>WBNO01028073.1:216-45287 GCA_013400575.1 Peucedramus taeniatus
CTAACAAAAGAAATAGAGACACATTTTGTTCAGATTATTAAATGGATTGGAAAGGTTAATAATAAGCCTTGAGCCAGAAAATGTTCTAGACTGATTTTTTCCCCCCTTGGTTATATAATGCAATATTTCAAAGTGCATTCGTCTCCAGAAAAATAATTATCTCAAAAAATGCTTCTTCCTTGCCATCATACTTACCCTTTCTCTGCAATGTCAGTTCTGTGTGATTAAAGCAATTTTCCTTTAATGCAGTAGTATTTGTAGAGGAAGCTAATTAGTTAACTTGTGGATTCTGATTATCCATAATCAGATAGTTTACTAAACTGCAATTAGTTGCACCTTTTAAGACCCACTGAAAGTAACACAATTACTTAACTTCTTGGAAGAGCCTGAGGTTACAGGAGTAAGTAAAGTGACATAATTTGCCTTTCTAAAACATTTTATATTGATTACTCATGTAAAATGAGTGAATTTTCAAGGCCAACACTTGCAAGTCAACAAAGATTTTTTGCCTGTAATATTGCACATATAATTTCCAAATTACAGGAACTTAGAGCATAGAACTTCCATTTATGTTTCTACACAGTCATTTTTTTTCTGGGTGCAGTCATGTTTTATCACTGTAAAGAGTTCCAGGACATGATATATCTGTGGTTCTCATTTGGAGTGGGGTGAATTAAATGCTCAAGAAGCTTGGGAACTACTCAGTTGCAAGAACTCAGGCATCTAATAGCATACCTAAGGTATTCCTCCTGGCTTACAGCTGCTACCCTGGGGCATGTGAAATGGCAATAGACATCTACACAGAGAAAACTGGGGGCCACCCTTTGCTTCCCTCTGTCAGCTGAAAAAGGAACAAGGGATAACTATCTCAGCTTGTTGATGCCTATGTTTGGTCAGATGACCCCTACACTGAAAGTCTTAGGAGCAGACTTAGTAGGGCTTTAGAATCATCTGTTTCCTAAAAATTCAGTAAATCATTAATAACGCTTACTCTGTAGTTTAGTCTAATAAGCAAAGTAAATATATTTAGCTCCTCACTATTAGCTAACAGTCAAAACAATCAGTGTAAAGTCATGATTGTCCTAGAGTTGCATGTTTGATATTTGAAGAAACAGACTGTCATATTACCTGTGATTTGGAAGGAGGTTTTCCCAAATTAGGCAGTTTGATAGGCAGAACTGAACTTTAGAAATATTCAAATACTTAATATACTTTTATTAAATAATGTAATACTTTTTCAATTTTTGCTGTCTATTCTGATAAGAATGTCAATACTGGATTCTTGGCAACAGCTTCTGAACTGTACATTTTTCTTAGCAGGGTCCAGAGAGACAGAATAGGAATATGCAAGGCTAGGGATGATATGTTTTGGTAACGAACCTAATTTTCAAGATTTTTAGAAAACTCAGTAAAATTATTTTGCTACATTGAGGCTTTGCAGTAGGGTGGCTGTGGTTTCTTAATTTTGTCTCTGAGGTGGGAGGCTACCTGAAACCCATTACCCCAGATTTTATGTTTAATAGCTGCTATCTCAGAAAGCAAAATTAGCAATCTCTGAGCCAACATCTTCCTCAGTTTTAACTGGAGAAGGTAAAGTGCTGTCTGCTTCTTAGATTCTAGTGGAATCAAAAATAACTTACATTTTTTTGTGAAACCAATGACTGTATAATAGATTTCACACTTTGGAAAGTCTTACAGTATGTAATCTAGACTGAGGAAAATTATTTGATGCGTTTTCATAGACCCAGGTTGAAGTCGTGACCCATCTGGCTTTGCACCACAGGTCTAAACAGTTCTTTAAATTTGCTAGATCTATTGGTCCATTTTCTAAAATATATAATTAATTTTCTAGCAGCTATGATTTTACGTTTCAGCTCTGGCCATCTGCCTATTGTAATTGCAGCCTTTTTCAGAACAAGGTCATCTCATATTAGTGGTAGATTTTGTTAAGGACACAAAATTTCATTCCAGAGGGACAATTCTCCAGGGTTTAACTTTGTATCTTACCAGTTTATTTCCTATGTACAGAAAACTTCTGTGTAAAATTCCAGTTTCTAGGTACAGGACAGGTAAATTTATATTGGATAAAGCTGTAAGACTTTTAAAAGAATTTTAGTTTGGTCAGTGTCCTTGTTCCAGCTTATTTGACAAACTGAATATTCCACTTTAAGTGGCTCAGACCTGGCTTATGCATTTTCTATTGAGATCGAGAATTTGGGCTTTTAATTTGCTTTTTGGACGTGTCACTTGAATAGATGAGTGTCTTTATTTAGGAATAAAAATTTCTTTTTTGCTTTTTATTTCTCAGAAGTTCACCAATTCTAATTATATGCCCAAAACAAACAAAACTATTATTGCAGTTGTTTTTCTGTACATCACTGTGGTATGTCACAGTCTGTATATAATTAGGAAAAGCAAACTCTCTCATGAAGGGAGGTTATGTTGACTTTTCAATTGGTAGTGTGATGCAATCTTAGTTGTTTGTTACCACAAAAAGGAAAACATTTTTTAGAAGTTATCATACTGAATGTATAGGTGTCCTGATTATGTAAATGAGACTGCAAATTTTAACAGTATTCCTTAAACTGTCATCTGAGATGTTAGGCTGCAGAAATGTTTTCACACTCTACTTATGGACTGATTTTTCTTTATTCCCAGGTCCAGTCTGTGTATGACATCGCCCAATATGAGAATATTTTTCTTTTGTGCATGATTCTGGAACAACTTCTTCAAAATGAGACAGAAGAAGGTAACATTTCAAGCTCTGAGTATGGAGGAGAAGAAAAAATCAAATTTCTGAAGAACCTTGATCAAGTTATTCTTCATCTCTCAGATGAATTCCCTTTGTTTTCTTTATATTTGTGGAGACTGAGTGTTCTTTTGAACTCAGGTCAAATGCAAATTGATTAAAAAAAGCAGCCTACTTTTTAACTGTACTTTTGTTGTGGGATTGCATTGAAAAATTTTCGAGCCGGGCAGTGATATTGTCCTCATTGAAAAACATTTACTTTAAACTACTGTTCTCCACAGCAGTTTCAGAGATAATGCAATTTATTTCCAATTCCGAATATAGAAAAAATGTAATAATCCAGGTGCCATTTTAAATAAATGCTGTGTCTTGTAATAGAAAACAGAGTGTTGGTGTTTGTGCACATGGTGAAAATGGAGCAAAGAAAGTTGTTTCAGGTGCTGTTTAAAATAAACACAATGAATTTTAAAGTACCGTCATAATATGTGCGTATAGCTTCCAAGTTAGGAGACTAATGCCTGTCCTTTAAGAGTTGTGTAGCTTCTCTATGATTTAGAGACAGTGTCTGGTTGGCTGAAATAAAAATGTTTATTTTAAACTTGATAACTTATCAGTAAAAATTCTTACAGGACAGACTTTGTTGCTTATAATCAAATGAGTCATTACTTGAGCAAAATAAAATCTGCTGCTCAGTTTCACAGCTTTCTTACATTCATTGTATACTGCTTGGCTTTACTTGTGTATGCACAAGTTTAGGTACAATAGGCCTAATTCACTCTGAGTTGAGTAATGATTTCAGAGATCTAATCTGAAGAAGTGTAACTCATTTAATAGTTATTTTAAACCTTTCTGTTCAAAATTAATGAATATTGCTAAAATCCCCTTTGGTATATTTACATATTATCTGACATTTATTGTTTGTTTGGTTTTTTTTTTCTGTGTGATGGTATTATATTCACAGTAATAATTAAAGTAACATATTTTAACAGAAATTATCGTAAAAGGTCTTTAAAGTGTGAGCTCAACAATATCTTAACTGAACCATAGTCTTTGATAAAACTAAAGAATAACTGTTTTAATGAATTGCTCTTTTTTTCCTGTTAGATACACAAGATTTTAGCTTTATTATGTCTCCTAGAAGTGTATATTCACTATAAATGCAAAACATTTTGAGCATTAGACCTTGTTCTTCCCCTTGAACTTGTCAATCAATTTTTATGTCAGGAAAATTCTCTGAACTACCAGTATCTTGTTGATTTGAATGCATTTATTTTGTAATAAATCTTTGCTTTATATATATGTAAAATACATTGGTATTTTAAAAAGCAGGTTGCTTTGATTGTAAATTGGCTCCCCAGAGAGCGTTTCTTAGTTAAGACATTGGGCCCTGTTCTGTTTCTTAAACTTCCTATTTTATATGTCATATGGTAACATTTGTTTAATGCTTTCTTCTAGCTAACTTTCTTCCAACAGAAATGCTTGTTTTGCAAAACAAGCGTTCCTGACTAGTTACATGAGAAAATCAGATAAGTTTAGCCAAACTAAAGAAAGTAAATCAGTGTTAAAAGTTTGGTAGCCACTCAAGAACTACTGTGCCCCTTTTGTTGCCACTTTACTTGTTTGTTTCATTCTTGTGGAGGATCAGTTCTTCCTTCTCTCTCCACAGCACTGAAAGCATGATTGCAAAAAGAGAAAGGAAAGGAATAAACAAAATGAACAATTATCTAATTGATATAATAATTTCCATTCCAATTTTTTTCAAAAAAGCTACATTCAAATATAGCGAATAACCAAAAGACACAAAACGCAGAAGGATACTGGCATCTTTATAATGGCAAAATGTGTATTATTTCATGCCCGTTATTTGAAAGAAAAGTTTCAACCCTAGATTGCACACCATATTTGCTCATTAATTGACAAAAAATATTTCTGTTGTTAATAAAGCAACTCAGGCCAAAAGGGACACATATTTTCTTCTTTGCAGATCATAGCACTTTCTCACCAGTAAGCTCTCTAGGCCACAGAAAAAGTAATGGATATTTTGGGAAATATATTCATCCTTGGTGAATTTTTAAGTAACTTCTCACTACAGACATGATTTTTAATTTTTTTTTTCACAGCATGCAGAAAGACAAGGTTTTGTATTCAGAGATGGCACACCTACATGGCACTTACACTCTGACAGGGATTTGGAACAGTAGCGCCGCTTTGAAAGTGTTGAGGCAGAGTGAGAGTTCCCCTTGCGATGCCATTGTAGTAGTCTAGGCACACACTCGCCTCTCTGCAAAAGTGCTTTTGGCTGGTCAGCTGGGCTCTCCTTATCTGCTTAATGCAGCATTAAATAGGGCAGTGAACCACATTAATGAACACCTTAGCAATAACCTGGGCAATAACCCCTGCAATCAGAATACCTTCTAGATTGTTGTCTCTTGTTTCTGGGAGATTTTTCACTAAGAGGGGACTTGCCTCAAGTCCCCTCTTAGTGAAAAATTTTGTGCATGAAAATGCACAAAGGTAGACTTGTACATTTAGATGTCTCCTTGTGGATGAGATATTGAATATATGAAACAAAGTGTTTTGGTCTGGGTATCTAGCTGCTACCCCAAAGGACTGCAAGTCTTCTCTAAGTCTTGTATCACATTTCCTCTCTTCATGTAGATGCCTCTGATACACTGAAGCATCTTTAGTGGCACTGTCACTTGAAAGTGTCTGCTTAGACAACCAAACAGTGATGACAGCATAAGCTTAGTTTAACACATTACCACAAACATGCATTTAGGTGTCTTAATCTGAAAACTAAACCCCATTTTTATGATACCTTATATTTTTTAGAGTAGGAAATCCTAAGTTTAAATCCCTGCTCTTCAGACAATTTCTGCTCTTATCCAATGACTATTAGATGTAATTTGAGTAAACACCACAGTCTTTAGTTTTGAAATTATCAGGATGACTGAGATAGTCCTTGGAGGATTGGTAACCAGGTTACAAGAAATCTGCCTGCAGGTTTAAACTGTCTTCAGGTACTTACTATGTAGGTTTGGCCATGTCCAAGTTTTTACCTGTCTGGCCTCCAGAGAGGAGTACCAAATCCAGAGAAAGAGCTCTTTGCTGAGTGTAGACTATTGGATGTCTCAAAAGAACAATCTCAAGGTCCGATGTGCTGAGCATAACATCTCATAGACTTAAACAGGGAATATTGAAAGCAATTTGGTCTGACCTGTCATTGTTCTCTGGAGTGTTTTACATGATTTACCCTTAGAGTTTTAAAATGAACAGTTCAAGGATATTTCTTTTGTCTCGCACATCTCTTTTTTCTGTAAATACATGTACTTTAGATGTTGGCAAAATGCTATTGTTCTGCAAATGCAAATTGTTCAGCCTTATAAAAACAAATGTATATATAAGCACACACAGTTAAATTATATATTTTTATGGTTGAATTTCAAATGCTTATTTATTAGTAGCCTAATAACAGTTTATGATTTTATAATTTGTTGTTCTGCCACATTCATAGCTTTCTGGATGACTGACTTTTATGCCTGTCTCTATCTGTTTTAAAAAGAATTTTGTGGTAGAGTGTCTCATTTTATGAAAATAGAAAAATTATGAGACAAAGGAAATAAATTTTTATTCTAATGTTGCTCCATTGACTGTTCTATTCCCTGAAGAGATTTGCGTGCCTAGTAAATGGCAGCAGTGGGTGGGATTTTGAAGTGGACTGTCTCAGAATGTTTTTGTAAACTTAGTTTGGAATATTTTCATAATCTGTTTAGAATTTATTTATTTTACAAGTTATTGCTTATATATGTTGGTAACAGTGAAAATTAGGTTGTAGCTTATTTTAATCCTGTAATTATATTTTTTTCATTCAGTTATCTATGCTTTACTCTCTGATACAGTTTGTAGTTTACTGTGGTGCAAAATTAGTTGATGTTCACCGGATCATAGGAAAATTTGGGTTGGAGGAGACTTCAAGGTCTCTAGTCCAACTTCCTGGTTCAATCAACATTAGCTGAGGGATCAAATCAATGTTGGTTAAATCAATGTTGTCTGTTGCTATTTCAGTATTCAGTCAGGTATTGAAAACTCTCTGCTAAGAGATAGAGCCTAGATCTGCTCTTTTGTTTGGCTGTCTTCATAGTGAAAAAATGTTCCCTTGTGTACAGTCTGAACCTGTATAGAGTTACTTCACTTATGATCAGTGTCTTAAGTCTTTTCGCCGCCCAGAGCCTGGATCTGCCCCCTTGATACCTTTCCCATAGGCACTGGAAGCTGCTGTTAGGTCCCCCTGCAACCATCTCTTTCCCAGGCTGATCAGGCCCAGCCCCCTTAACCCCCCTGGCAGCACAGATGCTCGAGCCCCAGGCATTTCAGTAGCCCTGTGCTGAATGGGCTTCAGTTTATCTGCATCCTTTTACTGGGGCCCCAAAACGGGCAGTAGTATAGCTGCAGATTAACGGGTGCTGATTAGAGGGAGGTAATCCCTTCCCTTCAACTGTGCCTCCTGCTGGCACAGCCCAGGATGCCCTTGGCGCTCATCACTGCCCCGGGCACTGCAGGCTCACAATCAGCTCACTGCCCACCAGGGCCCCCAAGAGCTTTGCCTGCACAAATGCTGTCCAGCCAGGTGCTCCCAACCTGCATCACTGAAAAGGAGACTTCCTTCCCAGGCTGGACACTTTGCATTGGTCTTTCCTGAAGTGCAAGTCTCAGTGATCAACTTGAGAGAGAGGTAGTTAAAAACTACAGTCAGATAAAATCAGAGGACTACATTAACATTAGCATCTTACTCTATTTCAGTTTAATAATGAAAAGAAGGGTGAGTTTTAAAGTATTTTTAATTATTCATAATGCTAAGCACAAATACAGGAAAAGCAAAGGATGTTTGTTGTGTTTGTTTTCATTCCCTGAGCAGCTGTCCATATATGTATGTTTCCCTTTAGAACTCAAAGTTTTATTGATTTTTTGCTTCTATAGCTATATACTTCTAGCTTTCCTAGATTGTGCTTTTTTTGTCTGTCACATGCCAGTAAGGGTTTTTTCCTGTTCTGCAGTTCTTAATTGCCTTGATTTGCGACAATTTCTGCAACTTCATCCAGATGGTCTGTTTCACTTAGGCCTTTATTAAATCAGCTCCCCCTTATGTAAATTGTTTCACCTTCTTTATCTTTTAGTTTTTCCTATTTTGCATATAGGTAAATTTACTTAGTCTGCACCTGCTTCTTTAATTGAACAAACAAAGTTAGTTTACAGCCTTGCTTTAATTAAGCCATTCTTTCAGTATGGTTTCTTCTAAACTTGCTGATTTCAAATTCATCTTGAATTTTTAAGGGTTATGCCACCCTTAAAATAGATACTGAAGAGAGGCTCATCCTTGAGAAGAGCACTGTTTGCATATCACCTGTTTACCAGGCCTAAGTTCATGTTTGAGACAGTCTTTCAAATTATACTTTAGGAAATATTCCCTGCAAACCAGTAACATCTCCCAGTGCATAGAAAGATTTTCAAGACAAGATCTTTGTTTAGGGTTGTTTAAAAGGGAACAACCTTTTTTCTTTACTTAGTCTCATAAATGCCAGTGATTCATGTGACTTAGGCCTATTTTGGCACCTTACAGAATTCAGCTGTTCAGTACATGCAGCTTAAAAAGCAGCACCCACTCATTCATTAACAATTTCTCCGGCACATCCAGGAGAAACTGTACACTACAGATTTTAGCAGTGATGCTGGTCACTCCTCTAAGATATCCTGGCAATTTTTTTGCTTTCTTCTGTTCGCTGCTGTTTCTGGTTTTCTTCTGTCAAAGTGTAGGGATTTTTTTTTCAGTTATAATTACTGAATTTAGTCATATTCTTTGAAGAATTTTTTTCCAGCCTGTGGAGACTGAAATTCATTTCTGTCCTCCAGAGTAGCTGACCTCCCCTGACCCCAGCATGATGACACCTACAAATTTCATAAGTGTACTCTCTGATGTATTCAGCTGAGCTTGTACAGTCAGAGGAATATTATGAAGTAAAATCTCTGGAGAAAACAACAGAAATTTAAACTCCTGTAAATGACTACTATGTTCTGAAAGAAGATAAAACATTGAAAGTGAAGATACTATTACAAGGCAAATAAAGAGCCTAATCTGTTTTCTTGCAACATAAATGTGTTCCATTGCTTTAATGAAGCATTCACTTTATGTTTCTGCTGAATGCAAGAAAAATGGTGTCAGCTTAATTTTTTATTATCTTTTTGACATAAAGAATTAACAAGGGTTTAACAACCACAGAAGGCTGTTAACACACTTCTGTACTATACCTTTTTTTAGCTGATGAAGATACTGGGTCATTTCTGACCTTTACAGCTCTTCATTCTGCCTGCCTCTGCAGACAAAAATTGTTACTTTTGGCCATTGTGTATTCTGAGCTTTGTCTTTTGAACCAGAGATCAGGAAATACATTTTGAGCCAGAAAAAGAAAGAATGGAAGATTAATTATGTAGCTTACTATTTTTCTTAGAGACTGACTCCTTTGAATTCTTTTTCTTTTGGGTGGATAGGATGAGGGTGGAAAGAAGACTGCAGACAGGAATTCTCAATACCTGTTTTCAGGACTTTTACAGGATTTCAAGATACCTCACTGCTACTTCAGTGGTACCTCACTGGGACTCATTCTTGTGGTAATGAGTCCTATCAAGATCAAGGTTCTTCAGGTCTTAAAAACAACTGAGTGGTTTTCAGCTGATCTTTCAATTTATTTTAGTAGCCATCCACAAAAACAATTCGAAGGGCTGACAATTTCACATTACCATGAGTCTGTCTTATCCTCACAATACATGGAAACGAGACAGATGAGAAGAAGAAACAAAAAGATAAACTTCGATGAGACCTCCCAGAAAGTGCAAGCTCCAGTGAAATTTTCTAAAATCCTTCAGCAGTGTGTCATCCTTCTAAGGGTCCAAGCAGCATGAACAAATCATGCCTTTCAGGGTCCTTGCTATTAGGCTGGAGGGAGCACGGTCAGAAAGAAAAATGTTTCCCCCAGCTGGTTTGGATCACCAGGGCAGGCACCTGGACACTGAGCCGGTAATTCACTACAGGTCTTCTTTATAAAACTAAGCATAGTCTGCTTCCTAAATAAAGAGTCAGTTGCAGGTTTATCATCTGTGTTTTGTCAAAGAAAAAAAAAAAACAACATCAAGGAACCCCTCATAACTAGGCAATGTAAATTTCTAATGTCCCATTTGATATTATTTTTTTCTGTTAGCTATCACTTTTTAAGGCAAACATGCTATTTCAAAGAAGACTTTGTTTTTCTCTTTTTGTTTTTATATAAAATGCTCTTGTGAGTAGAGAGGATTTGTAAGAAACTATGCAACACTTTAAATGTTAGGCCACCACTATTAGAATGTAATAGATTTTTTGGTAGGTTTTTAGTACAGCAATTTGTTCTACTTTTCAGAAAACAGATTGTACTCTTTGAGCTGTCAAAAGTCTTCTCATATATTAGAAGCTAATAGAAGCACAAAGGAAGCCTGTTCCACATGGATACTACTACAAATTCCTTTTTGGACTAAGGTATGATTGCAAACACCAGTGTGTGACATTAATGTATACTCTTGAGCAGCATACTCGACTTCACTTTTTTCTTCCTAATGATTATATAAACCAAAATTGACATCCCAAACTGTAAGAAGTAAACAGACTAAAACTTTAGGATTCTGTTTGACATTTCTAGTTTTTGCTCCAAATGAGAAAGAAAATCTACTTAACATTGTTTATGCTGTAGTATTAAAATCACTTAAGGCAGTAAGTGAAACAAATAAGTTAAAGAAATATGTGCCAGTCGTGTATCTCACCGGAATTATTTTTGACACTTTCTGGTTTTTCCACTCATTAGTTTTTAGTAAAGTTGAAAAAGGTACTGGAGGCAGGTTGTACTCAAATCATTTCACTGCTAAGTTAATGATCCTGTTCCACACAAAGTTCCCTTATGGCTATTTGGAAATAAACTAAAGGTTTTCATTTTTAACAAGGGAAAATATTGATGGCTGAAAGGCTTTTTTGTGTTCTCTGTCTACTGCACACCAATACCACACCTACCCTTACTGTTAACACCTTCCCTCATATCTTCAGCCTTGCTTAGGCAGCCCATACAGTGGGAGCTAACTGAACCTGTTTGGCAGTTAATGAGAAAGAAGAAATTCTGAAATGGTGTGATCACCTTTAAAATGAAGCAATCCCAAGGTCTTCTTACCTATTTTATTTTTGCAAGATCTTTCACCTCTGTTTTGGTGGCTGCAGGCACATAGACCTAACTAAGGGTTGGATTCTACATTCTTTATTCAGGGTAACTTAGAGTGGGTTTTTTTGTTCTTGTTCCTGGTTTATTAATTTTAACTTCAGGATGCACCCATGATGCAGGAATTAATAGAAAAGCAGAAACATGAATCCTAAGCTCCCACAGCACTCTTGTCCCAAAGACCAGAAAGACAAAAATCTTATAAATTACAGTGATGAAGAAGCCTGTGTAGGTTTTAGGGGGGCTTTATGTATTTCTTCTGGATGGATTATTTTCAAAAACATTTTGAAGTAAAGGGCTTATTGTAACCAGACTATCAAATCCACTTTCAAGCTCAGTGACTGAATTCACATCAGTAACACGTTAAAGGAAGATGAGAAATTATAAGTGAAAAAATATCTTACTGATTTCCAGATTGATAAATTTATCAGAACATTTTACATGTTGTCTTGGTAATGTGCTATGAAGTGTTGATAAACAGGAATACATCCATTTAATATTCCATGTCCCTGACAGATCTTATATTCTTCACTGGCTTTCATTTAACTCTCTATGCTCTCCCCTATGATTCAGTCTTTTCAGGCAGCATTATTTGTGTTGATATCCTGAGCTGATTTGATAATAACTTTCTGATAGCATTATTCTGCTTGGAGAGTAGAAATTCTAGCTGAGGCTATACTTGGTCTGCTTTGTGTAATTGAAATCTTCCTTAAGCATGTTGCAGCTGCTTGGACAAAACCACTGTACATTGTGCTAGATACATTAGACACTTAAGTGCACTAACACTACTGGACAGGTTTGTGCATTAAGATTTAGNGGGGAAGGTTTCCAGTGGAAGAAGTGACTAAACTCTTCTAACCAGTCTCTGATCACACTGGTACAGGTGTTTGGTTGGGATGGCTCAGTCTGGCAAAAACGTGCATCTTCAACTGGTTTTGATGTATGAAGAAGATCAGTTCAGTAGGCTGTCAGGATCCCAGGCAACTGCAGTCTAGAGATAATTTTGGGAGGTGACCTTTTCAGTCAGTTCAGATGCATCCAGGAAAAAGTAAGTGTGTCTGCAACCTTACCAATTCCTGGTCTCTCCTTTCCTGTTTGTGCACTTAAGTTTTCTCTCTCCTCCTTCTTTTTAATTTTCTTCTTGTGACAGATCCTGTAGTATTTGCATCACTCACCTCACAGATTTATCGAAGAATTATCTTAAGCCAATATGACCTTGTAGGGCTTCTCACAAAATGCATTTGCGGTCTCCTGGTTCAAAGGGTGGCCCCAGAAGGCAGTAGTAAGGATATTCATTTGTTCTTCTTATGCAGTATCCAGGTGGGTCACCCATCCAGCTGTGGAAAATCAGTGATCCCTGTTCAATCTGACATTTCAGAAATAGGTGATTTAACCTCTCTGTCCTGACGCTCTCTAATTCACCAGTACAGACAAAGTCCTCAGGTTTCAAAGGTCATGCAGAGTCTGAAATATGTTTTTGCACAGACTTGACTGTTGCCAGAAATTTGTGTAGATGTGTTATGCTTTGCCTAATATGTGTTTACCAGTTCCACTGCAGGGTTTGTGACCTTTGCTTTAAATGTCACCTTACCCCGAAGGAAATGTCACCAGAGGTTCTCAGCTCTGCAGAGGGTGTCAGGAAAAATCCTAGAGGAAGCAGGGAAGCAGAGCATTAGATGGGTAACAAGCCATGGGGCCTGAATTTCCAGGAAGGAGAACAAAAGGAAGTCAGAGTAAAATGGTTCCTGAAAAGTAGAGCTAGTGCCTGTGCTTCTGAAGCAGGTGGCATGTGAAAGCTAGATCATAAATCAGCTGCTGGAGACAAGATACTGTCATGGGCTGAAATCACTAGTATATACAAGATCATTTTCTTCCTGGGGACGTTATTTTTTTCTGTTAATTGGAATTTTCTGTGTTTTATTTATTCCTCTGATTAATTTTGCCAGTTGATTTCTGCCACATTTGTGATTTGCAAAGTCTCTCCTTATGCCCTCCCTATGTTTGAGAGTGTCACTAATACAATCTCTGCTCCTTCTTGCAGATCACTTCAGACAGTGTCAAACACTGTCAGTCCTGTCACTGTTCTCCATAACATACTCCAGGATAGCTCTCTGCATCATTCACCAACATTTAGCATTACCTTTTGCTAATGCTGCTTCTATTGGTTTTTAGTTTGCTCAAGTAGTATCATGTCTGAGCCATGGGCAAAATTCCAAGGGGAAATTTAAATGACAGTCCACATTAGGTCCCCAAGGTAGAGGAGAACAAGCCAGGCTTAAAGGAGGGGATCATCAACACTAAGAGTCCTATCATATATTCAGATTCCATCTCCAGCAGCAGTTTAAATCTTTGATAACGCAACTGATCTTACCCATTTATCAACTCCAGTGTTTATCATCCTGAAGAAAATAGTAACTGTAAGGGGGAGCAGCTGACAGTAAAGAAATTAAGACTCAGGGGAGGGTAAATCACTCAGAAAATAAGAGTATCTTGGTTTGACCTTCAAAAAGACAGCTTTAGTGGGAATAGAGCCTCAAAGTATATGATGGAAAAAAGAAACTTTTTATGAAAATCTGTAACAATTCAAAAAGATACAATAGAAGATACCTGTTTTTCAGTTAAGGCTGTCTCCTGAAATAACTGCAGTTGAATTGTTACAGAAGAGAAAGCTGAAAGTGAAGTGTGCAAGAGTGCAAGAAATTAAGGTAAATAACAATAAAAAATAAAAAGTATATTAGTGCAAGTAATATTGACTTCTTCAGCTTTAATAAGTTCATTAGGGATTATGATAAAATTGTGATTGTGATTGTTGTGATTTCTGTTCACAGCACTTTAACCTTTACAGTGCTGATATCATCATAAAATCAGGAGGGGTAAATTTTCACTTACAGATGTTGAGATTAAGGTAGATACATTAGAGTTAGTGTATATTTCTTGTAATGAAACATGTATTCTGGACTTTTACTAGAATTATCAAGCATTCAATTTCTATTTTTTCTGTTTTTATAGATTTTTTTTTTCAAAACCCATTAGCTTCATAAGATTAATACATGGAAGTAAGCAGATTTTGAAAATTTCATTTTAATTTCTAAAAATTGAGGCCAGATACACCCAGTAACAACTTTCACATATTGAAGTCTTCAGATTGCCCACAATTTTAAAGATAATCCTCCTCTAGCACAGAAGCTCTGTAAGTTACAAAGACAAAAATTGTGAACACACTAGCTTGACTTGTGAATTATTTCAAGGAAAAGAAGTTAAGCATAACATGGATCTGGAATGAATTGGACGTGCTGATATAAAAGTTTGCTTTAAAGTTGTAAACTTGAGTGCTGTGTCCAGTTCTAGGCCCTCAGTTTGGGAAGGACATTGAGATGCTGGAGCGCATCCAGAGGAGGCAACGAGGCTGGTGAGGGGCTTGGAACACAAGCCCTGTGAGGAATGGCTGAGGGAGCTGGGGTTGTTTAGCCTGGAGAAAAGGAGACTCAGAGGTGACCTTATCAGTCTCTACAACTCTCTGAAAGGTGGTTGTAGTCAGGTGGGGGTTGGTCTCTTTCACCAGGCAGCAACTGACAGAAACGGAGGACACAGTCTTAAAATGCACCAAGGGAAATATAGGCTGGATATTAGGAAAAAGTGTCTTACAGAAAGAGTGATGAAGTACTGGAATGGCCTGCCTGGGCAATTGGTGGAGTCATCATTCCTGGATGTGTTTAAAAAAAGACTGAATGTGACACTCAGTGCTGTGGTTTAGTTGAGGTGTTAGGGCGTGGATTGGACTCGATGATCTTGAAGGTCTCTTCCGACCTAGTGATTCTGTGATTCTGTGAATTATTAAATTTTGATAGTAGTTTGCATGAAATATAATTTATGCAACTCCCCAGTTTCTCTTTTTTTTTTTTTTTAATTGGAATCTGCTTTGTAATTCACTTTTTAATTATGGACTGGGTTTATTTCTGTTTTTAAATGTAAATGCATGTATACTTATACTTTATATATACCTTACTTGTATATTTAATTTTATTTTAGACATTTCTTTTATGTGATGTAATTTTGTAATAAATTATGCAAACATATTAATGGCTATTGATATGCCATAGCAACTGAAACTTCTATGATTTGAATTGTTGCTTCATCTTTGGTTTAAATCTTATAAACAACTGTTTCTCAGTTCTTCTTGAAGTATGCTTGTCATTTTGTCTTTGGTGCCTCCAGTTTGAAACTTGATATGTTTCTGCAGTCATTGTTTCCTAAGACAGGTCTGGAGCACAGAAGAAAAGTATCTGTCTCTAGGTTTGATTTTTTTTTCCAGTAGCACTTGCTAGAAATCTGCTATCCATAAGTCTTTGTTCTCACATAGAGTTTATGCTCACAAAGTTTGCACAGCTTACTTGGATTTCTAGATTGCCTGTTACCTATTACCTTTCAGGATTGTTTTGTTTTAGAATTGTATATAATTCCAGCTTAAACTCTGTAGGTGTGTTTCACATCACAGTCAATTTGTCTCATTCAGAAAATAATTATATCCAACATAAGTATACAGCAAGATTGTTCCAGTACTTTGTGTTTGAAAAGGTTTTGGACTGCAAGTGGCTCAATAAAGTGCTAATAATTAAGGATTTCATTCAGCATATCAGATTGCATTAAGTTCAGCTCAAAGTTGTTTAGACGTGTCAACAATTAATTCTATAGAAACAAACATTTTTCATTAATGAGCTGGAACCTACTAATACACACCTCCTTGAAAACATAAGCTGCAATTATAGCAGTATGTAGTCCTCTGATGGAACAGTTAGAAAGTTTGTTTCTTTCTAAAAGCTTTCCTAATGCCTCACTGATTTCTGTTTCTTACTCATTAAATTATGGCCTAATTAGTGTAGAGTTTTCTTGTAGAGAAACAGTTTTCACTTTTTAAAATGTTGATCTTTTCATAGTTCTTCTTTCAGCAGTATTTTCTGTCTAAAAATGATGCAGCTCTGCATCAAAGTTGCCACTTCATTTACTGTTATAAAATGCTGAGGTGATGAGAACTGTGGAAATTGCTGTAATTATGCAAGTATTTGTGTTTGCTTATTGTCTCACAGCTGCCTAAGTGTTATTTGAAGATAGAGCTCATCAGCAAACAAAAACTTGATTTACTGAATTTTTTTGGTCTTACACAATTAATTCCTTCCAGTACAGTAGAAAAGACAAACCTTCAACCAAGAGAAATCCCTCACCTAGACCAAATTTCAAGCTTTTTTCTTCTCTGCAGTCTGGTTGAATAAAAATCTTGAATCAGTTCCTATAATTTGGTCTGCCTTAGCTTCCAAATTGTCCCTCTCTCTGTCTCTCACAATTTGGATACTCTTGGTGTGATTAAAATCTCATTTACCTGGTATTTAAATCTGATTAAAAATTCTACTTAAATTTAAAAAAACTTACTCAGCAAAACTTATTTTTTAATTAAAACTGCCCAGAAAAATAGGTTTGTCTGATGGGCATTTTTCTACCAAAAAAAAAAAAAAAAAGTTTTCTTGAAAGTTTCCAGTCAGCTCTATTTAGCTGCTGAAAAGGGGAATGTTTTGCTTTTATAAATCATGCACAGCACTTAAAGATAATTTGTGGAGCAATTAAAGTAGCTACTAAGGTTTTATGGTATGCAATTATGTTTCTTCCATCAGAACATCATTAGGAGAATACTTGTTTGCCCCTGCAAGTGAGCTTGTTAAATGCAAAGAAAAATGCAACTGGCAAGCAATAAAGGGCAGATTAAGGGACAAATAAGATGTCCAAAGAGTTCTTTATGAGTGGGGCTTTTTTTGTTTACTCAGCTTTTGTTTTTCTAGCCTTCCCTGGAACAAAAATAAGAGCTCAGAAAACTCATTTCATTCCATATAGTTTGCTGACAGTTTAAATGCAACTTCATGCATCAGTGTTAAGTATACTGGGTTAGAGTTAAGTAAAAAAGCAGTACATGGTAAAGTTGTGAATATCACAAAACAGCATTGGATGCACCTGGTTTTTTCAGAGTTTTAGTGACTCTCCAAAAGGTAGGCTTGTGATTTTCATGACTGTAGGAAAATTCAGATTGGAATGGATCTCAAAATGTCTAGCCCTGCCTCCTGCTCAAAGCAGCGTCAGCTAGAAGGACAAAGCAGGTTGGTCAGTGGTTTATCCAGTTGAGTTTTGAAAAATTCCAAGGATTTCAGTTGGAAGCATGACCAGTTCATAGCCTACATGACCACTCTGGTCAGCATGTTCTGCTATTTGTTTGGCATCATGGTGAGAATGTTTCTCTTTACTCAGTCTTAATGCTGTTTATTTCTATTATTCTTATTTATTTTTATTATTTCTTTTATTCTTGTTATCTCTTTTCTTTTCAGGAATCACTGAAAAGCCTGGCTTTGGCCCCTTGATAATCTCTCTGTAGGCAAAGAATTGGGGGTGGGGTTGTTGGTTTTTTAAACTTCTTCATGATTGGACATCTACCATGATGTTTTTGGGAACACTGGAGAACTAGAATTCTTTAGCCTAATAAAGAGAAGACTTAGGGGAGCAATTAATAGAAGTTTTCTAGTATGTAAAAGGTGTTTTTAAATATTACATCTGATTCTGAATTTTTGGTACAGATGTACACTGAAGCTTATAAAGTGACTTGCAGGAATCAGCATGGCAGAACAGAGTTGTCAGATGGAGCATGCTCTAGCTGAACTCCAGCTTAAAAAGGATTGGTTTAAAGTACAGACAGAACTAAGTCATGCATTACTCTCTGTCAGAAACTTGATCTTTCAGCTGAAATTAAAAAAAAGGACAAAGCAGAAAGTAGTTTGAGATATTTGCTCTGTTTAATCTATAGTTTTTAGAAGAGATAAAAATGGAATGAGAATAAGGTCTGTTCAAAGAAAATATCAAAACTTCTTATTCATATTTGGCATCCTCATGTTTTAGGGAGAAAGTGAAGGCTGGAAGAGAAGACCTCTCTGTCACTGAACAGGCTATTCAAGAGTGGTAGCATTTGTGTCATTTTTTTCTTGCTGCACTCCTGAGAGAAACAGAAGTAATTCATCTCTGTAGCAGTACACTCGATTCCCAGATGTCCATGTTGAAAGTGTATTAATTTCACATTTCAGACTTCAACTGAGTAGTCTAATATTTTGGCTGACACTGTTTTCCTATAGGAGTGAAAAACATCACTTCTTCTTTTAACCTCTGCAGCTAGAATAGAAGTAAAATATGAAAAATCCTGGGTCAGCAGGCACTTAATAACTTGGGTAACAGATTTCTACACAACTTCACTCAGAATTTCCATTTCTTCTTCTCAATTGTATCATCATCTCTTACTAGACTGCTCTTCAAGTTAACATTGAATTTACAGAATAATAAAAATATACATTTCTTCTATAAATAATTCTGAATTTAAATTAAATTTAACACAGCAGTAAGTCAAAACTAGAAGACCAGTTATAACAGCAGATGACATAATAGAAAGTGGAGTTTTTTCAGATTTCTAGATTTTAAAATTGTTTGAATTTGGGAGTTTATGTCCAGAGGGAAGATATGATGTACTATGTACACGTTCAGAATTTTAAAAATCCAGTTTTGCGATACTAAAATTACTTAAAGTGACATTTTCAATTATGCAGAGTGGACCTTCTACTCTAATTAAATTTCTGGACAATGCAATTTGCAGTCAGGCAAACCATGCCTGACTGAGGGATTGTTGACTTTTGTGATATTTTAGGTTATTTCTTAAACATTCCTTTGTCTAATGCTCTGCGTACGACTGCCATTCAAAAACTGTGTAGTGATTCTCATTTCCTTTTGTCACCAGTGGCTCAAGACAGATGCAACATTTCCTATGTTAGGAGCTTCTGTTCTTGTCAATATAGTTTCTGTTTCATCACTTACTGGTTTGCCTTGGCCATGAAATTTTCATTGATTATCTTATTTTGTTGTGTGATGTCATCAGCCACCAAACTCCATCTGCAGTGGCTGAACAGTGCACTGTGTTATGCTTGTTCCTCCAAAGAACATCTCAGGAAAATGAGACTAAACTCAAAAAAACGCTGCATAAGCAGATTTTGGAGTTTTTCTCTGACTGAAAGGGGCTAGAGGCCATGAGTCTTCAGGTCCTCGTCTGGAACGTGTCATACCTTTGGGTACCAGCCAAGTTCCAAGTCCTAAGAGCCCCTGAGAGGCCATTTGCTTAATGACTTTGCATCAGGACCCCCTTCAGTTTCTCTGAGTGACCCTCCTAGCCAGAGCTTTTTCAACATAGTCCCATGAATTCTCAAATTCCGTGGCCTGAGGTTGTATTCTCTATATTGTTCCTTTGCTGTCTGGCAGCCTTCCCCTTTCTGGGGACTCTTTCAAGATGTAGGGGACTCTGAGAGCCCATTTTTCCATCCCTTGGCAAGGTTAACATTGCATTTGATTTTTAAGTGTCCTTCTATTTTTGGTAGTATCATCAGGTAAAGAGAAAAGGTTTGAGTTCTGTTGTTCATCCTCTCTCTGCAAATACACAGGTTCCCTGCAGTTTCTGAGATTTATCTAATTCAGAGGGCTAATCTACCTGTATTCTATTGAGAACTTCTTATCCCAAAAGTGAACTCATTCTTTGGCACCTCCTTTGTCAAAAGCACATTGCTTTTCACCACAGAAATCAGTCCCCAAGAATGTTTCAGCTGGTAATTGGGAAAACTAAATGTAGGATTATCTCCTGCTAGAGGTTCTTAAACTAGATAAATGAGTTATGTCAAGGTCCAATATAAGACTAGCAGGCTGAGGGCTATCCTCAGCACTCCCTAGAATTCAATAAAAGCTGTTCCATTAAGAGATAGCCATGGGTATTTATGATACAGGAGGTGTATTACTGACACATACCAAGAGGCTGCTTCTACCCAAGTGCAGTTTATCAAGAATTATAATCCCTCAGGACCTTGGGTGACCTATTTTGTAGCTTGTGCTTTCTTTTGGTTTGACTCTGAGCCTGACACGTCAGCAAACAGTTGCCTACAAGCAATGACTCCAAGGTACAACAAAAAGGTTGTTTGGCACATTCATGGCTCATATGCCCTTCTGTGCTTTTCCTTACAGGCTTTTAAAAAAACTGAATTGTGCTTGAGTGTGTATTAGAGCTTTCACAGTGGAGCCACAGCCATGTGTGTCTCTATGGACTGCTCCACTAGTAATACATTTCTCAAGTCTGATTTAAGGGAGCAACAGTTTTGATGGACTATAAGAAGGCTGTCTGAGTGAGGTTATATTTTGCAGTGCAAATTCCTAAGCAATAATTCCAGTAAATTTCCTATCCACATCTATGAAGCTGTCTGATGCTTCTTTGGATAGTGTATCTCTGGGTTCTGTTCTATTAATTATGTCTGGGTTTTGGCCCACGCTCTTTCTCAGTAGAATTTAGATTGGTAGAAAGTTGGCCAATCTTCATCACAGCCTCTGGATCCTCTCTTGCCTTAGTCTTTAGGCTACTGCCTTCTTTTCTCACTTTCTTGTTCTTGGCTCATGCTTGACCATGCATCTCCTATGTTCTTTGTCTCTTTTGGTTCCTTTCTCATCTTGGCCTCAAGGTCTTCCTCCTGTTTGTACCTAACAACTCCCATGAAGAACAACACTGTTCAAGCAGGATCTCAGATCTTGAACGTCTACTTGTCCTGTTCTTTTATTGGTTTGAGAGTATTTTTTATAATTTTATGTTGGCTATTATGTAGATTCACGTAGTTAAGATGAAAGAATTGTGCTGGAATTGTTAATTTTTCAGTAGTTACCTCTATTTTTTAAGACTTCCGTTAATTTCTGTGAAGGAAGCAGGAGGAAAAACTCATTTTATCTGCAGTGAGATTTTACCATTTGATTGAAGAGAAAGTACTTAATTCTCATTATTTCTCTGCAATTAGCTGCCCTTTTGGGTGAACTCCCTGAGTAAAAAAGCTCCATTAAGAATGAACATTAAAGTTTTTCTACTATTAAGTCAAGGCCATGGTAGCAGACAGGGCATTAGTTATTGGGCAGGAAGGAGACAGATGGACAGGTTTTTGGCTTTTATGTTTTCTGAAGCAAGAGATGTAATACATCTTCCAGCAGTATCTGTATGCATGAATTGGTGGAGTTTTTAAAAAGACATTTTTTCCTTATGTCAGCTTCATGATTTATTATCTGTTTTATTTCAGTGGTTTGATAATTTCAAAATTCAGGAACAAATTATTATTGATTCATTGGTTGATTCACTCAGTCTTTAATTTGATATATTCATTGTTTATTTTTAATTAGCAGAACAATTTACAGTAATTTAGCCCCAGTCATTGTTATTGTTATTCACTTCTTCTTTTAATCATAATCCCTACGTAGAGACGAGAATTGATCTTTCAAATTGCATCGTTAACTCCAAGTTTGTCAATAAGTTGGCAAATATCTTCAGTTACTTAAGCCATTTTTTCTGAATTAATACTTCTGTGTCCCCCACAAATGAACTATAAAGTCAGCAATTAAAAGCAAATAAGGAATATTCATGTGTTTTGAGGGAAAGATATACCATAGGTGAATACAAAGCTGAGAGACCATGGCTCTGTGTCAGTCAGGTGCCTGCTGAGTGGTGTGAGGTCTCTTGAGGAAGCTGTGGAAGTAAGATACTCCACATTTGGGCCAAATCAAGTCCTCAAGAATTAATGTTGGGGCTCCTCTGTGGTTTCCAGCTGGTTAGCTGCATTTAGTACATTATTCCAAGTGTAAAGCTGCCTCTGTCCCTCTCGTTTTGGTACATTCCTCTGTTGGGACAGTGCTTCCCAACATTGTGTTTGTTGATGACTTATTTCACCTTTCATTATCTATAAAAAATACTTATCTTCTTAAATAATCATAAAATAGTTTGGGTTAAAAGGGACTTTTAACAAATCTTTTAACATCTAATCTAACCCTCAATTAAAATTTGTCCAGAAAGCAACCTTCAGAGGAAATCCTCATCTGTTCTTTTAGTCCAACTGCAAGAACTTTCTTCTATCCAGCTGTTGATAGCTTATTTGGATTGTGCACAACCGTGCTTGTTTGCATGTTGTGCACAACATGTGATTCAAAAAATACAACATTGTTCCTAATTCCCATATTGCAACAGTGATAATTAGGGAAGAGCAATGGTCAAGAGATGTGGCTTTACTTTAAAGAAATACCATGGGAACCCAACTTGATTAATGCATTAACTACTTTGTTACTGTTATTATGCAAGGAGATTTTCTTGTTTGTGATTTCTGAGAAATGATGAATTGCTTTTTTTCCTTTCCCTCTAAGAAAATAAATAAACCTGGAGATCTGACCTGACCCAAAATTCTGTGATGTTCTCTAGGCATATTATTCCTGACTTTATATGAAAAGTTTATTGGAAACATGCAGGTAAGATGTTTTGACTTATGGCCTCTCCATGGTAGATTTACTGAATGCAAAAAAATAGGTGAAATTGAATACTATTTTCATTAAATTATGCATGCAAAAGAATTTTGGTATGAGTGAGAGATCACAATTTAAATTTTATTTTAATGTGTTCTTTTATTCTTTACTATTGTATCAATTGTACAGCCTTTTTCACCCCTGATGTCATCTTGTTAATATTTCAATCACGCTTCAATGTGTTTGAAAAAATAGGGGAATTTTAAGCACTGGGATTTTTGTGTTACATTTGGTGGATTGCAAACCTGTTATAGAAGAGTATACACCTAAAATTAACAATATATTTCATGTTCTGTGTGAAATAAGAAATGAGAAGTACATCTTGTCTCCTCTTAACATCATCTGGTGATGAGGTATTTTAAGCAAAGCTCTGATCATTAATGTTAAGAAGAGCCAAATCTGTCCTTCTCATTACCAGTCAGCACAATGTGCCTGCAGAGAAAATGAGACGCTGCAACTCCTCAAGGGCCTCAGAAAATTAAAAAAAAATTATACTAAACACCACAAATGCCCATATGATTGGAGAAACAGATCTCCAATAGTCTGGAATCAAAAATCTTGCCTTGAGAAAGGAAGGGATGTTCTGGTGCACAGTGTTCTGTAAGGATGGGTGTGGTTATTTACTTGGAGGGAATAAGGAAATGTTTTCTGGAGACACTGTAGGGCATTACATTTCTCTATTAGTGTGATGGTTGAGGGATTTGGAATAAATTTTACATAAACATACACTAGTGTTTCAAAAGCTTGTAATAGATTATATGGTTTAAACTGCATTTAAATAGCATAAATTTGCTTCTACTAGGCTGGGTTTGAAATAACTTTACATGGTTAAACTCACATAACAAAGATAACTTTAATTTTCTTTTTCCGGTCCCAAAACTAATATCTGAATTTAAAAAACTGGATCTAAATTTAAGTTTTAATGATTTTTGGTTTAGAAGTGGTAATAATGTGTTCATTTATAAATTCTAATTCCTCTGAGCATTGCTGGGAAACATTAGTTAAACAGTAGTTTTCTTTTTTTCTTGATAATATTGAAATAGGTTCTTGATAAAATTGAAATATGTTATTTCTGTCTGAAGTAAGAAAAAGTTTCTTTCTCTCAAAAACTTTCTTTCCTTCCAGTCTTAGGAAAATACACCTGTCAATATCAACTTATTTCTTAATCTTTTATGTTGCAAACCTGGGGCAAAAAGTAATCCTCAAAAGCTTTGGATAATTTTTGGTTTAGAACCATTTTCAGCAGGTTCCACCTGGGATATGTTGTGATTATTGGAGCAAAACTCATTTGTGTTGGAACACTGACATATTTTATTTAGCAGACTTTGATAGGAGCAATTTTAATGGCAGAAATCACAAAAGCTTAACCAATTTCCCCTTCTTTCTGCAGTAAAAAGGTTTTGTAGTAGAACAAATAGGCTTTTCTAAGTGTTCTATACAATGTTACGCATGAAGTGCTTTAGAATGGTTGCCAAACCAGCGTTAGTATTTTACAAGGAAGCCATTCTGTTTGTGAAAGGCATTTAATTAAGAGACAAAAAGAAAAAAAAAACCCTTAAAATACACTTCATGTAGATGTGCACATTAGGAAACATTGCAAAACAAAGCTTTTGTTATTTGTGTCCCTTACAAGACCCACGTGGATTTTGTGACTGATGTCAGAAACTGCAGTGACACAGGAGTTCAGAATTGGGTAGACTGGTATCTAATGAGTAACTTAATAAGCTCTATTACTTCAGAATTTAATTCACAATTAATGATACAACTATATGCACTCTTCTAGGGAATGGTATCTAGTATGCTTGTCACCTGGAAAACTATCTTGCTGCTGAGTGAATAGGTTGAATACCCTGGGAAGGGGGGGAAAAACTTCAAACACACCCAATCCCCAAACCTTTCTATATAATGCAGAATCTCAACATATAGCTCTGCCTTTGTTGCATTCCAACAGTATATATACAAGTATACTTCTTCTTTTTTTAAAAACCACCATATTCTTAATTATTTCCACTAAGTTAATTATGGGATTTTCAATTGGAAAACTCATTCAATCATTTAACTTCATTTACCCTTACTTCATTGTCACAGGAAATTGCATAATTTTGCCTTTTTGATGTAAGATGAAACATGATCAGGCTTACAAAGGAAAGCAAATAAACGTTATGTCTTTGTTTCAAAAATTTTAGTAGAGTTGTTTCAGAATTTGTAATTACTGTAGCCCTACTTCATTAGTCTTAGCTTTCTAGTGACTGCCTTTGCAAATGCTATCATTTAACTAAGTCTGTGTTTTGTCTATGACTTAGTAGCACGTATCAATAGATATTTCCTTTTTTGTTTGTCTGTTATTATTGATGCCTCTGTGGAACCTGTGTTTTAAAAATGAAGAGATGATTTTTGGAGACAGTGGAGATGATAGTGCTGCAGCAAATTTGTAGGAAAATTAAAATGGATGTGGCTTTGGCCTATAATGAACTTGTGGAGGCAGCAGCACCTGCATCTAACTGCAAACTTCTCTTCCAGACCTTTTCAAGCCCCAGAAGCCACAGCAAATCATGGAATCATTTAGATTGGAAAAGACCTTTAAGATCAAGACCAACCATAAGCCTGACACTGCCTAGTCCACTACTAAACCATTCCCTGAGCACCATGGTCTACACATCTTCTAAATACCCTCAGGGATAGCACTCAACCACTTCCCTGGGCAGGCTGTTGCAGTGTTTGACATCACAGCTAGTTACCATCTTCTGAGCCAAGAAAAGGATGCAAAGAATCAGCTGTTGATGGATGGTAGAGAAAAAGATGTCGGAGGCTGTTGTGTACTGATTTGCCATGCACCCTTCTGCTGCTCTTGCTGCTGGCTCCTTGCCCCTGGCAGAGGAGGGCAGCAGGGAGCTCAGCCCACCAGCCCTGCCTTGAACCCCTGCTGCTGCTCTGCCAGGGCTTGCCCTACATAGCATCTGATGAGGGGAAAGGAGAAATTGATTTTCTAAGCTGTGATTATAGAGGCTTTGCAATGGATCTGAACAGAATTCTGTAAAGTATCTCCAGGGCCCGCTAGTGAGTCACAGGAGGGAGTTCAATTGTACATGGCTTAAAGGAGTCCAGTGTTTCTCTGAGCTGGGGCATTTTGTCCCTATGTGTCACATCAATGAATCAATGAATCATTTCTCTCTTCGGAGAGAGAAACACAACCAGGTAATAATACCACACAGGCAGAGCTACTGTTCAGTAATTATCTCTCACCATTCCTATTTTATTCTTTAAACAAAATCAAGGGAACAACAAAAAAAAACTTTCCTCTCCAACAGGATAAAAAATGTGCTTTTAAAAATGTTACTAAAATCTATTTGTCCTCCTAAAATACAGAGTAAAACTGCAATAATTTCACCAACAGGATTGTTTTACAACTCCGTTTCCTTGGATAGTATTTTTTTCTTCTTTTTATTCTAATTGTGTCTGCACAGAAGCCAATCTATGTATGTGATGCTTGTTTTGTTTTCTAAATCATAAAAAGTCATTGTTTAATTTCAGAAATACTGTCCTATGTGGCAATAGAAACTGACATTCAATATGAAGCATGCATGCAAATTACAGTGAACTGTGTGTGTACAAGAACTCACCTAGTTATGTTTGAGAGTTACTGCCAAATTTTGTAGGTAAAAAATCACTGTGCTTTAAAAGACCCACTTTATGTTTATTGCATGTTCCAAACTCTCACTAAAACTCTCAATAAAGGGGCAAATTGGTTAAGAAATGACCATCAGACCCCAGGGACTTTTGCATTGGCTCTCTGCTGAGTTTTAAAATAATACTGGGTACGCCACATAGTGTATCATGGAAGTCTAATAAAGAGAGCTTGCATTTCTGTGAAATTGAAGGGCTGCTACAGAGAAATAGATTTTCCTGAGCTGCAAAAACTAGTGGGTTTTTTTTTTTGGTTGTTTTTTTTTTGTTTATTTGTTTGTTTGGGGTTTTTTTGGTTTTTTTTTTTTTTTTTTGGGTTTTTTTGGTTTTTTTTTTTTTTTTTTGTTTCATTTCATTTTGTTTGGTTGGGGTTTTTCTGTTTGTTTGTTTGTTTTTGTCTGCAGAAGTATGTAGAATTCATTCAGGTTTTCTGTGTGAATGTCACTTGTTCCAGCATAATTATTTATTCATATCATTCTGGTAGCCATAGTGAGAGGATTTACTATCCCATGCTATGATTTTTCACTCTGGTTAAAAGAAAATCAGACAAAATTATCTGAGCAATGAGAAGTATGTGTTGTGTTAGTGATATATTGCCCTTGTGTTGTATGTGCAGAGCAACATACATAAGTGTGCTGGGTAGGAGCCCAATGCCAGCAGAAATGTTCTGGCAGTACAGGGACACAGCAAGGAGCAGAACAGTGGGATGGAATTTAACAACTTCTGTCAGTGGTGGAAACTTTCAGGAACGAGCTAGTGAGAGTGGACTTGCATGATCAGAAACAAAAGGGAAAGTAAAAAGTGCTTCAGTATCAAAGGCTAAATTGTAAAGCAGGCTTCTAATACGAGCCAGAGGTTCAGGTAAGGAGAAAAATCTTCATGATATACAGGATGGTGCAAATAGAGAAGAGGGAGGGGAGGGCAAGATCAGAGGTGCAGAATAAGCATGGAGGAGAGTGTAGAAGGGAGGCCAGAAAGTCTACTGGAGATTCTTTAAAGAAGGGGGAAAAAGTTTTAATTTGATTTAAAAATACCACAAAGGCTAAGGAAAGCGATTGATAAAGTGCAGCTTCTGGAATATAAAATATACACCACCTGACACGTGGGGTGTACTTTCTGGAAAGACTCAGATGAAGGGCAACAGTCAAGACAAGAGGACTTCAAATCTGAAAGTGTTTCAGGAGATGGTTAAAGCAGAAAATGGAAATGCAGGAATGAATTGAAGTAAGGTTTCAAGGATGAGGATAGGTTTTCTCATAGCAAAAATCACATGAAGGAAAAGCATATATTAGCTATGAAAGCTTGTCTACATTTTCCTAATAATTGGGCTCTTAGAAGAAACTCAGAGCCTGAAATTCAGTACATAATCAAGGTGCCCAGCAAAGAAAAGGTTATAATAATATCCTGTGACTGACTAGCCCTCTTGTTTATCTAGTTGAGATGCATAAACAAGAATAAAGTTTCGTTGGGAAGGAGATATAACAGAATAAATCAGCCTATAGTAGCTAAAATTAAAGCTCTCTTGTTTCTGTAAGTTCTTGCCACTCAAAATAGACCTAGATTTTGATAGTTCACTCCCAAATGCATTGCAAAGGGAACGTAGTTTTAAAATTTTAGCAGGTGAGGTATGGAGTCACCAAGAGTTAGAGGAAAGCACAGCTCAATAAAAGAAGGAGATGGTGTAAATAAAAATGTGGAAGTCCAGTGCTGCTGACCCATTCATCACTTTGGGATACATGGCTTGAACAGTCTTGATCCTCTATGCCCTTTTTCCAAAGAACTGAGGAGGGACCCCTCAGATGCATGAAAGCTATTCTACACCAACACCAGGCAAACTTCAAACTGTTGCTGTGCTAGATAACTCTCTCTCAGCTGTGGAGTTTGAGGTCTATTTTTTATTATCTTTTAAGTTTCATGCAAAATAATTGGAACAGAACAAGAATTCCGATTTTCCCACAGGATGTTTAATTTGTCCAGCCCCTTTTACTATCTCTCCCCAGTGTTCTAGTTGCTAAGAGTTTTTCCAGTCTCAGCAGCATGAGTAATTTGTATTATCTTTTGCCTGGCATTTTAAAGAGAGTCTTTTCTCCATGTGTCTGGAGTAGGTGCTAAAGGCAAAGGCACACAGCTATCACAGCTGTTTCTTCATTCACCATCTGAAATGAGATGACAAAAGGATCTAGGAATTATACAGTTATTTAAGAAGAATTTGGAGATTACTGGAATAAAATTGAACAGCTGCTCTCTGTGGAAGCCAATAGCACTATGGCAGAAGTAGAATCAGCTTCCTTTAAGCCAGATGTCTCTTAATTAGGAAGAGACCAAATAAAATACTTAAATATTGATGTACTGTATGAAGATACTCTAATCACTTAGTCTGGATTTTGTTTCTGACAAAGAAACCCGATGCTCATTTCAGTACACAATCATGGTAATCTTTGTGTGAGGACCATCAGGCATGTCAGAATGAGATCCAAATGGGTAAAACACTGGATAAGGGGTTGTTTGAAGCTGGATATCCAGGAGGGTCAGTAAGAAGCCTAAATGTAGTTTGAAGACCCACACTGATATTCCAGAGCAGACAGCTTACAAATACCTATATGGAAGCCCTTCTTTCTGGTCGGGTCGCCCAATCTGTAGCCTTCTTCTCAGAGCATGTCTATGATTTTTCATTAATAGGGGGCAAGGCTTAGCCCTTTCTTTAAAAGGATAGATATTTGGTGGTAGTGCTTACTTCTTGTATACATTCAAAATGTTTGATATTCAAAGAAAGAAGTCTTGGGTTCAAAATTCTCCTTAGCCCCTGTATTTCCTGGCTGTATTCCTGAAGATTATCTTAACCACCAATTTAGAGGTTACAGTAGACAGGGTACAGAAGTACTTCTTTAAAGCTGAAATGAGTAGGAAAATCATTGTCAGACACCACAATGGTTGTCATGGTAGCCAAGGCAGTCACCCTTTTCTGGGAGAAGCACCATTCTGCAAGGTCCATCAGGTGCAATCACAGCAGAGCAGCTCTGCTGACTCAAACTCACTTTGCTGGGAGTGTATAATATTAAAAATTTAAGCCACAATGGTGAATAGAGATTGAAAATAACAAGGTAATTTATGAGATGTTAGTTGGCGTATGGTGTACTTCAAAAAAGAGCATTACAAAATAAGTGGAATATCAACTTTGTGGTTAATACTGATGATGCCAAGCAAGCAGGAGCAGAACATGTAGCAGCCACAACTGGGTAACTCCAAGGAGCGCCTGCAATACGTTGATACAAGGAGTCCTGGCAAAGGAAATGCAGTCCATGTTTGCTGTACTGAGTATAATCTGTTGTCTCTGTTTAGTCACATAACCCATTATTCTGATTACTGTTATTCACATAACATCTCTATTAATTCACATTAGTAGTAATGTTACGTTCTTCGGACAATCCCATTTCTCTAAAAAATAAGATTGTCAAACAGGCAAGTCAGTGCTTGTATGGCAAGAATGGACACTGACAAGAAGATTAAGTCACCTGAGGAATTCAGAATTATTGTGTTGTGAATACTGGTATAAGTGCTACATAATGCCAATGAAAAATACAGGTGCTTCAGTTTTTTGGGAAATAAATCTTGCTTTTGAACTGGGACAGCCACCTCCTTGATTAAAGTGATCACATGCCATCTATAAACTGTCTCTGACAGTTCAATTTAGCATACAAGTCAGGATTTTCAGGCAACACATTCTAATCAAGTTCAAAAAATATAAACAGTTTAAAATCTTTTGAAAGACAAATGAAAGAATATATATAAAGAGCCATGTGGTTAGAAGTAGGAACTTCTGGGCAGCAGATATATATATATATATATTTTACCATGGTTATTATCAAGTGGAAAAAATGAATAAAAGAGCAGCAAGGAATGTGTTTAATATTGAATGTCATCCTTTGTCATAGTTACATACAAAAGTATTAGAAGTGATTTGTCGTTGTTAGGGCTCTCACTGGAGGCAACCAGTGAAAAGGAATGCAGCTTACTGAAAATAATAAATGAAAAAGTTACTTTTTTGAACTTTATATGTACACATTCACTGTTTGCTTATTCTGTTGAGGAGATTGCTGCATGATGTTCTAGGGCTTGTTATCCATGGGCCAGATGGTACTGTCATTGCACCAGGTGAGGAGCCAATCCAGGATCCTTCTCAATGAAGCAATCCATGGGTTGAAATGCATTGTTTGGTAGTGTTTGTCATCCAAATTAATCTGAGGAGCTATGGTACAAAGTGCAGATAGTCCTGCCTGTCTGTTTTTAATGAAGAAGGTGAACTTTCATTGCCTAGCAGCATGGAGACTCCATTTCCCTCTAGTGCTGCTGTTACCAGACTGCTAAAACTTTCTTGTACAGAGAATTTATACAGGCTACAAAGGATTCTGCCAACCAAAAATCATCAAATAAGGTTTGAAAATCTCGAGGCTTATTTAGTTCTCTGACAAAGAGCACTAAAGTAATGATTACAGAGATGGAAGGATAATTTGCCTTACACAAGGCAGAAAACATTCAAGAGGGTCTCAATCAAACCAGCTAGTGTTGCTGTAAAGGACTGTCCCTGAAATATGTTTCCACTTTCCCTCCCTCATTATCTTTTTTCTGTCAGCTTGTTTAGCTTATTTATTATTTTATTAATGATTGTCAGTTACTGATTCTGATCTCAATTTTCTTATCTAAGAACTTAGGCTAAAACTTTTTTATTCTGATCTTGATCCTAAGGACAATGAGACTCTCACTTGAAGTCCCTGTCAACTGGTTGTTGAACTATTTTAAAGCCTATTGTTAATTTGACACAAGAAAGAGGGAATAAATGGCAATACAGAGGTATTTTCATGTTCCAAGTTGTGCTCAAATATTGCAAGGTGTCATTGAAGGTGTCACACAGGGGATGTGTCTTTTCCATCTGTAATCTAAATGAGGTTGTTTATGTTTGTTGCCAAATTAGTGATTAGTGCATCAGCTTTAATCTTGTTCATCAAGAATCTGTAAAGAAAATTTTAAAAATCATGACACAAGACTTGTAATTCTGACCACCTTGGCTTGTAGAAGATTCACAAGACATCTTGTGTCTCCACTGAGAGACATATCCAGTGTGTCATTTTGAAAAAGTAATTTTTTTTTTCTCCAGTAGGAAAGGAAACATTGAAAAAAACTGTAATCAGGATCAGATTTTTTGGTTTCAGTTATCTACTGTCCAAGATCAAATCTCTGACTCCTGAACAAAGAGAAGGTGCCCAAAGGTTAATTCATAATTCATCTAATTGAAACTTGCATGATAGATGTGATCGGAATATGGACCAGAAGTTGTGGTCTGTATGGGAGTTTTGACTGAAGACCTGAGCTGAGATTGAAAAGATCTGGCAGGGATCCAGGGAAGTGAACTAAGGTACACTGAGTCCTTCTTGGAGGGATGGATCCACAAATGTGTTTGAATTAAAACACAACTGAAAAGAAATCTAGTATGGCCAGCTGTGTACATTTAGATGATAAAGGTTTTAGGAGCTTCCTAGAATATCTGTAGGGTTTGTTTCCCCTCTTGTTTCTTGACATATTTATAGAATTTTTCATTGTCTCAATCATTCTGCTCTTGCTGGAAGAAAAAGCAAAATAGTTTTATTAATTCAAGTGTCTTCCTATGCTGTTAGTCCAATTCTTTTTTCTTTCTTTTTTTTTTTTAAATAAACCATGCTCCTTGGTTTCATTCTCTTGTAATATTCTGTCCTGCATTACTAGAATATAGTGTTATTGATTATAGTCATCTTACTATGTCCTTTATAAAGGCTAGAAGAATTTCTTATGATGTGCCAAATTTTTAAGTACATTCATAAAGAGATGGAGTATTGAAAAAATTCCCCAAGAGTCATCTCATCCCACTTGTGAAAGCTCAGCAGATATTTTGTGATGACTATTTCTCTAACCTATTCCTAAAAATTTTCTGAGATTTGCTATGTGAACCCATTCTTTCTACAATAAATAAATACTTTTTTAAAACTGCAGTGTACTAAAAAAGCTGCAATGAATTAGTGAGAATTTTTCACTATAAAATTTTTAGTAGATATTTCAGCTTCAAAAGCATGTTTAAGTCCCTTCACTTTAGTATTATTAGATAAAAATTGTATTCTGTCATCTTTGTTCACCATTAACGAGTGCTTTACTTCTATATAATGAATTAATAAATCAAATGGATTAAATCCCTGGAGAGAGAAAGAAAGAAAGGAATTTTTAGCAGATATTTAGGAAATTACTTGATCTCCTCAACAATTAATGACTTCCTAGATGACAGCAACTACTTCGAGCTGAAAAACTGACAGCTATTCCCTACCCTTGAGAAGAAATACAAATCATTGCTTGCTCACAATTGTGGCCCTCAAAGCTTATCTATTTTGTACGGAAGTCACTGCACTTAAAAATCTGAGCAGCCCCATTTTAGTGTGTGTAACAGCTGAACCCCACTGAGACAGTGTGTCTGTACCCCTGAGCCTCAGGTCTGTGTCGCCCTTTGGGCGCACAAGCGCCCCAGGCTAAATTCTGTTTGCAGGGACCTCATGAGCACAGCTTGAGGTAGGACATGCCATGGGCTTCTTGGCAGGAGAGAAATTGCCTGATATTTCCTGAAATTGCATTACATTGCAGTTGCTGGGACTGATAATAATCTCAACTTGGAGCTGAGCTCCTGCATCAAAGTTGTGCTAAATGGCCAATATAATTTGTGTGCTGGAGCAGAACTGTAGCAGTTCAGTATTCTTATTATTCAAAATGGTTTACAGTTTTGTTTTAGATTTTAGATTGTGATCTAAGTGTTCATTGCCTGTAGAAACCAGGGAAAATCCTTTCCCACTGGTTTTGAGGCAGCACCAGTGTATTTCTTCACATTTAGTTACAATATCTAAGTAACAATCTGGAAATGCTCAGCATTTTTAATAGGAAGCAAAGGATTAGTAGAAGACGTGATTTCTGCAAAATAGAGTAAAATAATCAAGCCTTATAACTTCTGATGGAAACTTAAACTTTTGGACATTTTTTTTTCTCTTCTTAATACCAGTTAAAACATTCACTTTAAAGCAAGTGTTATAAATATCTTGCTGCTGTCTATCACAGGATAGATCTGGACAAAATGTCCAGCCCACAATAAACACATCATGGGTGAGCAACTGGCTCACAGATTGGGCACAAAGGGTTACAGTGAATGGGGTGACATCAGACTGGTGACCTGTCACTAGAGGGGTTCCACAGGGCTCCATTCCTCAGACCCTGTGCTCTTCAACATCTTCATAAATGACTTGGAGGCAGGACTGGAAGAGATACTGAGCAATTTCACAGATAATACAAAACTGGGAGGAGCTGCTGACCCCCTCTAGGGCACGAAGGCCCTGCAGAGACCTTGACGAAAGGCTGGGCAATCACCAACCACATGAAGTTCAGTAAGGGAAAGTGCTGGATTCTGCACCTGGAACAGGCCAACCCTGAATGTACAGACAGACTGGGGAATGGGATACTGGAAAGCAGTGCCAGGGAAAGGGACCTGGGAGTCCTGGTCAGTGGAAAGTTGAACATGAGTCAGCAGTGCCCTGGAGCCAGGAGAGTCAACCCTGTCCTGGGGGCATCAGGCCCAGCATCACCAGCCAGGCAAGGGAGGGGATTGTCCTGCTCTGCTCTGCACTGGGGCAGCCTCACCTCGAGTGCTGGGGGCAGTTTTGGGCACCACAATGTAAGAAAGACTTTAAACTATTGGAGAGTGTCCAAAGAGGGCAACAAAGATGGTGAAGGGCCTTGAGGGGAAGCCGTGTGAGGAGCAGCTGAGGGCACTGGATCTGTTCAGCCTGGAGGAGACTGAGGGGAAACCTCTCTGCAGTTACAGCTTCCTTGTGAGGGGAAGAGGAGGGGCAGGCACTGATCTCTGCTCTGTGGTGACCACAGACAGGACCTGGGGAATGTCCTGAAGTTGTGTCAGGGAAGGTGTAGGTTGGATATCAGGTAAGTTTCTTCACCCAGAGGGTGGCTGGGCACTGGAACAGGATCCTCAGGGAAGGGATCAAAGCACCAAGCCTGACAGAGTTCAAGAAGTATTTGGACAATGCTCTCAGGCACAGGGTGTGACTCTTGGTCATGGTGCTGTGCAGAACATTGATGGACTCAGTGATCCTTGTGGATCCCCTCCAACTCAGCTCATTCTGTGATTCTGTGCCATCTAGACACAGAAGTGTCTAGTTTTTCAAATTCAGAATTTAATAGCAAGATCTGATCTTGTAAAATCATGAGTGTATAAAACTTAAGGATCTATTTTGAATCTTTGAAAAAATACTTTCTTATCCTTTGTCTACAAATTTTGTCTTAGTTGCCATAAAAACCAGACAAATAAGTTGAATATAAATGTGTTTGCTATCTTTTTCCTGGGGTAATTTATTTAATTTGAATGTAATTTGGTCAGTGTGAAATCCCAGCTTTTAAGTGGTAATCTTATAATCAATTAATATGCCTAATAGCATAGAGTTTGGGTTTGGATTGTTTGGTTGTTTTCTTTTTTTTTTTTTTTTGGTATGATATTACTAGCTTTGTTTCTAAATTACAGCCCACTGATCAGTGAAATGATCCTTCATCTCTGTAGGTACACTCTTTTCAAGCAGCACTAATCTTGTTACTGCTTCTCACCAGTCTGCAGAGGGAAATAATGGCTGGAGGAAGCTGGGAAAGAGGGGAGGCAGGAGGAGACTGCAGAGCTAAGGAAGTGAGTACCTCAATAGCAGCTGCTGATACTGCTGTACAACCAGAGGATTGCCTGGGTAGTATTTCTAGAAGTATCCCTGGAATTGAGACTTTTGTGTGTTAGTCCCAGGGGTGAGATGCAGCTGTTGGTGTGTTCTGAACATGAAGTTAAATGTAAGAAATTGTTTATGCTTCCAAGTGTATAAGTTACAGCAGAGAAGACCAGAATGTGTCTCCCCATGGACAGTATATAGCTCTCATTCAAAGCTCAGCCTTGCTCCTAAATGCCAGTCCTCACCAGCCTGGAGGGCTTTGAAAACCACATATTCCAGAGTCTGGCTTATTTCAGAGGATGATCTTGCTAATTCTCTTGCTCCTTTGGAAGACAAGGAGAAATAAGATAGTTTATAAAATGTCTTCTCTCCAATGTCAGAAGTGAGCAGTGTCCCCTCCATGTTTCTGATGGGGCTCAGCCTGACAGTGGTGCTGTCCAGGAGGGGTGAATTTCATCTCTCAGTGTGAGTAGTACTGGGACTTTCAGCTACTCTGCCCCTGCTCTGTGTCATAAAGGCAGCTCTATAAGTGATGTCCCTTGCCTTTTGGCACAAAATAATTGTTTTTGAGGGGACAATTTTTAAAATGTGTTTATTGACAATCACATATAAGAAGCACACTGTGGGCAAGGGAATGTGCCTGCCTCTGTGCAAGAGTGAAGACCCAGTTTTGCCATTCAGCTCCAAAAAAATAATTTATCAATGAGTGCTGCTAGCTCCAGAACAGATCTCTGATTGTCTAAAATAATCACTTCCATGGCAGTCCCACACATCCTCCAGGGTCCTAACCATGGAGGATGTTGAAACTTCCTTCCCTTTGCAGCTCAGCTCTTACAAATACAAAGATATGCAACAAATAGACAGAAGATCTCTATAATTAGGGTACATTGCTTGGTGGTTGCCTCCAACCACCTTTCCTGTTGGGATTCATAGGTTTAGTTTACTCCACAGCATTTAGTTTTCTGGTCAGCCTGAGTTTTCTAGATGACTAGGTAACAAGCACATCTACAGGGAAGTTTGTCTGGTGTGTCTTACATGGGTTTTCACTTGTATTTCTTTCCACTGACCGCAAATGATGGAACTGGTAGCAGTCTTATGTAACTACTAATTTGAATGTCTAAATTAGGTAAAATGGGCTCCACCTGAGATGCTTGTCTAGCTTCTGTCATTTGCAAAGGATTTATGCCTGTGTGGATGGGGAGCCACATTGGGTTTATTTGTCAGTAGTTTTCTGGCACATTGCAATGGCTTTGTGATAGCTGAACATTCACTTCTCATAAAAATTTGAGGTAGCAAGTTTCACTGCATCTCAGAACTGTAATTCTTGCAAATAAGATTTTTGTGGTAGGTTTGTTCTTGTCAAAATAACTTGCATGTATGAGTTCTTAATTCGCTAGGAAAAAATGACAGATTTCTATTTGAAAACAGATTCTAAAAGAGCAATGAAGGGAGATAAGTGGAAAATAACATCTATTTGCTTGTGGAAGGCAGAAAAAAGTCAATATTAGCCAAGGTGCCAAACAATCTGAAGCCTGCCAGCGTTGTCATGCTGGAGCAATAGTGGACTCAAGATTTTTCCTGAGATAAGTAAAGAAAATCAGAACAGCTCTTTTGGCATTCATAGCATTTTGGTTTTATGCCACTGCAAATTTTCATTCCAATACTTCACGTGGCTTAGTGTTCAGGCTCTTTCCCCACCCAAAATTTGTACGTGTTACTTAACTACCCCCAGGAAATCATTCCTCTCGCACTATGGTAAATCCATCTCTGCAACTGCTGTGTCAGTGCTGACAGACACTCGTGTGTTCCTGGGTCCTCCCACTTCCCAAATCAGTTCTTTCCCTCCTCTCCATGTGCTCTCATGTGGCTTCCTGAGCCCCAGTCCCTGCCCTGCCTGCTGCCATCTGCAATATTAGACCTGAGAAGAGCTGAAGAAAGAGTGATTGAGAGAAAATCACAGTTGCTCTCATCAAAGGGCAGGCTGAAAATGGAGGACTCTTAGCCCAAGACCTGAAGCTGAAACTGCACCTCCTCTCCTCTTCTTCCATGAAGATTGCTGAGTTTCTGAGAGGGAATAGGAAATTACACATCCTCCATGCTATAAGGTCCTCTGTGGGCTTTTGGCACAGGGAGACCACTCGAGGACTGGATTCAGCCAGGCTGGGCATAGAAAGAGCTCTGTGGCCCCCCATCTATTGCTGAATATCTGAACAAGATTAATCCTTGAAGAATATGAAGAATATGAGGATTTCTTTTTTTTCCTACCAATCACTTGAAGCTGCTGTAACTTAACAGGCTCACAGGCTAAGAAGGAAGCCCAAGTCTCATTAATGTTCCTGTTATCCTGTCCCACGGTGCTTCTGCAAGGTGTTTGGAAAGGTAGTAGTTAAAATGCTATGTCTACAGCTAAATCCTCACAAAAGCTATGGGTGACAGCAGCAGGGCTGAGTCCTCCTGAGCATCCATCTACTAAGCAGCTTTATGAACTGAGGTTATTACAACTGAATTAATGAAGTCATAAGATTGGGTAGTTTCTCAGGAAAAATGCAAAATGTAGGTAGGGCAATACCCACCAAAGCTAAAGCTGTGAATGGGGTATGGTTGGAGAGAAGGAAGGAAAATGAGCCGTAAAAGAATATTTACTTATCAAGTACATGTACAGCTGGGTAAGGAACTGGAGAGGTGAACTGCTTACCATCAGTATTTACATGAGGAAAGTCAGATATGGCCATATATATATCTTATATTATATATATGTGTGTATATATATATATATATATATGTATATATACATACCTTATTTTCCTTAAGTTGATGCTGAGTTTTCCTATAGACTCAGAGTTTACAGAAATGTAAATCTGAAAACATGGCCTGTTAGAGGTACCTAGGGAAGGCATTTAGATTTTCCAGAAATTTACAGTTGAGATTGCAGCTGATGTTTCTTTACTTTGCAGGGCCTTGGTTTTCCTCATAGAAGATGTAGGGAGTTTTTAGGGTTTTCCATATGGTCTAAAGATAAATAGTGCTGTTCATGTCTTCACCATGTTGTAAAGAGCAACAGATTTGATGGGATAGGTCTTCAGGGAATTCTAGCAAGCTTGGTTATTAAAAGAGTAGGAACATAAAAATTTGTAAAAGGACCTTTCCTTAGGTCTTGTTAGTTCCTATAATAAATTTTCTGAGAGAACCTTGTCAGTTGTAGAGAATCCCAATAAATCACACCTGCTGGATCACCTCTATCTACACATTCATTGATATCCTAGTCAGGCACCAGCTTGTTAGTGCAGCAGGTACAGGCACCACGCTGTCACCTTCCCAGCGCTCCGTCTCGATCCATCTCCTTCTCGTTCTTCGTTACACGCTCTGTTGTCTCATCAGAGCTGAAAGTCAGTCTCCAGAGTCTGTGGTGCCTTGGCTCCCCTGCAGAGACCTTTACACTGATGTGAGGTGCTTTCATCAGTCCTCTGGTGTAATTGTTGTTTGTGTGACAGGTTACTCCTAAAGGCGGTGGGAAGGGGAGGAAATATCGGTCTGACTGCTCTGGTTGCAGAGGAGAGGATGTTGCTTGTGCTCAGGAAAGGAAAAAAGAACTGGGCACTAATTATTAGCAAATACCATATTAAATAATAGCAAAACGTTTGATTGAAGCTGTCAATAATTAGAAACAAGATAAATCATTCACAAGCTACTATCTAGGTGTCTTAGGCCATTATAGTCATACACAATTAAAAGAGAAATTTTCAGAGGAAGGATTTCCCTGCACGCCTCAGGTCTTGGGTTCATGTACACACAATGCATGCACAAAGTCCTGCAGCCTGGCATAATTCTCACTGAACGTCCTTAAATTGTCATTCCTGTGACTTTTACCCATTCTCATTTATTCAGGCCACTCCTGCTCTCCTGATCTTTCTAACAGTGTGGCTTTGTTTGCAAACTGGGTATAAATTCGTTTTGAAAGTTTGAAAGCTGAACATGTCTAAGGCATCTTTAACAATAAAAAAATATTTTGGATTCTTCATTAAGGCCTTTGCTACTGCCTACAGAAGCAATGGATGACATCACAGTTATAACTAATGTGTTTCTTCACCACTTTTGGAAATACTGAGGGTAAAGCAGTACCCTCTCAAATCTGGTATTTATCAGAATTTGTGACTATTATTCTGTGGTTTTAGACTTCATGGGAATTTAGGTTAGGGAATGAGGAGCCAGGAACAGATCTAAGAGGAAAAGGATGAAGAGAATGAGAAGACAAGTTCTTTTACATATTATTGTATCAAAATAGCTGCTTGTCTGCAACTTCCTTGTAGAACTGTGCAGCACTAACATCACAGGAGCACAACAGAAGTCCAGAAAATTTTGGAACAGTACATATTATATACTATCATAAAAGTATAATAATAAGTCTGACTTATTTTATCTTTCAAATTATATTATTTAAACAGCCACAGCTGAACTATTTAGGAGGAAAGGAAGTGTGATAGTTGTGTATTAGTTGATCTTGCAAGACTTTTTCATTCCATGAGCAAAAGTTTCAGATATTCTGTGTAGGCACCGCAAAGACTATAAAGATGGGTCAGACCTTTGCAACCCCTCCCTCCATTCCATTTCCTTGTAAAATTTTCTTTATCCTGAGTGGACCTAGTCCTGAAGTGGCTTTGTTATCTGTGTCTTTTCTCTTCCAAGTGCCCTATGACTGGCCTCTATATCTGCTCTTGCATGAAAGGCTCTATACAAAACCCAGATCTTGGGTGATGGGAGTGGAGGAAGAAGAATACCCTTCTGGATGCCTTTGCTTTTGTGACATTCAGCTTCTGTGTTCTTTCCTGAGGTCACTGGTATGATGTTAGTTATCATTGTGCTGTTCATAATAAAATGCCCTCAGATAATCAGTGCTCCCCTTTTGGTTTAAAAAGTTCACCCCTGCATACCTTGAAAGCCTGTCGTGATTTTGCTGAGGTAATAAGAGATAAAACCATTTTCTGGGAGCTGTAGTGCTGCATTGCTTGCCCATCTCCTTAAAGGTTATTTAACAGATAATCTCTATTGATTTGAAACATAAAGCCATGGGTAACCCTGGGATAAATTAATAGCTGACACAGAAATAAAACATTTAATCAGCCTCCAAAGCTATTAGGGTGCTGCATTATAAAACAAATTTTCTTATCCTGTAGCAAGTAATAAAAAGAGAAGTAAAAGTACTGAATGTCCTTTTGTGTAGTGGCATCAGTGTGCTGAGGTGACCACAGTGTTTTGAGCTCTCTGCTCTGTGACTCTGCTCAGTACCTGCTATGTTTGTTTTACCCATGTTTGCCAGACACTCTGGAGCCAGGTCAGAGCTGTAAGTATGAAAGTCCTATCAGAGGCAGACCATTTTGACATCTGTTAATTCTAGGTCTCCTTAGCCCAATGATACATTTGTCCTTTCACTGTGATTAATTGAGTGAGGGTTTTTTGGGTTTCCCTCCCATCAAGGCCATTTGGGCTTCCCTGCCATCAATGTCATTGTGTTCTCTAACTGATAAGTTATTGTTTCCATAATAACTGAATTCCTCTTCTGATTTACAGAAAGCTTAACAACTGACTTATTTAGACTGTGCTGGCATCATCCCACTTCAAAAGAAAAGGAAATAGGGGTGGCTGTAAGGGTCAGATGTGATGCTGGGTGAGGATCCTTGGCTACCACAGAACAGAAAGCCTGAGGTCATTCTTCAGCACCTGATTGCTGCCCCTCCAGACCTGATGCCTGAGCACAGGTTGTGTCTCTTTGTGTGTTAAGCTGGTTTGCTAAGACAGGCTTTTCCCAAGCTTTTCCTAAGAAAGCTGGTATGATTTGGCAGCAGCCTTGCTGGCTTGTGCACAAGAATGCAGAAGCCTTTTGCTGACCTGTAACACTGTACTTGGAAAATCCCATCACAAAGGGGGAGAATTTCTCCTCAGCTTACAAGAGGTCCTTCATAACCTTTCCATAGTCCTCTTAAGAAACTGAATTCTTTCTGAATGCAGTGAGGAACACAGATGGTTAACTTATTAGTTCTTAAGTTATGGCCTATGTCAGTGTTAAATTGTTCTTCAGGTTACTCCCTCATATTTAAAAAAGGAAAAAGCCCACACATTTGAAAAAAAAAAAAAAAACCCGCAGAAATAAAAAACCCCACCACCACCCAAAAAAATTTCACAGTGACCTTGTCGAAACACAGGAATACATTGCTTAGGGGCACTGTAGTGCCTCCACTCACAAAAATTTTCCAAACTCGTAAAGGCCTTGAAGAAGCTGATCTAACACTGAAGTTAACATTGCTTTCAGCCGTGGGTAGCACTAGATGCTCTGAGGGTCCTTCCCATCCTGAAGTATTTTATGATGATTTTTTATAATTTTCCCAAAAGGAGCTGTCAGGTTTCTATCTAGCTGAGAACTGCCAGGATTCAAAATATCCCTTCTATCAATTTTTCAGCAATGCACCTCTGCCACACCTTTTTTTTTTCAATGAAACTGTTTGGGACTATAATTTCTGCTTCTGGACAGCAAGGCAAATGTCCAGACCACCCCTGGAGACCTGTTGCTTAGCATAAACAAAGTGATGTGGGGACAGGGATGTCTGTATGTGTCTGTTGTAGCTGTGGTTTGAAGCAGAGGTGTTAGACCTTGCAGGCTCCTCAATGGCATCAGCAGATGTGGCAGGGAGAACAAAAGCTGAGAGGTCCCATTAACCTTTTTCAGAAAACAAGTAACTGCATAAGTCAGTAAGATTCATTTCTTCTGTAGGAAAAAAAATTAAAACCTTGAGCAGAGGTGGAGGAGTGATTTTTAACATTTCTCAGCAGTGGGAAATGAAGACTGTTTTGAAGTCCATCCATCTGCTCTGCCTTCTTGTGAAGGTCTTTGTCTTTCCCAACACTCTATCTTTAGCAGTTCCTGTGATGTTTTTTCCCCCATCACGTGAAGGTACTCAGCAGAATTGGCAGTGAAAGATTTTTTGAATGACAGCCTCAATTCTTACTGCTCCAAGCATTTCCTTGTGGGTGTGCATTGAAATATTTCTGCTGGAGCTGGAACTGATAAAAAATTCTCTGTAGCTGAACTGTGTGTAAGTTTGCATTCTTGTTGCATTGTCTAAAATTTCAGCCTTGTGGAAAAAAATGAAAACTTACCGCTACAGATTTCCAGATGTTTTAATGTCTGAACAGCATGTCTGCTTTTGGTCTTCATTGGCTTTCTAGCAAGGGCATGCCACATTTTCCCCTCCTTTGAAATTCCTCAAGTTTTTTGTATCCTGTTAATTTGGTGGCTTAGGGGAACGTGCCTGTTCACATCAGCACACATCTCCAGCTCCCTCGCAATCACTGCCATGGTGAATGCTGTCCACGTGTTCCTGCTGTGTTTCCTGGTTTCCATCATTCCCTGTGTGTAGCAGTGCCTCATCCCATTACCTTGTGGTGCCTCTCTGTGGAGGTTCTGTTGTGGAGGTCCCACCCTGTGGCTGTAGCTCCAGCCATCCAGTTAGCTGGGGTGTAAACAGGTCCATCTTTGCTCACACGAGAACATCACAGTGCTCAGTCAGTTTTCCTGCAGCTGCATCCCATGGCATGAGCAGCAGCCAAGCTCAGTTTCTGCCTTCTGTAGCCCCTGGCTGAAGCCCTGGTTTACTCAGTTCAGAGCTCAGCATGCTGGTGAGTCTAATAAAAAACAAGTTTGTATTATATTTTTGTGTTTGGATAAATAACACTTATATTTTTTCTTCTTGTTTTTCTTCCTTTAGAGCAGGCTTCTCTTTACTCCCAGTGAGCAATGCTGTGTGGTTTAGCTGAAGGCAAGGACATTTCTCTGTTACAAACGTGCGTTAGCAGCAGCAGGAAGCTGCTTTTCTGATAACAGCCCACAGAATTCTGTCACCTTAGAGCAGAATCTCTACAAATCTTTGGCCCTTCTCCAAATCCTCCAAAAAAGGGGGGCAAACCCCCTAGTTTCATCACATAAAGGACCAGGCTTTTCCTCAAATGGTGGCTTTCAGGACACTGCTGTAAGCAAATCAAGTAGCTGTTCTGCCATGTCCCTGTCCTCATTCAGTTTTCCAGAGGGGAAGAAATATGGGTTAGGCTGGGAAATTAGTGGTACTGAGATGAAAGCTTTGATAAAAGCTGTAAAGGCAAAGTGGGTGTGTAAATACCAAGGATATGATTATTAACACAAAGTGACACAAATGCATCTCAAGGTGTCTGCTCTGCCTATCCTGTTGGACAGTTCAGACTTCAGCTAATCATGCATGGCCATCAAATCAGAAACTTATTGGGACAAAGGCATCTTACAGCCCACGGCAGCTGCACACTCTTAATATCACTGTAGCAAAATGTGAGCAACTGCAGTTGTGGAGACATATCTTAGACTACACTTTATTGTGGTTTTGCTGAGTAGGAGCAAAATGATCATCTCTAATTAATGCTGATGACAGCAGCAGCTAAGGCAAACCCGAACTGACTGCAGAAATCCCCCAAGCAGGCTAATGAACACTTAAATAGAGAAAAAATATAAGCATCTAATTAGATTTTCATATCCTTTTGCAGGTGCTTGATTTTGTGGAAGATGTATCTCTTTGAACTGTGGTTTGTAGCCACCATTACTATTTTCTATTGTACTAAACCCCCCAACTGTGTCGATTGCTTTTAAACATGACCCAAACAGCTAAAGCACAATTCACATTTTCCTTTTATTGGCAGTATCTATCCTCATTTTCTCAGAGGAGACTAGCTAGATTCAATATAGTAACTGCAGCCAACAGTCCATCTCAGCACTGCTCAGTTTTGTACCAGTAATGAAATTTCACACACGGGTTTTGTTTCATTTAGGGCTTTTAAAACCATTTCATGAAACTGGAATTGTCTCTGCATTAAAAAGCAAAGCTCCAAAAAGCTTTTGTCTGGAAAAGGTAAGATGGAACACTATGATGGTACATTTCCCTGGAATTTAAGGAAGAGGCCATTGGCCCCTAACAGAACAATGTCTGCTTAAACTCTAACTGCTGTGTAATTTGACATGCTTACTCTTTGGAGACTACTGTGAAGATCTACTGAGTTTTAGAAATGATAGAACCCTGCCCAACCAAAATCTGAAAACCGGGAGATGAAATTTGAAACTAGATACTGATATTTTGCCTCAGCATGGTTTCTCATAGGTAATCCTTGAAAGATGAATAGCTGGGTGTCTGTATCACTGCTTTACTGTCATCAGGCTGAGAAGTTTGAAGCTGTGCTCTCACTAAAAGAGAGTGCTGAAAAATTAATGTCCTAATTGCAAACAAATAATATATTAGCTTGTATGTCTCTGCCTTATCACGTAATCACAGATCTAAGGAAGGTAGCCAAAAGTGAATGCATTTCTTTCTGAACTGGTAGGTATTTTCAAGTGAATGTAAAATGGCTTTTCGTTCATACCAAGACCAAAAAATAGGAAACAATAATACTTCTTATCAGGATTCACCAGCTTTATAGCAACAGTAGTGTGTGCAATTTGTTTTTTTCCAAGTATAGCATCCTATCTAATATTACAAAGATACAGAAGTGATTACTTAATACCAAAGGGCATATTACTAGCTGACTTCTTTGATCTAAGATAAATTAATAGATCCAAAAATATGAATTCGAAACACTTGTACTGCCCTTAAGCTGTAGAAAGGCATCATGTATCTTCCAAGTGAAAGCACTATCCTATTAGATTTCAACTACTGGCAGCTGCTTTCTTAAAAGAAATTCCTTCAAGGAACTTGATAATCCTGGTACTTAGTTGGAAAAGCTTCACATTGCTAATGCAGAGGCTAGAAATTGCCTCTTAGTCTTGCATTTCCATTACAAAAGTCCTTTTCAGTCTTCCCATACATGATGCTAGAACAAGTGCAATGCAATGCCAATATTTTATATAACAAACTAATGCCTGGAGTCCACACCATGGAGAAGGTCGCAGCCCATTTGATTCTATATTTTTCATTCATAAACAATTCCCTTTTTTTCCAGCACCATGACTGAAGACTCTGAGCAGCACTAGTTCTTTTGTAAGAACACCTGTCCTGTTGAAGTCAGGATGATGCTGAGTGCAGGATTCACTCTGAGCGTGTGTGTGAGAGAAAGAGGAGAGAGGGGAGAGGGGAGAGG
>WBNO01028073.1:45417-67633 GCA_013400575.1 Peucedramus taeniatus
GGAGAGGAGAGGAGAGGAGAGGAGAGGAGAGGAGAGGAGAGGAGGATGTTCAACTGCTGTGCAGTGCTGTAGGTACTCAAACAGCAGCGGGGACCTTCCCATGGCTGCAGCTCCCTGGATCCTTTGTGGTTTTTAGCCAATGGCTCCTGAAAAGTGACTGTTTAGAAGCCTTAGTTTAAATGTTATTAAAGATGCAGGCATTGCCTACTCTTTTCTATGCATGTTCAGCATTTTAAGGGCACATTTTGTTTCTTCCTTTGGGTCAGTTCATAGAGAAGTCAGAGAAGGTAAAATAGCCTCACACATGCTAAAGTGGTCCATGTACTTTTGTGCCAAGACGTAGTTTACTTCAATTTTCCTTCACCATCTCTTCTGTCCAAAAGATACTTTTTAAGCTATCTGTTCCTCACGATTTGTTTATAACCTCAAGGCAAGGGTTGTTTTCCTGCCCTATAGCACAACATGTTCTGTATTAGTCCAAGGACAAAAAAAGAATAGTCAACTTAAGTGTTTTCAACTTGCTACATGATGCCAGTATTCCATTGAATTTCTCTCAATTGGGGTTGCAGGTGGAGCAGATAAGTGGCTTTATGTATTTATTTAAATGATACATCATTTTTCCTGTCACTGTCATGCCACTGCTTGTGTTGCCTTTCTGCAAACCATGTTTGCAGAAGGTTCTTCCAGCAGAACCTCTGCAAATGCGAAACTTCTCACTGCAGTCCTTGTGAGACATGCATTTTCAATTCTGTTCCTGTGAGCACTGGCACCTGCACATTAAAGCACATCCTTCAACCCAGCCCTTGTCAACAAAACACTTAAGGATTTGACTGAGTGCTCTCCTCAACTGGGGCCCTTAGCTCCAATTCTGAGCTCACTGCGTTTGGGGTAAGCTTTAATGAGAGCTGCAACTTGAGCAGCCTCAGCCTTCCAGCTTCAGTGAATATTTGAAGTGCTCTTAAAAGTTTTTATTCTACTTTCCTAACCTTGACTGTTAATATCTCCTCCTACTGCAACTCTCCTTAAAACACTGCACTTTTTTGTGCCTTATTTGTTTTGCCTCTTGGTGTATTAAGTGGAGGTTAACACAGTGTTGTGGGAGAGCATTTTGGTTCCTTTCTGGGGACAGTATTTGTTTGTAGATGATTCCCCTCCAGATGGAAGCAGAAGCCCTACAGGTGCCTCAGCAGAGCACTGCACAGCCCTGCACTCCTCACACCTAGTATTTGCAGCAATTTTTCTATCATGCCTCAAATAATAAGGAAACACTCTCTCCTACTCCACTGCCTTACACCATTTTCACCAAGTACTGCAAACTCTAATTACACAAAATCTTCAGGGGAAAAAGTTAAGTGTTTATAGACCTACAGACTGTTTTCTCTATTTTTAAAAAATATGAAATAGTTATTTCTAGAGTTCTTTCATTATTGAAGATTGAGGGTGACTCATGAAAGGAAGTAAACACAGACCTGCCCTGGACCAAAACACTTAACCCTCATTGATTTAAATGAAAACTGAGCACGTGCTGAAATGCCTTTATGAATAAAGGCTAAAAAATATTGACCCATCAATTGAGTTAAACTTTTCCTCCAGACCTTTAAACAAGGATTTTTGCAAAAAATTAAGGAGAGTAGCATGGCCTCCAATATTAAAGATAACAGCACTTTCAAATTGCATATTTCTAAAAGTGCATTTTAATTTAATTCTGGGAATGTTCTTTCAAAAATAAGACTTTGAAAAGCCACTACTCTTTGAATTAATTGTCTACTGTATATTTTTAATATGTGAGTCAGATCAAGTGCAAATTGCCTTTTAGAAGTTGCCAGATCAAAAACATGTTTTATCTAGGGCTGACTTTTCCCTTCAGGTTTAATATCTTTCTACTCATCAAAAGGTGTCAAAGTTTCCCTTTTCCAGTACAAGTATAGCAAGAAAAAACATCGTTTTGTCTTTCTTGTGCTCACTGCCACTGAAACAGTATCTACACAGCAGTATTTTCAGCGCTGAATATAATTAACAGTGATTTGCATAACATTTAATAACATTTTAAGAAGATGAAATTTCATTACCGTTATTGAATTATTCTCCCACTTTCAAGTTCTGCATCACAATGAAGTGATTTTTTTAACGTGCAAGTTGCATCCTCAGCAACGTATTTCAGTCAATTTGTATTGGTATTCTGAGGGTACTCTCATTTTACATCTCTCTGCTTTTATTCCAATTTAGAAGCAGCAAGAGGTTAACCAGGATTTAAAGGAAATACAATAGACAATAATTCATTCCATTGCATGCCTGAACCATTTGCAATTATGAATGGTATTGAATTTTTGTAAACTGAATTTCTAATTGAATTTCAGGAAACATTTGCCATCATTGCATTTTATAAAGGATGAGAAGTGTTGCAGAAGGTTTAGGTTTTTTTAATTAACTATTAAGCAAGGTAGTCAGTGTTACCTTTCAATCATTAATAAAAGAGGCAGCAAGAAAGAGAGATTAGCAAAGTTAATACCAGCAATAAACCCTCTGTCTCAGAGGTAAATAAGATACTTAAATAGATGTATGTAGCTCTTCCAGACCTGGTGAACTCCATTTTTGGACAGAAAAAGCTCTTGCTAAAAAGATGTAGGAGCCAGCAGCAACCAGCTCTGGGGATTCACAGAGGAAATGGATGGAGTGTCATAAATTGATCTCATCATTTTTACTTTCCCCCCTTTCTTTAGAAGGAACAAGGGTGAGGAGAAGCAAGGGAGCTACATAGCACTCAGCATAACTTTAACACCAAGAAAAACTCTGGAACAGATAATTCAGCTACACATTCATAAATAACTGGAAAATTATGAGAGGAGTTGCATCAACTCTCTTCTTGTCTGACTTGTAGCATGTAACTTGTTCTTCACAGATCCAAGTAAGTCTTTTTACAGTGGAATAATGGCATTTGTGGGTACAATGGGAGTGTGAATATTTTATACCTGGTTCTTAGTAAGGCTTTTCACAATGTTTAACATTATATTCACAAGTCAGCTACAGGATCATAGTTTAGATTAAAGAACCCTAACCTGCAAGCAAAATTGAGCTCAGGAAATACTTTTCAGCACTTTCTTTACAAAAGGGGAAGATATATTTATGCAGCTCTGCAGGATTTTTTCTTCTAGTTTGCTTTCATCGGTGGTCTCAGTGAAGTAACAGATAGGGTGCTTATACTAAAAAAAAAGACTAAACAGAAGGACTGTAGTTATGCTGCAAGGCAGAAAAAAGAAAATGGAGAAATAATCTGAAAAAATCTGTATATTCAATAGGAACAACTGGAAAGTGCTATACATAACCAGAAATAGTCTAGTGAACTAATAGGGAATGGAGAGCACAGGACTGCAGTCTCCAGAGAGATTGGAGCCTTGAGCAATCATTAATGGCATGATAGTTAACAAGTCCAGATGTTGCATTCTGCACCTGGGATGAAGTAACACTGGGTACAAGTGCAAATAGGGAGAGAAGTGGCTGGAGAGCAGCCCTGCAGGAGGGAATCTGGGGCTTCTGGCTGGCAGCAATCTCTGCACAAAACAAGTGTGCCCTGGAAGCCCAGAGGGCAGCCCATGTCCACGGATGCATCAAGCTCAGCATCACCAAGTGGACTATTCTGTTCTACAGAGCCATTCTCCTGAGAATATCCTGACAATATCATGTATTTTGAGCTGCATGTGGGTCTGAAAGAAAGGGAAGTACCATTCTGGGATGTATAAACTGCAAGTACAAACATCACATAGATCAATCCTCTAAGTCTGGTTACTAATGCCAAGACCCCTATTGTAATCCTCAGTCAGATTTTCAGCAGCATTTCCAGGAAGGAGAGAAAATGTTTCTCAACAGGCTGGAAAAGCACCTCTCCAGAGCAACCATAAGGCACGCAGATGCACATTTGAGAACCTATCCAGCAGTACCTCTCCAGGCTTTTCTGAACAAAACCAAAGCACAGGAGAGAATAAAACATATTCACTAATTTAGCTTTGTGTGTGTTTGTTTTGTGTTGGTACTGCAAAATTAACTTGTCGTTCAGTTTGACCCATCTCCTCATGAAGTTCAGATGTTAATGAAATACAGGGAAGAAAACATTTTTTTTCCTTGTTCTTTCCTTTTTTGAATGAGGCTTTTCCAGATGGTGCTTGTGAACAACAAAATCAAATATATATGCATATTGGATACACTTACTGTTATTTCTGCTTAGGTTTTGTTGTTGTGGTGGTAGTTTCTTCAACGAATACAGGTTTATTCTTAATAACATACTGCCATCAATTTGAGGGGTCAAACCAGAGAATTCTGGATTCTAACAAATTTGAGGATAATCCTCTTTCTCACAGGACTCCCTTTGGCTGTGAGACAGCAAATTACTCTTTTCTTCTGTTTACAAAGTTTTGCTGTGAAAATTTCTCCTGGATCTTTTCTACTAATCTACTTTATTGGAAAGAAAACTCCTATTGCACACATTGGGTTCATCAAAAATATTTTGGTTTAACTGGAACCAATTTCTGTTTCCAATACAAATTAAATTAAATTCCAGACTAATTTTAGATCACTGGCAATGTTTGAAGGGAATATGCATTTATTTTGTCCATACATAGAATTTGTGTATCATTTTTTCTCAGGTAAATGTCAATGGGCCCCATTTGTGCAGAATGTTCAGATTAGTATCTTTTAGCATGAAAAATATATGCTTCATTTCTATCGAGTTTGAGATCATGCAGAAAATGCTATTCCTTAGGTGTCAAATTTTTTATGTCGCTTAGTCACATATTTATGCCACTTTTCTCTTCTGAAATGAGACATGGTATTTAGAATACTGCAGATGGAAGCAATCTCTAAATCAGTCATGCAAACCACTAGCTGTTTTATCATATAGGACATAGATGTGAGACCTTTTCAAATCCTCTTTTACATGTTAACAAAGAAATTGGCCTTTAAAAAAGTGATAAGGAAATGAAGTTCAAAAATATCTTCAAAATATCAACTGGATGGTGTCATTTTAGCAGGATTCCTGGATCCTTCTATGGTGTGGGATGCTTGAAATCCTAACATAGATTTTATTTATCTGAAGCCTTACTCACTCTTCCGTCAGCATCGATGCTGCTTCAGCAATCACCACCTGGCTTTCTGCAATGGGGGAAGAGCTGGTTGCCTCCTGTGCTTTGCCAAGTCTCGTGCTAGGAACTAGGGCACAAGAGGGGTTGCAGCAGGTGTTTAGGACAGCTGAGCTGAGCCAGCCACTTTGGGAATACTGAAGAAAATGTGAAGCTGAAGTGGCTCTTAATAGTAAGCATTTCAAATTTTTTTTACATTGAACAACACACTGGACAGCAAATGTTTGTTGAAATTGAGAAGGGTGAAGCCACACTCTTAGATCTTGTCTTTTTTCCCCATGCCCATGGTGGCAATTAGCATGATGGCTCTCTGGGTTCAGCGGGCCATTACTTGTGCCCCGAATGGACTGCAAAGTGAACTGTCAGTGTGGCAGGTTGTCTCTGACAAGGAAAAAAGGATAGAAAAGGAGAGCTCTCCCAAGAGCAGAAAAGAAGATTTGGAGTCTAGGTTTTGAAGGTATTTAGGAACCTGAGGATGTAAGGAAACACATGGGTGGTTTACCCATGGCACCTGGGTCATTATCTCATTGTCTGATGCCCAGTCTGAGCCAAAGAATCAAATACTGAATGTGAATGGGATGCTGGCATGTCATATATGGCTCACAGGGAAATTAACTGTCTTGGGAACACCCCTTACTGCATAGCTATTCTTACTGGATATCCAGGGAGCTCATCTTGATGTGTTGTGCTGTCACTATGAAGCTTCCTGGTGGTTGCCAGGAGGTCACATAGGCCCCACTTGGGACCACGTTGACCAAGCCCTCCCTCTTATCTTAGTTCTTGGCAAGGAATTCCACCTCTCAGGAAGAGGCATGTGGATCAAGAAGAGGGTAGGTTGGTATTGTGGGAATGCAGCAATGAATAGCACAGTATTAAAGAGTTGTAGCTGTGCAGCTCACATCAGTCCAGGTGAGAGCTTTGATTGAAATGCCTGGGTCTCTCTGTATGGCTCTTTGAAGATGGACTTACAGTCTGTAATTCCTTCTAGCAGAATTAGATGTCCCACCCAAACCAGTCCCTCTCCAAGGCCTGTGTTACTGACATCAATTACTAGAAATATTCGTCATTGGAAGAGTAAGATCATGATTCAGATTTTTTACTCACTAATTGAGGAACTTGTTGCCAACTGTTGAGAAACTTATCAGCTTTCTTTTTCACTCCTGCAGCCCACTTGCGTCAAAATGAAGGTTTTATTAGGTGCTTTGCATTAAAATAGAGATAAAAGGAATGTGTTTGCTTGAAGCAGAACAAGACAGAATAAGCCAGATCTTCAGCTGATATACATTTGTCAGGGCTCTGTAAAGGTAATGAAGCAATACTAATTTGCATTAGTTAAGCAGCTGAGCTTCTCTCTCTCATAGCAACTCCTCTGCAGATCTCCTGGTGATGACAATGTGGCTGGATGCAGTTCTGGCTCAGATGGAGTTAATTTTCCCATTGCAGCCCTCACAGTGCTGTGGGTTGTATGGGTATCTAGAAAGGTGCTGATAACACACCAGTGGTTTGGCTACTGCTGCTCCAAGGCTGTCTTCCCAAATTTCTCCCCTCATGGGGCAAGAACTTGAAGGAGGACCTAGCCAGGAGAGCTGACCCAAACTAAACAAAGAGACGTTCTGTACTGTATGAAATGTGTTCAATAGAAGCTAGGGGAAAGGAGGAGGAGGGTGAGATTTGTTACTATGACATTTGTCTTCCAGAGCACTTGCTGAAAGCCTATCTTCTACAAAGTAGTTGGACATCATCTGCTGATGTGAAGTAGAGAAAAAAATAATTTCATTTTCCTTTGCTTCTGTACACGGCCTTTGCTTTTGCTTTAATAAACTGCCTTTATCTTGACACACGAGGATTTTTTTCCTGTCTTATTTTCTCCCTGTCCTGTCCTGCTGAGAAAGGGAGTAATAGAGCAGCTTGGTGGACATCTGGCATCCAACCAAAGGCAACCCTGACAGCTTCTAGTCCATGCCTCAGATAGGTCAGAAATAGTCTGAGTCATGCATCTGCTGAAGGTGGCTGATAGGCAAGATTTATTTGCAAGTAAACGGTGGCATTCTTACTCTTTTTCCTGAACTGTCTTCTGATATTATTAGGCAGAACTGTTCTGCTTTACCTTTGCCTTTAGGGCAAGGTATTTGCATTTTTTTCATGACTGTTTGAAATTCATCATGTAGAGTTAAGAATTATGTGTTTCTCCAAATCTGGCTGGAGACACTCTCCAACCTCTCTGGTTTTCACCTCTTTTCTGCTTCCTCTTGCTTCTCAATTCTTAGGCAGCGAGGAGGTTTTTTTCTTACCTTTTCTACCCTTTTAACAATCTTTCCCTCTATCTCACTCAATTAACTCAAATTTTCTTGTGAGACCACCTGCTCAGAAAGAGTCAAATATCATTTACCTTAAATACATATATTTCTGGCTGATATTGCTCTGCTTTCTACAGTGATAAAAGAAAATAAATTTCAATAATTTGGATTTTGAGTAAGTAATAAAGGTTTAAGGGATTCCGTTCTCTTGTATTATTCTAAAAACACTGACATCCTTTGGCTTTCATGAGCCCCCAAGTTGAATCAGAAGTGTCCCACTTAAATACCAGTTGAAGCTCCCAAGTCCTTTTGCAGACATCACTGTTTAATTCATGCAAACTAGAAGAAAAAGTGATGATAAGCTAAGAGAAATGTCCCTCCTGTTTCCCCTCACCAGGAAGTTAATACAGTTTTCATGTCTTGTGACATTATTTAGTGTTCCCATGGATGGCTGCATAATCACAGCCTGACAGCCAGGGGCACTGGGAACTGACACAAGTCCTGTAACAGCAAGGCTTTGGGACAAATGACACAAAGCAGGTAATGAAAAATTTACCAGAAAAACAGCACTTCCATTTTGTTCAGAAAATAAATTTTATCTCTCCCAAACACATTCTTTAAAGAAATTAATTTTTTTGTGGATTTGTGTGTGTGAGTGTGTGAGTTCTATAAGCTGTTTTTCACTCAGAATTCAGTGTGGAAAATTCCTGCAGGTATTTTTCTATTTTTGAGTCAGAGTATCCACTGAGATATAATATCCATTTCATTAGGCTCATCAGTGTTAATACTGTTCAGCTCCATCTAATGAAAAGAGTAAATTAACATGTGCAGTAGTTCTCTTTCACTTACTAATTGATATATGATGAAAGTTCCCATGCTACCAGCTAGTACATCCTCGAAGACAGTAAGAAACAGTAGCTTAAGGGATTTTGAAAATGTATGTTTTTAATGACAGTGATAGCCAGTATATGCTATTTAAGAGAAAGATGCAGAAAAATTGTTGCTGCCACTGGATAAAAAAATCTTATACAAATAATTTTCTTCCCTGGGAATTTAAGCAGCTATTGTGCAGGAATGGTCTTTGAATACATATTTCAGTAGCATTATGCACTTCAGCATAAGGATTATGATTCTGAAATCTCTTCTCACAGTTGGGTTTTTTTGGTGGACTTTTAGCTTTTAATCGTGAGCTCGCATCTAATTGAAGTGTTTCTATGACTGACTGCTGATTGCTAGGCAGGAAAGCCTTGAATTACTAGTTGTTTTCCAGGAAGTTAAAATGGAGGATAGCAGATTCTCATCTGATGTTAATCACCTGATCTGCTTAAAATTGGACTGTGTTGATTAGCATCAAAGGGTGGGAAAGAAATTCCTTAAGGAAGCACTGAAGAACACCTCTGTAAAGGACAGAGTCACAGAGTACCCCAGAAGGCCAGGAGACTTTATCAGGCCTCAGCCAAGCATCTTGTTACCAAAGGAAACTTTGAATGACCAGTAAGGGAAATAAATGAAAAATCATAAACTTATCAGTACTGCCTTGTGGATGACTTCATTCTTCCTAAAAAGTCAGCAACTGACTTCCCCTTCTGTAGTAACATATGCCTACAAACCTTCAGAGGGAAAAAACAGAGACAGGCGAGAATTAAAAATGCAAAAAGGAACTGAAAATAATCCATTCTGCTGTAGGAAGTATGGAAAAGACTGCAAATAGGAGCTTGCACATCTCCCAAGTCATCATGCTTTAAAAGGGGAATGGATCGATGTAAAGAGGAAGCAGCATTAGTCACTTTGGAGCCAAATGGATCTGCTCAGGTTCCAAGAAATCTCTGACCAGGTCTTGCAGCATTAAAAGTGCCCAAGCACTGTACAAACTGTAAAGGCACCAAGTTGTTCAAAAGTCATGTTCCCCTTGGCTTGGTGGATCTGCAGTGATGAGATGCTGCTCCCCTGCTAGTGACAAAAGCCAGGGCTCCTCACCGTTATGTTCTCTGAGTTCTCGTGTCCCAGCAAAGACCTTGCTTTCCTGAGACAAGCGTGCTGCCTGCTTCCTCCTGCTCCCATCAGCAGCTCCAGTGTCTATGCTGCCAAACCACATGGTCCTGGCAACGAGGCTTTTCTTGGCAGGAAAACCCCGGGGTGCTCAGCGAGGTCACCCGAGGGCTGCTGTGCTCCCTGCATTTGTTTCAATTCAACAGAGCTGCCGTAATGCTGCCAGAAATAGCACCTGCAGGACCTGCAGACACAAGGTGGTAGGCAGTTTTCATTTAACTAGAAGTGAACTTTGTAAATTCAAGGTGTTTATTTTATTATTCCAAACGATTTCTCACAATTATTTTTTCACAAGTATTTCAGTATTGTTATACTCCATATGGACAAGCCAAAAATCCTGTCCCACAGACAGATGGAGCAATTGAAGGAGAAACTATTATAAATGCAAACAAAATTATTTAACTGAAGCCTTTATTGTTTTAGGTTCTTGATTTTGTACTCAGTGGAGTGTCTTTCTCTTATATATGATAACTCTTATAAGGCTGTGGTCTGTAAGATTAATAATATATAGCAGAATGTATACTTGCATTTCTTACTTCCTTACAATGTATTTTTTCACTTAACTTTATATGTTTATGTACTAAATGTGGGAGGATTGTGACAAAAAAGATTTGTCTTTCTGAAATTCTTGTATAAGTCTGTAGAAGTATTTCTGAATTTCTTGCGTAAATCTTAAATCATATCATGCCAACTATAACCTATCATTTTCCTGCTGAGGTGGAATGTGGGGTGGTACAGTCTCTGCCCCCTGCTTTCCAGATATAGTTAATTTTTCTCTTTATTTTGTTCATTACAGAAGAATTTTCTATTGCTGAGGACTATATTGCTTCCATTTTTAGAGTACTGCATTGTGCTCTTTTGTATAATTTATATTTGTTGTGCGATAAATTTGGTATCTGAGTGATACTTCCCATTGCTGAAGTTGAAAAGGTCTGTTTCTGAAGACTGATAAAAATGGCTAAGCACAGAACTGCTTCAGTTCACATATTGCCTTTTCTTCACAAACTTCAAGCTGAATTACCTCTGAGCAAGAGGCCGCAGTGATGATATTGTAAAAGATTCATATTGTTCTGTATTTTTGGAAGGGATCAATGATATTGTGGTAAAGGAGATGAAGGAAGACACTTTGTTATCTAGCCTTCTTTGAATGTGATGCCAGGTCATAAGTTTTCCTTTTATTTCTGTCAGCTGAACTCCACTGCTCAGGTAACTGTATTGTGTTTTTTCACTTGCAATTAAAACCTCTAAACATATTAGACTGGAGTGTTTAGCAGCATTCCAGTTTATTTAACTGACTTTTTATGAATTGCTGGGTCAATTGCCAACTGCCAGGCCAAAATGAAATATAGGCTTGCATTTATTTTCCTAGGCATTGTATTTAAAGTTATCAAAGGCTTAACAAATTCCCCGAGGCTTTCTTGGCTGAGATGGAAACTCTAGATCTAGGGCTTCCCTGGAATTATTTTGAGTGTTTCATCCCTACCCTGTGCAGACACCTGGCCCCATCCTGCATCATTCATCTTCTGGTTCTGAACAAAATGGTTCAATATTTTCCTGTTACCCTGGGCCAAATCAGGCAGTGTGTAACCAAGGCTGCAGCTCACTAATGGAGTAGTAGTAAACACAACCTTACCTTTTACTGTTTTACTTCTTAGCCCACAAGTAACATAAAACAGCATTCCCAATTGTAATTGAACTACAACAAGGTCTGCTAGGAAAAAGAAACAGGTAGTTCCAGGTGCCTCCCCTTTCCCTGTCCTTCAGAGACTCATTCTTGGGTAATGCAATATATCTTGTGTATTCTTATATTATGTTTCACTGTATCAGGTAATTTAACAGCTGAATAAAACAATTGATAATTGTCTAATGGAGGAGAAAATAAGTTCTTAACACTTTTCTTCTTTTCTTGCTGTTCCTCTTAGCAAAAACACTGGGGAACTCATGTTCTAGCATTATGATAATGACGGGAATTCTGCTCTTAAGAAATTCCTGTTATCTTCTGGATTTATTATGACCTTTCTGTTTGTTGTCTTGTTGGATTTTTTTTAGATGGAGCACTGATTTGTGTTTTACCCCTACTTAACAGCCTATTTCTTATGCTTGTTTCAATCCATTTCTGTGATTTGGGGCTTTTTGACCATGGCCTCAGTGAACTTGCACATTACCAACATTGTAGTCTGAGGTGATATGCAGAGCTGAATATTGGATCATTAGCTGTCGGGGTCTCAGAGGTCGGGATGACCCCAATATGTGTCAGAGTCTCTTTTTTCCCAGCCCGTCAGCCAAAGAAGGAGTCAGGACTCGCCATCTGCAGTTTCCAAGGTTGTTTATTTTCTCTTATCTGGTACATTTTTTCCCTGACCCACCATGATCTGCCTGGCAGGACAGATAGAGGCACTCTGCCCACCCTCCAGGTGGTGTTGTATTTTTATACTATACACTACCTAGACATTATTTACAGTTAATTCCCAATACCTATCACCTATGTTAGACAGTCTTTCCCTGCTCTAAACCAATCCAAAAGTGTCAACATTGCCCAGAAGATGGAGGCTATGAAGAAGGAGAAAGAAGGACAGGACAGGCCCAAATCCCTCCGTCTTGGCCCCCAAGTGCCTATTTTAAAAACCTCAAAATTCCACTTTTCTACTCTGTAACAAACTAACTATCACTCTACTTAACTTTCATGGCTTGTGCTTCCTCATACAAGGCTGGTAATTTTTTCCATGGATCGAAATCAAAAACACAAGGGTCTTTGGCTTCATGCCAAGGCCCCTGAGGCCCCTGCGAGAGTCTCGAGCCATCCAGGACAGCCACAGAGATGTCCTGGCTTCCGACAATTAGTCACTCATTTTGCTAAATTTCATTGTAGTACCCCAGTATGTAAAGATCTGGTATGTAAACAATTGTATTCCTGTTCTAGTCTTATTTAGTTAAAATGGGGATTACTGTTGGGTACCAGATGACATGCACCATTGTTCTGACTCAGTGCAGTCGTTTTGGTGTTACTATTTCTTAGGGTAAAAGTGTAAACTCTTAATTCTTTTTTTTTTCTTTTTTTTTTTTTTTTCTGTTTTTCACTATCTCCTGAAATCACAAATTATTAGACTGAGCATAGAAACCAGGCAAATTATCAGAACTTGGCTGGGTTCCATGAGCCTCTTACTTGTTAGCCTGTGCTTTAGATGCTGAAAAAGGAATCAAACATATCCTGTTCCTCTTCCATTTCTGTTAGGCTGCATGAAGATGTCTTTTCACCACTTAGTGCCCCAATCTACCGTCATTCTCTTAAAGGAGGGAGCCAGGGGAATTGCCATTTAGTTCTTCCAAAAAATTTAAAGGAAGTGAGAACTGCTCTCTGTATATAAATAACTCAAGTCAGGAAAAGCCCAATGGCATTATACCCACTGCTGGGCTGTGATTACAACCAGAAACCCCATACAGCTCAGCTGATTTAAAATTATCCATATATTAGATCACCCTGAAGGCTGAATTCTTTAATGAGGCTTGGCAAAGCTCAAAGAGAAGTTAGTTGGAGCCAAGGAGGGTAGCCATGGTCATCCATCTATCATTCTGACTCCCTCTGTCTGGGAGGGCTCACAGTGCCAGGCAAACAGCCAGGAGTGGTTTGGTTTGTTGGCCTGGGCTGGCTTTGGCTGGGGTAGAGTTAATTTTCTTTACAGTGTCTGAATTTGTGCTGAACACAGAGTTGATAATAGAGAGATATTTTTGTTATTGCTGAGCAGGGTTTGCACAGAGCCAAGGCCTTTTCTGCTTTTTGTATTGCCACGCTGGGGAGGGGGCTGGGGGTGCTTGGGAGGCTGGGAGGGGACACAGCCAGGACAGGTGACCCAAATTGACCTAAGGGATATTCCAGACCATGGAACATCATGCTCAGTATATAAAGTGGGGGGAAAAAGGAGTAAGGAGGGGACATTTGGAGTGATAGCATTTACCTTTCCAAGTCACCATTACAGGTGATGGGGCCCTGCTCTCCTGGGGATGGCTGAACCCCTGCCCACCCATGGAAAGCAGGGAATTAATTCTTTGCTTTGCTTTGCTTTTCTGAGTGGCCTATGCTTCCCCTGTTAAACTGTCCTTATCTCAACCCATAAATATTTTTTCTTTTGCCCTTTCCATTTCCTTCTCAATCTTGTTGGCTGGGGAGTGAGTGAGTCAGTGGTTGTATGGGGCTTGGCTGTTGGCTGGGGGGCACAACAAGAAGGGCATGAAAAAGCCATATTCAGTTTAGTTGCCATGCTTTAGGGAATGAGCAGCCCTTGAGATGCAACTTCATGTCCAAATCATGCTCTCTGAAGAAGATTCCCAGACTCACTTCTCCTTTATTGCTTGTGCATCCTGTCTTCTGTGAACTTTCAGGTGCCTTTCTGATAAACTCTTTTTTGTTTAATATTGAAACTTCTTTCAAACAACCTTTAATAATAAAGCCATGAGGTAGAACTGTCTTACTTTTTTTCCTATCTTTTTACTGTCATGTTTATGTATGAAGCAAATTATAATATCCAATAAATTTGCAGTCCTGGGAGTTTTTATAAATATTTAAAATGGTTGCACTCTGTTAAAAATTCCCCATGCATTAGAAATGCAAGAGACTGCAAATTAAATTTATACTGCATATTTGAATATTGGATGTCAGTATATGCTAAAGTTATTTGGACTAAAGCAAGTGAAATACCTAATACAAATGCAGTGATTTGCCTTGACACGGTGTCTTGATTCATTGGCAGCTTCTACAAGCATAGAAAAAAGATGACACACATTGCAAATTGTTCAGTAAAATTAACAATCAGATCAAAATTGTAATTTGTGAAGCTAAAGAGACTGATGTAGTCATTGAACAATATCAGATTTTGAGGTTTTTTAATTTCTTTTCTCCCTTTGGCTTCTGTTGCTTATTTTCTTGCATTATGGATCTTCTTTCTCTGTATCTTATAATATTACCTAGTCACTGGGTACTGGGAATACAAGATATGTTTATTTCCATCCAGACTCTCATACAAGTCATATTTCATTTGCTTCAATTTTCTGTCCTTGGAAGCAAAAATGAAAAGTTCTTCTGAGCAGTCTTCAAGAAGTGTCCTAGCTACTGCTGTCTCACATAAATATTGTAGTTAATACTAATAATGGAAAAGGGAAACAAAGCAAAAGCACAATTTGCAGTGCTTAAACTCTGTCCTTCATTCCCTTCTATTTCTTCCTGATTTTAATGCTGTCTTCAAAATCATACTGATAAGTATTTTTAAATACAGAAAGGGAAAAGCATTTTTCATCCTTTCCAGTTATGGAGGTTCTTCAGTTTCCTTCTGCCAGGTTCTCACAATCAGCAGTCATGTAAGAAACTGGCAATTTAGTTTCTTGGCTGTTGTCCCTACCTATTTCTTTTAACCAAAACAATTTTTTTGGGCCAAGAGATGTGCAGGTTTGAAGGCTCATAATAATCAGAAATTTGAAAAAGGCCACAAGTGTAGAAAATGAACATAGATTCAAGATTTTAAAGAAAAAAACAACTGTTAGTCTGGTTTAGCTTCCTCACTGCAGAAGTCAGAGCAGTCCAATGCATTTTGCCTCATGCTGATCCACACAGTTTTAACCCCATTTAAAATACTCTTTCAGGAGGCATCCCAACCTTATGTGGAGGCATCTAGAGATGAAGAAACCACTTACTCTGTGAGCTACCTGTTCTGTTCCAGAGTGCACAGAGAAATTCAGCTGAAATTTATCTAGTTGTGGTACTGTTTTGTATGCTCTTCTCCTAAGAGATTAGAATCTTTAATATAATATTACTTTATATCTGTAATGGTAATCTGGTCCTTCTCTGTTACTGACTGAAGCCCAGCCAGAGGGGTGAAATGCAGAGCATGAGGCTGACACAGAGGTATTCTGTACCAAGAAGTCAAGTGGACATAGAGTGACAGCCACCTGGTGCTTTGGTGCCATGCAGGGCGTGGAGGGAAGAGGTCACACAACTCCAGCTGGTCAATCACAGGCTTTGAAAAACAGGAAATCAACTGAGTATTATCCCTATGAGACACATGTCCAGTGCTTGGTTCACAGCTCTTTCACTGCAGAAGAGGCAAGAATTGTGCCTTGAAGGTGATGTCCAGTGTTACAGATTAATTAACCTTGGATGGCAGCACTTATGGCAGCACTTATGGCAGCCTCCAAGTACCTCAGGTCATCTTTTGCTCTGTTGGTAAGTAATGAGAAAATAGAATAGACAAAATGGAAGTAATTAAGATAAAGTGCTGGGGAATTTAACAGAAAAATAGTGTGCATTTCAGAAACACAATTGCTGCCACCTAACAGGCACTAAGAATTCTGTGCTTGTGAGAGGCCAGAAATGATCCTTAATCACCTGTCCTGTAAGAACACTGATGGCCATTGAAAAAAATTACCCCGGTTAGTAAGGGAAATGCCACATCCAAAAATCAGCACAGTCAAAAGGAGAATTTAAATTTATTCAGCTATCAGTAGCAGGACTGGTAAAAGGCTGTTAAGTATGAGTTATGGCTCCATTCCACGTACTACAGCCTGTAGCAATGGATATTTTAATAAACTTCACTTGGAAGAAAATAAAATTATTTCTGTGAAAATACCTGAGGTGTTTTGAAGATACCAGAATCCAAAGAAATATATTTCATGGCAAGAATCCCTATAATGCATAGAAGTAGGGGAAACATAAGCACGTAATGAATATAGAACAGGCTTGAGGAAATAAGTGCTGGTGAATTTAAGCAAACTGTGTGCCTTGAAATGTAAAACAACCAAAGTATATTTCTTCAGTACAACAGTGACTGGTGGGATACATTTATAAACTGCAGAGCAACTGAACTCCCTATCACATTAAGTGCAAACCCCCTGAAGGAATCAAATGTTTTGATTGAAAACGAATGGGGCCTTCACACTAAGCCCATTAACAACCAGTTTGCCATAAATTGCCTCAGAGCATGCTGTGCACCAGCCCAGCTCCCCAGCAGGCAGTGGCCACCCAGGTGGAGGAAGGAGGTGGATGGAGTGTTGGACTTGGAGGAAGGGGCCATGGGGGTGGCAGGGAAAGGCTGCAAGGAAGAGGTTTCACCTCGTGTTCCAAAGTCACTGACAGCATCACTGCTTGTTGCTGCTGTGACAGGCACACCAGCAGCAGCAGCAGGGAGGAGAAACCATTCTCAAGCACAGAAGCCTTGGAATTGTGGTAGGTCCAAGGCTTCCTGACGAAAAAAATCTTCTTTCTTTTGCTGTTACTGCACTAGATACCTTCGTGCTTGGCTTAAGTCTCAAGCTAGCCCCAAATTAAAGACTATTTCTACTTACTGATAGAAAGTTTTGTGAAGCACTCCATAGACAAATAGCACAAGATCCTTTCTGATGAATCAGCCAGAATCCTACAATGATATCTGTCAAATAAATGCTCTAAACAGAAGTAGTTGTTTCTTTAGCACCCAAAACTAAGTTAAGTAGTGTACACAAAGTCGTTAAGTGTGAAGCAAGAGCAAGGCAAAATGTGACAAGGCTGCCGGCAGTTCTTCAGCTCGTGTGCAGTGCAGGGGTGGTCCAGGGACTTTAGGTCCTCCAGTTGATGGAGATGAGCACTTTTCATCAGCTGTTCTCCCAGCCAAGTCCATAACATTAGCTGGACTATGCATAGCTGGACACTGATTATGCACCCTTTTTCCTAGCACAGCATTTTAAAAGCTGGGTATTGTTCTTGGGGAGATAATTCTTCATGTAACCACTTGATATCTTTACCTGTCTTTTCCCCCTGTAAACTTGAGCAGTTTCAGTGACAGTGTTTATTGCTGTTGTTTCCATGAGGGAGCTCATCTTACTGCTCTGGGGACCTTGAGGATCATTTTGTCCATGCTGTAGCTACACTGTTGCTCCAAGCTCTGTAAACCTCATTTTATTTTAAAAGAAATCTTACTTCACTCATGTTTTCCTGCTGTGCCTGAGACCTTGCCATGCTGCCTAGGTTGGGGAGGGTGACTTTCTTTGTCCCCTTTAGGAGCCAATGATGGATTTTTCCTCTCCATCCTATCCCATCCCATGCCACCTTTGTGAGTCCACAGGTTTTCCTCACCATCCTTCATCCCTTCCTTTGGGCCGCCTAGGACTCTATTCTTTATCTTCCCTCTTTGATGGGAGCCATTACTGTTTGTGTATTTTAGTTTGGGTGTAGGCTGTTCCTGGCTCTCTAGTTGTCCTGAGAAATTGCAAGTAGCTGTGCTGCACGGGGATGTCTGTGGCTTGTTCTTCTGAACACCACCAGATGTATCAGTCATGGTCCTTTTGTTCCCTTGGGTGCTCCTGTAGCCAGACCTACCCACAGTCTCTGTTCGTGCCAGTCTTCATACTTCTGTTACAGCTCTCTGAAATACTCACCAAAGCTCTTCAATGACCCTTGTCCTCACTGCTACTATGAAGTGAATTTTTTTTAAGTGAAATGAAGTCACAGATCTAATTTTACCTGTCCTTGCAATTCCTAATAATTCAGAGTATATAATTCAGTATCTGCCTTGGCAAAACAATTCAAGTTGATAACAATTTGAAATTAAGAATATCTCGGGAAAAACATTAAGCTTCAATGAATATACATAGTGAGAGGAAGCAGAAAATGTCTGGGTTCAATTAACTAGTTCATTCACACCTTCCTTCTGTTACATCTTAAAATGATTCTGCAAAACAGCTTTGGTTTGATATTTTTCATAATTATTTTTGCCCCAAGCAGAGGAATGTGGTTTTTAGAGCTGTTTCCTTTTGCCGCTGTTAATTTTGAAACAGAGAATAATGTAGTTTTCACTAATTTTTTTTTTGTTTTCAGCCAGAAAATATGCTCTGCAGTGCATAACTGCTATGTGGGTCTAGCTATCCAAACAGAACTCAAAGACCAGAAGCTGCAGTATGGCTCATTAGGATTTTTTTGTAAATATATTATTAATACAAAAAGAAAAACCAGAACAAACTTTCAAGAGTCCATGAGTCAAACAAATCAAGTACACTCACTAGCTTAGCAATAGTAAAATCTTTTTAGTAAAAAAAAATACTCAGATGGAGTGTTTTAGTTTTAACTGGTGCCATTCCCATACATATTTACATACTTATAGCTACTCTGGTAATATTTCTTCCTGCCACGTTCCTCTGCTATAACAGAAAATGGCTTCTGAAATGTAATACCATACAGCCTGGGATACCATACAGAGTGGAATCCTCTTGATAGCACTCCAGGATGTTTGACATTAATTTAGAATGCAGTGTCATTTCCCAGGAGTTATGGGTTAATTCTGAAAAAATTAAATGACCTTCAGATACATGTTGTGTAAATGGTTCTCACTCATCCATATTCAAAGCAAGACTTTTAAAAGAGGCTCCATGTAGCTGATATCTGCAAGTATGATCTCAGGGAAAAATAATTGCATTCAAAATTGCAGTTACTTGACTAGAGGCAAAAAAAATTTTAAAATGTCTCTTTCAACAAATCATCTTGTATTTGAAATTTATTTTCAGCTTTCCAGGTGGTTATCTTTGGCAGAGTTTCAGGAAGAAAAATAATATATGTGAACCATAGGTAGTGGATAATTGAGACCTCCTATAAAGACAAACTATTGTATATGTAAACATCTCAGCAGTGCTGATATGAGTGAAAGTGTAGTGAAAAGCCTTTTTATTTCACACCAGTCAGTCTCAGATAATTGTTTTCTATGAATTTGTAAGGAATGATGGTATTTTATTTCATGCAATTAAAACATCCACTTTATTTTTTGTTAAAAATAATTTTTACAATGCTTTAATGCACTTACAGGGAGTCCAGAACAAGAGAAAACTGCCTTCAAGTTCCTTAAAATATCTAAACCACCTCAGAAAACTGCTTGAGTTTAACACATATTCTTATTTTATAATAAGAGTAAATAAATATTTTCCTTCTGAACAAGGAGCACAAATGAACAAATGCCTGTTTTCTAGATGAAATTAAATGCATAGTACTACCTGTTTAGATGCATAGGCCCCTCAGATATTTAATATGAAAACCCTTGTTTGGATGAGTGGGTTTCCTCTTTCTGCTCCTGAAGACCTTGTCCCAGACTCTTTACTCCCAGAAAAATGTGTGACTCTGGCATATATTTTTTTCCTCAGTGCATTTTTTTTTTTCAGGAGGCAGAGCCATTGTCAAGTCCCGTGTGAGAATTTATTACACTTCTAGAACAGTTTTTTGGATTTTGGCCCACTTATGCTCCCCAAAAGCTCTGTCTGGCAGCTTGTGAGCCTCACAATGCTGAAGAGAAGGTTGAGCCTTGTGACATATCTTTTGGGGGGTATTTTGTTCCCATCCCATAATTTTGCAAACATTAAAAATTTTTTTTCAAATGTATCCTGAATTTAGCAAGCACTTTAAGCTGAAATCACAGATGAAAATTGTTTGAGCCTTCTGATTTTCCTTTTAAAGCTTTTCCCTTGATGAAAAGTCAAAGTATTCTCACTTATGAAAAAGGTCAAGGATATGGATGCCCAGATTATCCTAGCCTGTAAATATCAATCCCCACACCCAAAACAAGGTCTCAAGAGTCATTAACCACCACTCCTTTCCTGTTATGTGATCCTATTCAGATACTTTTCATGCTTGGAAATGGATGTGGCTTGGTACAGAGAGAGCAGTGCTACCTGCAGAGTGTTAGGGACTGGGAGGAGGTGTCAGCACCTGTAGTTCTACTGAATAAAACTGCGCCTGAATGAAAAAATAATTTAAAAAAAAGACTCCATGTCCTTGAAGACAGAGCTGGGAACCCCCCACAGGTTTCAGTGCAGTCTGTCTGAAGCAGCAGAGGTGCAATCTCTGCCTTCTGAATGGGGTATGTAGCTTAGCCCTAGGAACATGCCTGTGTGTTGGGGAAGAAAAGGGCACTACAGACAGTTTTCTGTGTCTCCATTTGCTTGCTGTTTATTGCAAATGCACCCAAAATGTAAGAAACACATTGTTCAGATCAAAATCCACCTCCTATTTTTCCTTTTTTCCCCCTTTTGTCATTTTTGTGGTTTATCTGCTATTTACACTCCCCTCTCCTTACAAAAATAACAACAGATAAACCAACAAAACCAAACTCTAGTTATCTGCATCTAGGTGTACCTACTTTTCTGGTTTTACTGCAAATATGTAAAACTATCCTGTCCTGGATGGTGGTCATAGAGACAGAAACATAGATGTTCTGATAGACCTAAATGCATCTGAATCCATCTTTTGTGTTTCCCTAAGTAATTTCTCACCCAGGCCCCAGTTCCCTTTCTCTAGAGCCACATGTTTTATCTCAGTTAAAGCTGTGTAGAGGACAAGCTCTAAGTCCTTCACTCTGGCTTTCCTTAGTATGGACACATGTCACAAGCTTAACGACAAATCTATTTCAAAAAAATGAAAATAATTTCTTCTATAAGGCCTATTCACAGGAATTAGGAGACAGTCTGAGGCTGGGACGTGTGGGTTGCCTGTACCTGTGTTTATAAAGAAAGGGAAATAAAATGTGTAGAAGAAGAGGGCTTGGGGTATACACCCAGAAATGCTGGGAAGTACAGGTGACAAGGAGATCTGGAGTACATTGACATGGTTTTTTAAAAAAACTCTGTTTTCCTGAGCAATATGACCCTTCTGCCCTATGGTGGTCATTGTTTCAGGAACAAGTGAGAAGTTCTCTCCACAAAGTTGTAAAAAAGAAAGAGAAGGAAGGAGTAGGGGGAAAAATTCCCTGTCAGAATTAAGTCTGAGACTTCACATCTTCAAAGAATAAGAAAAAATCCCATGGTTATGATTCTGAAGAAGAAATCTGACAGATTAAAATGATCAGAGATAGTATTATAATATTGTTACTTCTCTGTATCTGTGGATAACTAAGACATATCTTTCAAGTAAAGTTTTATTTTATAATCTTGCTATATGATTCTTTTCCATGAATTCACTTTGCATTGATATTTTTGCACCCTATATTTATATGTTATTTATAAAATTTACTTAATTTGAGTGTTTATTTCAAGAATACACTGAATTCCATATTGTCAAAGAGAAAGTGAAAGGCTGAAACAATGTACAGCGAATGTTTTCATTCTTCTGAAAATAAGTTTAATAACCACATTGTTAACTGTGTTGTTCAAACACTGCACAATCTACTTAAATATTAAAGGGGTTTTTTCTGCTGGCACTATTTTTCTGTGGAAAATGTTTCATTAGCCTTTATTTGAGACACATTGCTAGGCACTGTAATTGCTGATTTGTTCATTGATTTTCAAGCTATGTGTTTATTTTCACAATATTTCCAATTCAGAATAGCAAATTAGAGACAAAATAATGTACATATCCACTTTCACAGGCTATCTGTAGATATTTCTGGGTTTTCTATTGACTCTAGCTCTCTGTGTAAGTTTTACCAGGAGACCTATCCCCTGCCTTGCAAATTCCTAGGAACCAAAATAGCAACAGCTGTACATTGTCATTGCACTACGAGCCATCCTGAGAGGAACAATGCACAAGGGGGAATATAAGACAAGGAATATTGACTTCCATCTGATGAGAGTCAAGCAAAGACTATTTCCATGAAGTGTTGTAACTATATTTTTGATCACCTCCCTGTGGCTTGAGTATAATGGTCCTTGGAAACCCTAGGCTATGCTAGATTTAGGATCCTAGCTCTACACAGTTGACAGAGAATATATAACATTATACTCGCTAGTGGCTCAAAGTCTGCATTG
>WBNO01028073.1:67645-104783 GCA_013400575.1 Peucedramus taeniatus
TCCATTTTTCAGTCCCTGATGGGATTGTACCTTGTACTTTTAGGAGGTATCAATTTTGTAAAAGCTTTACCCTTTCTTCATCATAAATACTCTTGCTAGGATAGGAATTTCAGAGTGCTGAAGCATCAGTTTTTAGGTCCTATGAAGAAATTGTGTGTACAGCCCTAGACCCTGCTCACTGCAGTATTTATTTGATTTATGTGACAAAGAGGTTTGCAAAACCTCCATTGTTTTCTAGTCCGTGGATTGTGAGAACTGCCTTTCAGAATTGGATCGAACATTGCTAATGCTGTCTATAAACAACCCAAAACAACACTCTGGGGAGTGTAAATAAACCTGGAGCTCATTAATCCCTATCAACTGCTGCACTATTGTCATTGAGAGACTGCTCTATTTAGCAATCCAGGTGAAGTCATCTCAGTACTCCAGGAATTTTGCCTGAGGCACAGCTACAAATATGCTGCACAAGATTTACTACACAATTACACAGCACAAGGCTCTAAGAGGAAAAGTACCTCTGGATACAATAGGATCATTTAGGATGGTGGATGGAGCAGAAATTTTGGAAGAGATGGCACGAAATCCATGTTCTCTCAATGACAAAACTTAAGTTCCCTCGTGCATCAATAAAAGAAATTTTTGGACAGAAAAAATAGGCTACAATGTTTGGATTTGTTCATACATGGAAAACACGGGTAGTATCAAAACTTTCTGCACATGCAATTTAGAGGTTTCTATACCAGTGCATATAGGACACTAAGGGTTTTCCAGGTTCCCAAGGACTGAACACTAATTTTTCCATAATTATGGGGAAATTATTTGTTTTTAAAAAAATCCCTCACTGAGAATAAAGGAATGCCTAAGTTCTCAGTGAGACTGGAAGTCTGAAATTCAGAAGGGCTTTATGCATTCTGAAGCTTTTCACTGCCAATGCATGTGACCTGGGCTTAGGAATTGCTAACTTTAGAAATGTGACTACACATGCCATTTTGGGGTTTTTTTCAGGAGATTAAGGTGTTTTTTTTTATCTTTTCTTTTATTGCTTTAGGCATGACAGGAAGCTGACACAAAGTGCGATCACAATTTGTATACATCTAAGAGGTGTAGATTGTGTCAGGACAAAGATCCACCCCATTCACCAGTCTGCCTTCTGGAATCTGCCTGGGGAACAAATGTAAGCACCACAGTTTGTCTCAGTCCTCCTTGTAGTAACCTGTGATTAGTGACTTCATGCTTGCATGCAAGAGCATGCAAAGGCCACAGACAATGCAAAAAGGCTCTGCATTTGGTTTCTTTGCCTAATTTGGAGCAAATTTCCTCTTAACCTGACATTTTGATTAGAATAGTCAGTTTACAGCTACTTCTTACTAGTGGCAAATACTTGAAATTTTCTCTTCTGGGTTCCTGCATAGCCCAGGGGGAGGGAAGACCTGTGACCTGCTGGGGACACTCTTCCTAATGCAAGACAGACTCTTCCTGAATGAAGATAGTGATTGGATACCTTCCCTTTAGCCTTCTCTTCTCCAGACTCATCAAATGCAGTTACCTCAGCCTCTCTTAACATATCATGCTCCCCAGTCCCTGATAATTCAGTAGCCTTTCACTGGCCTCACCCTGTTTGCCACTCTCCCTCTTGCTTTAGAGGGCCTGGTTACAATACTCCTAGTGTGTCTTCACAAAGGCTGAATAGAGGGAAGTAACATTTTCCCATAATATCATGGTTAAAGAGGTTTTGTTCCAGAGTATTTACTGTCTGTGCCTGTGAATACAGTTCCCAAGAGTACCAGGAGTAAATAACATAACCCTTTTAACAATTTCATGGTCTTAAGTCATTGTGGTCTCATTTGCAGAAGTTTTGGAAACTCCTTGGAACAGCTGAAATCAGGTGACTTACTTTGAACAAAGGAGATTTTATTTATTGTGGTTTTAAAAAAAAATATTTTAAAACGAGCCCAGCTTATTGCAATAATATCCACAGCTAGAGGATATATTGGTATTTTTAAAATTATTTGGGCCTTGTTTCTGGTCTCTCTGCTAGGTTGTGCTCATGCCAGGGATTGCTAAGAAACCTGACTACAGTTTGTGAAACCCTCAGACACTGAAACAAGCACCACAGAATAGTAAGAGGACACTGCAAAGTACGGAAATTCTGTATACGAAGCAAAACCAAATCATGTCTTGTGCTGAAGTGGAAAGGGGTTACCTGTGAAGAAAATGTAACCTTGAATTTTTTGTCTATATCAGAATACATAAGTATCTTGACATTTTCTAGCCATTGAACACTTCTGAGCCTTTATAACATTCTTTTAAGAGTATTTTTTTCTTCTAATTTAATAATAAAAGAAGCTTGTTGAGCTAAAGAATTAGGTTGTACCTAAAGGTCAACTAATATACACTAATAAAACTGTGCAGAATATGAAATATTCCTTTTTATGTATCTTCTGTTATTTATGGTATTTCTCATAACCTGCACTGAATTAGTGATATTGAAATATCCTTGCAGGATACTCAAAGGAGAATAAAATATATCATGGTACAGCTGGAGTTGGAAAAAATCAACCAAAGGCTAGAGGAGCCAAAGTATTTAATGAAATATAATTCTAAGTGTAAAATCTGAGTTATCAGTACTGCTACTAAGCAGTTCTTTTGGGCTCTCAGGTGAGAAACAAAATTGAAAGCTCAGGTGAGAACTATATTGCCCCAGGTCTGTCTCAACACACTCCCAAGCATCACTGCTCAGTGGTGTTGACTGTGGATTGACATTCAGTTTATGCATACCCTGAAAGGACTATGGAAACCAGGGACTTCTCCAATCCATGTGTTTTGCTCTGGCTGGTGTTTCCTATCTACCCTAAGACCCCACAAAGGGTGACACATGGGGAAACAGAAGATGCCTTACAGCTCCCTTTTGCCCAGGAGTCTATTTTACCAAGAGCTATCACTCATGACAGAGAGAGAAGTTCTAGACCCTTCCCTCTTTATCCAGCTCCTCTGTGGACTGGCCATTCAACTCCTTGTAATGCTTAAAAAATTTTTAGTTGAAGCAGGAACTACAGCTGTATGTTCTCAGAGTAGAGTGATGCTACCAGCTGATAGCATATCCTGGGGTGTGGAGCTGACCTCAGACTCACAGCTGTGCTTTATGCATGAAAGAATAAAGCACAGGTCAGACAGGAGAAAATGAGCCCAAATACTATGGACTAGCTCCTGTACTCATGAAATGCATAGATTGTTTAAAGTAAATTACTCAGTCTTAGGTACCAGATTCCTGTCTGTCTGTACTCTGTCTGAGCAGGTGAAACCAGATTTAGGTCCCTATTTGCTAATACCTTACTCTTCTAGTTTGATGTAGTAAGTACTGAGGAGTAACACCATAATAAACTTCAGAATTTTAATATTTAATCGCCTGAAACAATTTGAAGATGAGAGATGTCTCACTAATTTTTGGTTTCCTCAGTCATTAAGGCAAAACTAGATGACATGATACCTTTGGATGTTACCTTGTCCTTCTCCTTTCCCAGGTTTTCTCATGCCTTTATTATTCTTGATTGGTGTTTTTATAACCTATTATTCTTAAAAACTTCCAGAATTGTCTGTCTCACAACCTCTCCAAGCCTAGTCCTATGCTTCATTATCCATCCTATGAGATTTTCCTCATAATGCTTCAGTTCAAGCTGCTTCATATCATATCCACTCAAAGGCATGGGGAACTGATCACTATTTTGGTTATGTTTTGATATATGGTCTCAAAGCTCTTTCACTCTAGACTAAGCCATTTTAAATTATCCGGTCTGTCTGTATGAGATCAATTTTACTACTTTGAACTCTCTACACTTGTTCCCTTATTTTTTTTTAGCATATTTATTATTGCTGGAGACACTACTCATTAATGGCTGAGGCAAAAAAAAAGATCCCCAGAGAACAGCCTGATGTTTTGGTAGATTGTATTCTTGTGTGTACACATATGCACCTGTGTGTGTGTGTGTGTGTGTGTGTGTGTGTGTGTATTCTAGTGGAGTGCTTGTTTTTTTTCTTAACAGCATGACTGTATTCAGCTTAGAATCAAACCTTCCTCTCAAACTCAAATCCTTTCCTTCAGAGCTACTCCCCAGCCTTCTGCACATGCAGCCTAACTACAGTATAACATCTTCCACATCGTTATTGACTGCACACTATTTCTTAAGTTCACATTATCATCCTAAATTCTAACTCTGTTTTTCCCTGTTCTTTCATCCCCCCACCCCCCCCAGTTCAGTGCCATCTGCAAACTTCATAGATATATTCTGCTGTGAAAGTTCTTAAAAGAAAAATTGAGTAGTAGCCATCTCAACAGGGACCTCTTCAAAAGTCGATTGGCATGTCTTCCATTTTGACACCAACCATTAATAAACACTTTTAGTGCTTACCAAATGCTCAAGATTTATATTCTTTCCTAAAAATCTCTGTATGACAGGTTTTTCCTAACTTGTTTTCAGAAATATTATATAAAAGTGTCAAAACTTTCTAAAGTGAGGCTATGACATATACTGCTCTTGCTTTATTTATCTTATGGAACACTTAAATCAAATTTACAAACTCTAAACTGGCTGGTCTACTTGTCATCATCCAGGTGTCTGTAAATTACAGTTTGATTATTTATTACTATATTTTTTTTCTGAAACCCCATCCTTGCTAGTATCTAACGCCCAGCACTTCCTTTATCCTTTCTTTAAAGCTTGTAATATATTTGCCCATTTTCAGTCTTTTGGACCACATCTGTTCTCCATGAACTCTGAAAACTGTTGCTGGGTTTTGTTTGAGATTGTTTCAATCAGTTCTCTAAATGCTTTACCATGAGGCTTATCAGTCTTAGCCAATTTTGAAGTCTGCACCTTAGGTAGAATCAGAGGTGTGCAAGAAAAAGACGAGACAACAGATGCAGGTTGCACTTAGACAAAAGGGAAAAAAAATCACAGCAAGAGTTCCCATAAGGACTTGAACAGGTTTCTCAGCGAAGTTGTGGAGTTTCTATCTGGGTAACCTGGGAAAATGTTGAAGCTGGCCCTGTTTCAAAAGGGATAGGGACTAGATCACCACAGAGGGCTCTGCAGTGTACATGATTCTAATACTTTGTATTGATTTTATCACTCTTCTTTTTTCCTCTGAAGTTCAAGGTTAGACTGATTTTTGTTTCTGATGAGTGGACATGATCAAGCCAGATGTAATCATAACAAAATAATGGTTTAGTAACAACTGAGCTATCATCATTTTCTGCCATCCTCCTTTATACTCAATGACAGCACCAGTAGCCAGTCCCTTTGTGACATTTGTTATTGCTCATCAGCTGGGCTCCCAACTGTTCTGGGAATAAAATAGGTAGGTGACGTTAGTGACAAATGTTTGTAAATTGCATCACCATGGTTATAAGACGGTGTTTCATCTTTCTAAGACTTTCTCTTAGAATTTGCTTTTATTGTTTTACATACCTATCTCGTACTTCTTCTAATTAGTTTCCAGTACTATGCTATCATGTACAGCAAGGAAAAGGTTTTTGTGTGTGTGTTTAAAGCCTTAATGTGCTTTATCATGGGCCTAGGCAAACAATAATCAGCATCACTCAATTAAACAGATAAGACAAAGAACTCTTCTTCATCTATGTAAGGTCATCTATCTCAAAGCACATCTCCCCTAGGGAGATGTACTGGGAGCTCACCCCACACTGTGCCATGAAGAGATTCACCACTTACACTCTAAGTAAAACCAAATTATTACTTTCTCCTTCTTTGGTGCACTTAGTCATGGCACAAAGAGGACCGTGACCTGCTGAATTTCACACCTATTTAAGAGTCTTAAAGCTTAGCTGGCATTACAGTATTTTCTGCCACTTCCATTTCTTTGGGCATTTTTGCTGCAGTCAGTTCCTAGGAAGGAACACATGTTTTTCATCTCTCCACCTGAGCCCTTACCTTTCTGTGCACAAAGCCTGCAGCTGATCTGCCTGCCAGACAGCTCTTCCTTCTGTGAGAGCTGCTGTGTGCCTCACTGTAAATATAACCAGCCTGGCCAGCATGATCACTGCTTTATAAAACATTTGTCACAGCCCTCAGGGTATTGCATGTGCCCTTTATGATACTAAGCACACAGAGGAAGCTACAAAATAATGTGTCTGATTATTTATTCTGGAAAGTAATTTCTGCTGAATGAGAGAACAGCAATGACTAATATGTTGTGCCAGCTCTTGGCAGGCTGACCAGCCCAGAAAGCTGACCAGCCTGCAAAATCCCTTTGTTTGTCATCATCCACCAAGTAGAGATGCCTTTCAAAACCTCTTTTTGAGCTTTTTATAAGTCCATCTATTTTCATTCTCCCTTTATATTTTCTCCTTTAACATCTTTCTTTATTTGCCACGAACAAAGCCATTTTTTTCCCAGCTGCACCTCTAGCAAAATGGGAAGTTAGAGCATACTATTTTTGGGTAGAGTGTTGACACCACCTTTTCCGCTGCTGAGTCTTAAGATTTATTTTTATTTTGTTAATAAATCCAGAGTGTTTACATATCTGAGAATTTGACTAACATTATACATTAACATGAAAGGACTTAACTTTCTGATTTACATCACTTTTCACTTGTTTCTCTAGAATGTGGTAATTCAAGTTTTGATACAAACATTGTTTATGATTGTGTATATTGTACTTGCTGTGAAGCATATTAGCTTGTAAATCCTTGTAAACAGCTAGCTTGTCTAATGTCTTATCAGCAGTTCACTCAGGTGATTCACATCCATTCAAATGTCTAACTTTTTAAAATTGTTAGGCTTTCTGAATCATTATCATATTCTTTTCAGCTTTCCTACACTTTGCCATGCTTGAAGAATGACTCTATGCTATATGAACATGACTGGCAATTGTTTCAGTGAAAACAAGTTTAAAAAACTTTAGTGTTTTAAATAAGGAACTCCTTTTAGAAGTTAACTTTGTGTAGGCATTTCTAAGATCACAAATATATGTCTAACTTATTCCCAGTTATAACTTTTCAAACTGACTTTTACTCTTTTCATGAAATGTATAGTAACAATTTTCCAGAAAAAATAAGATTTTTATCTCTATTTTGGGGTAGTGGCATACATTAATATACAGATGCTAATTTCACATAGGCATGAGCAAAGTGTTAAAAAAGGTCATTGTCAGGGCACTAAAGCAGATGTCCTTGCACCCCCTTTGCTGATGGTGGTTTCACATAAAGCTCAATGTCTTGCTACTCACACATAAGCAAAGAATTTTTTTTTTTCCTTTTGCATTCTTTAGGGAAAATTCAAGAAGCAGGGAGCAGAGGCAAAGGATACCACTGATGTATCTTAATGGAAGCACTGGCTTTGGCAATCACTAATAATTGTGAGCAGCATTTATACTCTGAGAGCTATGAGCAGCATAGGCGGACCCCTAGAATCGCCCTGATACACTGTGTCCTCCAAGGTGTCATAACAAATGCAATATCAAAAAAAATGTACTGAAAATAAATACTGAGGAAAGGTGGCTCACTAGAGAGATAATTAAAAGACTTTCAGTGGTGTATAAAGGCACAATCTGGAAAAGCAATTTATTATCCTGTGCATTTGGTAGCCTGGCACATATGCCCTTAAGTGACAGGTTTGGTTAGTTCCTGTAGAAATGATTCTGATTATTATTGTTTTTATAACACCTCTTCCAGTGGTTAGTTGAAAGTGCTGTCCACAGGCTATCCATTCTACTAAGATTTCAAATTCATTATGGTCATTTTTCAGAACAAGGAAATCCATTTTCTATTCCCCAGAAGATGTTAGCTTCATGCGTTTCTGAAAGAGCACAATTGTGGTGGTTGCTGATGGTAAGTGAGTAATTGACCAGAGAAACTTTTTGTATCCACTTTGCATGATAAAAAGCTAGTGCTGTTCAAGGGAAACATTATAAGCTTTTTCATTGTACAGAGAACTCAGTCTTTGTCCAGGTAGTAAGTGCAAATAATTACATGCCATTTAGTTGAATAAAAAGATAGATGACAGAAAATAGGGGGAAACTATAGCAAAGAGAAGAAAAAAATATTGCTATGTAAAACTTATAAATCATTTTTACCTCCACAGAGTCCTTGAGATAAGAGGTATTAGTCTGCTTAGCTACTCTGAAGAGAAATTGATCTTAGAATTAGTATCACATCCTTACAAATTAAAAGTAAACATCATTTTTACATCCTGCTGAGACCTCCCTGGTTTGAGCTGTCATGGCTTGAACTCTTCCGATGCCATGGGATGAGCTTTGTCCCAAAGCAGGGTTACCACAGCCCTGCCAATAAGCTCTGGGGGAGTGGGTATTGGGGTAAAATATCCGCAAGCACAGAAATCAAACTGGGACTCAGTGAATCTCCACATGCAATTCCTCAGCACCTGTGTCTGGAGCTCAGTTATCTGCTCCATTTCTGGCACTCTTCTTTTTCCACTCCTTCCAGTCTGGTTGAGGTGGTGGTAGGTAGAGGTCACATTTCAGATTAACATATGTCCTCCACAGTGATTTCTCAAAGTAATCTTGTTATGCTTATTTTTTGACAGTCGAATGAGAGGAAGGAGCATGGGGCAGCGTGACATGAAAAGCATTTCTAGCAACCAGAAGTAGGGCAGACACAAAGGTGTCAAAGGAAAACAAATCCCATTAAGCTCAACCTGTTCGTACAGTCTTCTTGCAGTTTGTCTTATAATACATATAATCTTACAATCTTCATGACTCAGTTTCCTAAGTTGGGAGTACTGTTGTGCTCCTTTACTTAATAAGCGAGAATAACAAAACACAAATTAACTAGTCTATTGCAACATAAATTTGGATTCCATAATTTGAAGCAGAGCATAATGTAATTCAATGCAATTTAACATTGAATAAATGCTGAAGTCCAAAGACATCACATTCAGAGAATAATACATTTTTGCAAGGCTGGGTATATCAATGGCTACATACAAGGAAGCACTGAGGGAATTTAAGTACCATTGAGGAAGATTTCGGTAACTCATTAAGCATGAAGGACAATACAACAGGGAAGGCTGCAAATGAAGTTTTCCAAGTGTAAGACAAGAAGAAAAGAACAAAACCCCAAATTGTTACTTAATATAATACTAAAACTCTGATTTCAGTCTTCTGTTAGACAGGAGAGCTCAAAAAGATATCATTTAATAAAAGCTAATCAGCATAGATCCATTACTGGAAGCCCAAACTTCAGAAATTTGCTTGAATATTTTTGTATATATTACAATGGGTGTGAAAATCATGACATATCCATATTTCAGGAAATATTTTAAGCCATACTGCAGGATATATTATTCTGCAGAATATGAGGGAAGGTGCCCAGAACAGCTATCAGGTATGTGCAACAATCCCAGACTCAGGGACAGATGTCTCCAGTGGCACAGGACACAGGCACGCTTCTCTGCAGCAGGTAAAGGGAGGATTTCTGTACTACAGCATGTCCTGCCACATGAAAGGATAACTTGACAAGATGGCCTGGATCCTCTTCCTATCAATCAAGACAATCACAGCCCTCCTGACCACATCTAGAAACAGGGGATTTCATCAGTCTTATCATTAAGATACCATGGGCTAGAATTAGTCTGCCGAGATACCTACATCAGAGCTGTAGGTTTGGTTTTCTGATGAAACACTCTTCCTTCAGCTGAATGCTGCTTCCTTATCTATCAGTGAAATGTGGCTAACTGTTCTGAAGTCCTCCAGGGGGATATTTGTTCTGCTGGATCTGTTCAGAGTTGTGAAAAGATGAAGCTTCCGTTCATGGGTTGTGTTTACAACACTCTCTGCCTTGCTTGAGTAATTTAATTCCTCTTTGCCTCACCTATCCTATGCAGAATAAGAGAAAATATGCCTTCAATCCCTTCTGGGGGCTTTTACCCCTTTATATCACAATGACTATATTACTACTAAGCATTTTTGGTTTTGAAAGCCCACAATGGTCGTTAAGAAAGCTCAGTGCTATTGCAGTGCCAATAGATAGTCATCAAAAAGTTGTGTTGTGTTTATTATGGATTGTGTGCAAGCCAAGCTCTTTATATGCTTGAATAAAGGAGAAATATTTTGCCTTTTTTTACTGTTAGGATTCCTCTCACTGTCTGATCCTCTGAACAGTTCCAAAGTGGTTGTCTTTGCCAAAATTTTAGTGACATTGAACACTTACTAGATATCCGCCTCCTGTTTTGACAGCTCACATGATACATATCATTCTATGTTCATTAATCAAGGTCATGCTCATGCAGAGAGTAAAAACTGTCACTGGTAACAGATTCTCTTTTTGAGGGATTTTCCTTATTGAAATGCATGATAGACATAAGAACAATTCTCTTTTTTCACTTGTAATTTTCTTCATAATATGTTCAATTTGAAAACCATCTGGAACTGAGTTTTAAATCAGACACACTTTGGTTGTTCATGCTATTGCTAGATGATGTAAACATTCACATTACACACATGGTAAGTTAAGTGTAATCAACCGTTTTGTGTCTTTCCTCCCCAGTGAAAATAGAAAATTCTTGGGGTTTAGCTGTCTGTCACAGTGAATTAAAAGCACAGACTTGCGTATTTGAGGAGACTGTCTCTGATTAAAATGATGGAAGAGCTCTGTCTATGAACTGGTAATAAAAAAGGTTATGCATCATTCAGAAATAAGGGTAAAAATATGGAAAATTCAAACACTAGTATCAGAGGAAGTATGGGTGCTTAAAGCTGGATCTACAGCCTCCTCTGTACCCTGTGTAGCTGAGTAAGTAATTGCTTTTGAGATAGTGATGGCATTTACATGTGCAGCTTTTTCCCCTGAGAGTCCTAAACACGTCTTCTTGTTCAAAGAAAACAGAAGTCTACTTTTTGATGTTCTATTATTGATAACTGCTTTTGTTATACATTACAATGCTTCCTTTGGATGAAGATACCATATTCTCTTATAGAGAGTGAAAAATGATCTTAAGCTGCAAGAAAAAGACCTTGTACAGGGTTCAGAGTGAAATGCCATATTACTCATTCAGTTGTCATACTTATTTACCATATTACAGCTGTCACTGTTTGTAAATGGTGATGCTATCTCATTATTTTCCAGCCTGCCTGCAATTAACCTCTTATTCTGAGTGTGGTGAAAACATGCAGTAACAGCATATAATGTTTCAAACATATTTCAAAGTGCATCTTTGTCACTTCAGTCACTCATGAGGGAATCAAATGCTTCCTTACTGATTTGCATGCATGCTGGTCATAAATAATTCTTATCCTTAATATCATGTATTAAAAAAAAGTAATAAACTTCACTAATGGATTATATGTTTGTCATCATTGTCTGAATTTTAATAGCTCCTGAATCTTGAACACAAGTAATACAAGCGGTAGCAACAGATTGAGAGCTTAAAGGAAATCACCTTGACTCTGGAGCTGTCTGTGATGAAGACTGGCCAGTCTAGTCCCAAAATGTAGTCATTCTGCTGTCACCCCTAGGAGAACTTCCAGTATCTAAATTTACTAGGGCCTCTGGTGTGCAAAAAATGCTGAATTGCTATTGAATTATAATTTCACCCTCACATAAACTGTGTGGTAGCATATCTGCTTTAACATTTATACCCTGTTTAAAAGTTAGCTTTGGGGACCTAAGCTTAGCACCTTACCCTCCCTCTCTAGCCAGCTACAAAAGTGCTTCAGAAGGCAATTCCACTCATCCTCAGATGGTGGTTCTAGTAGGTGATACAAACTGGCATTGCTATTCTCTCTAAGAGCAAAATTGGGAGTGAAGAGCTTCAATCTGGGCGAGGAACTTCTGACCTCTGGCATTGATTGGGCTGTGCCTGCTGATTTTTTCCCTTTTCTTCTGTGAGACAGCTGTTCTTAGCTAATCATCTGGTTTCCCACCTACAGACAGCAGAGAGCAAAGAGACTCTCCGGGGATGATTCATCCTCTCCAAAGATAAGTATCTGACACAGGTGGGTGTTAGTCAAAGTAGAAAATGTACTGTAAATTCATTTCTGCTGCTATTGTTCACTACTTAAGCGGTCTCTTGGGAGGAGAGCTTCTTATCTGATTCCTGCTTCAAAGAAGAGGGTAGCCGACCCACCGAATTGCTGGAGGATGAGATCTCCTGGATTTTAGTCTGAGCATTGTTTCCCTGCATAAATGAGGGAAGTGCAGGAGGAGAGGAAGGCCCTTGGGAAAGGCATGAGCAATGAAAAGTATTTTGGGACAGTAAGAGGGTATGTGTGAGAAGCAGTGATTACAGAAACAAATAGAAAAGTATTTTTAGGAGAATAGTGGTACAGGAAGTCAAATAAACTAAAGATTAAAGAGCACAAAAGATGTGAAGAAAAATGAATACAAATGCCATCAGAAATGGATGGTAAATACATGATGAAACTCATATGGAAAAGCATGCCTCAGAACAGGAGATTTTGAAGAGGTTATTTACAAAATGAAAAAGTAAGCTGTTGGCAGCTAAATAAAATAAGTGCTGTTTTATTACTTCTATTTCAGGATAAGTTTCTGACAGAGGCAGGTAAAGTGTTTGGGAAATGTGCCAATTTGATATTCCCAGGCCAGGCAACTAGAAAGAGGTGAGTTCTGTATTGCCTGAATTTGAAGTTCAAGTGTTTGAATAATGCTTTCAGATGCATGGTGTGATTTTTGGGGTTGTCATGTGCAGAGCCAGAAGTTGGACTCGATGATCCTTGAGGGACTCTTTCAACTCAGGATATTCTTTGATTCTATCATTTACCTGTGTTTACTCTATGAAACTCATCACTGGGTCCGAAGCATATTTAGGGATTTTTCAATCTGGCCAGCCATTTCCTCTGGTTCTAGTAGAAGCACTTTTCTACTGAGTGGATCTCCATTCACTAAAGTGGGAGTTCAGCTCCCTAATGTGTCTGTAAGCACCAAAACGTGGAATTGGATGTGTTAATTTTGAGTGGAATTTTACTCTCCTAGGTTGTGCTATCCTGCTCATGTGGACAGTTAACCTAATTACTTTTTCTTTTCCTTTATTATTGTTCTTTATTTCCATAAGGATTTGCTTTCTTGGACAATAATAAGTATTTGGCCATAGAAAAGAAGATTCACAGTGCACCATTTGTGATGTATTAACCCCAAGTGGACAGAGAATTCTACTTTAGTGCAAAGATGGGATAAACTGTGATTCATTAAGACCCATGAATGTATCATTTACAAGTAAGATACATCAGAAACATACACTGGGAGTTACTTCACCTGATTTAAGATCGTCACTTGTCCTAGCTCTAAAGAACTAAATAATGCTTTTCTAAAACAGATGTCGGGTAGAGAAGTGTCTCCAGCTCTCCAGAGAGAGACCCTGCTGTATTTAGGTGCTTCACTTTAGCATACAGGACTTAAATGTGTGGCTACAGTCCAGAGTATTCATTTGAGGTGTTTGGACAGACAGCAAAATTCTACCTACACTGCACCTACCATGTGAACTAGAGCACAGAGCTGTGTTATTCCCAGGTTGTTTATTCTTGCCTGTTAACATTGTTCATGGCACAACAAAAGAGCAGGCCTGATTGTGGTCCTTGGATGCAATTATGATACAAATAAACCCCAACAATTTAACAATTAGGAAGTGAATGGAGCAGGGACTCTTTTGAGTTCTTTTGTGTCAGAAAAAAACTTCATTCTTCTCTTGGTATTAAAAGTAAATCCCCTAAAATTCCTGAATGTCTGTAAGACACTTTTAAGTATGCCTTAGCTATTGGTATTTGCTAGCACTGCTCAAAAGTCTGAGAAGGAGACACCTTAAGCTGTGTATCAGAAATGCCAAATGGTCAGCATAAAACTACATCAGTGTTTTGTCAAAATGCTGAGAAAAATGGAAAGTTCTTATCTTTTTGTTCCAGGCTGACAGCTGAGTTTTATTCTTACTGAAAAAGAATATGAGTAGAGTCTGTTTCAGTGCAGAAATCTGAGCATTAGAAATCTAGCCATGACTCTGAACTAAAACTGATCCATGAACCAAGAGAGGCTTCAAGAATAATATTAGTTTCCTTCTTTGAATTAGGTCATAGAATCATAGAATGTTTTTGTTGGAAGCGACCTTAAAGATTTTTTTTCAACCCACTTGCCATGGCAGGATGTCATTTCCCTCACTACAATATCCACTATTCCTGCCTTCCCTCCCATTAATCTTGCCCCATAAACTCTTGATCAGCTCCTCATCCAACTCCAGGTGAAGCTTCATGCTGGTCACTGGTATAGCGGGTGACATTCCCTCCTTCTTCTCCTCCTCCTCCTCCTTTCATCAATCTTCACTAGGAATGTTTTTTACTGTTCATATTACACCTCTGGCAAAACAAATCCTCTATTTTAACATTATAAGTCATTTCTATGAAAGCACTTAACTGAAAGTTGGAGTCCTTTTGCTTATCAGCAGTTTTAGGTCCAAAAAGTGGGATAGTCATATTGCATATGTTGCAAGTTTCTTGCAACAACATCTGAATCCAGCGCCACATGGCTAAGACTTGTCTGAGGAAATCACGCTCCATACACCTGGTTCATTCAATGCTGTGGCTCATTGGAAAAATACACTGGAACAGACTCTTGAAATAAGATGCGTGCTTGCACAACATAATTTAAACAAGTGCAAACAATTTAGAGAGAGTGATTTTTTTACTCGGATTTGTTTGTTTGATTTTTTTACTCGGATATGCACTAATCCCTTTGTGCATATCTTTTAACTCCGAAGAAGAAAATCTAAGATCAATTACTGTCCATTCCTGTGGGGGGTTAGGGTCTTTTAAAAATTCCAAGTACAGCAGAAAATAGATCCAGTTCTGGAAAATATGTTTCAGAACCAAACAAATGCATAGTTTGTGTTCCAAAGGACTTGACTCTCACCTACATATCTGCTGTAAATAACAAAGATGGGTGTCAGAAATCACAGGAGTACCAAGAAGCTCTGGTGTACTTTTACTTACTAAAATAAAATAGAAGTAACATGTCATTTCTGAAGTGAGTTAGACATAAACTTCCTAATAGACCAACTGTAATGCTCTAAACATATCCCCACTGTCTTTCAAAAAATATATGATTAATTCCCACCACATTTTCCAGTCTACACTGTTCTGTCAAATTCATTCAAGAGTTTCTTCTTTTCATTTTTGAACATTACAGAATCACAGAATATGGTGAGTTGCACGGGACCCACACAAGTCACAGAGACCAAGTCCTTGTGTCAATTATGATTTTTTTTTTTTCTGAGGGAGTTCTTCAATGGACAGATTTTAAAAACCATTGCTTTCTCCTAAGTTCTTTTGGTAAAACCCTCTACAATGATTGTGCTTTCTATCCATAATACATTGTTGGGATGAGTTCTAACTTCTTCCAATATGATCTAACTATAGACACACTGAAAATATAAAATAAATTCTTCTCTTCCAAAAAACTTTACATCTAGTTCTGGCCTAAAATATTTCCTGTGGCAAATGGAGGTCTATAAAGATAAGTTAATGTTATAGTTCAAGAGCTATCTATATTCACAACAGTCTGAAGGAGTAATACGGTTGTATGTTTCATTCGCAGAATATTAATTTGAAATAGATTGATTTCCCCCTTAGATCAATGCATTCATAGCATATATATTTTAATCTATATGCAAAGTTGATGGTACCATTTGAAAAGCAATAAAGGCACAATTTATTTCTAGGTAGATCTTGAATGCTAGTTATTTTAGTATGACTACCATAATAATTTACCATAATTTTTTTTTCAAGTTCATCTGTTTGTGCGGTTTCCCACAGTTCTGAAGAGGAAACTATGAAAATACTGTATTAAATCCCATTTTAATTAAACTTCAAAAGCATTTACATATCCTTGTTGCTTTCAGGCAGTAGACCTCAGCACAAACAATTCAATTGAATTATATGTTGGTCAAAACACTTCATAATAAGAGAAATGCAATGGAACTAATCAATTCTCACACATGAGAGTCTTGCTTGGGCTTTTTCTTCTCCTTTGGGCAGTAAAAGGGGGTGTCATCATCCTGCTTGTTCATTACAGATACTAGAAACCACATTTCACAAAGGCACATTTGATGCAATGTGTTAATAATCATTGTAATTGATTTAAATGCTTGAATTGACTAAGAACACTCATAGATTTTTTCATTAATTGGCTGCAAGATAATGCTGATGAAAACTGGAACATTTTGTTGTACCGCACAAAAGGCCTTAGAAAAGTTTCTGTGATGAGCAAATTTTTTTCCTATCTGCTGTTCTGAATATCTTTCAACTGAAGGTAAAGATTCAGGTGAATCAAAAGGTGGATGTATTGTGTTACCTTAGGCATTTTAAAATTACATTTACCTATGTATTTTAAAAGAAAGGTAATCTAACAAAATACAGGATTTAAATAAGCAGTGAGAAGCAATATTTGCCAGCACATTTCTACAGCTTGACATTTCCTGTGGGTGCCACACAAAGGATCACACTCTAGTAAAAAATTATTTTTGAAAAGCGAAAAACATATCTGTGATTCTTGGTGGGCAGGTCAAACTTTGTCCCTTCTCAGCTTCAGCACTGCCAACAAAGAAGTCTTGTGAATTTCTGAGAGAACACTTAAGGAAAGACTGGTTGCAAATTCAAACCTGGGAGAGAGGAACAGAAAATGTGAGCTTGGCAGCATTTAGACACCAGGGTGCTGACAATGTGAAATCAGCCTGATACAGTAAATCACATTGGTTTTATTGTTCCTCATTGAGGTCAGTAAGTGATTTCTATATAGGTAATAGATTGGTTTCCACATAGACTTTTCTCCTTATTTGTGCTGAGCAGCTTTTATATTAAAGGGGTTTTGATTTATGAATATTGACAGGTCATATTCTGCTCTCAGTTATATCAATAATAAAATTCAATTCCACCTGTAAAAATATGTTATGCCAATAGTTAACCTATATAGAAATAGGTGGAACTGATGGTGGCATTTTGATAACTAAATGCAATCTGAAGAAACTAAACACCTTTATGCACTTTTTTGAATCATAAATGTTCTACTTAGATCTACACCTACCAATGATATGCCTCTGGTAGTTATCCCAGGTGTTCCAAAGTACTGGTTTCAGCAGATATCAGATTTTATTTTATATGATAATTTTTATGTCTTTAGGAATCACTGATAGTAATTTGTACTTATTCAGGTAAGTGTTTTTATAACATCAAAAGTTACAAATATTCTAATTAGCATAAATAGTGCATAAATTTATTCATTGCTCTTCCAGTAACAGCACATGTTACTTTCCGATTGCAGAACTTTTGAGTTATACCAGAGGTTCAGTCTTTCTTATCATTTATTGTCAAAAATATTTTCATGTGGAACAACTTTTAAGCAGTGGTGATGATTTCTAATGTTTAGGATTTTCCAGGATATTTTAGCAAAGCCCTCTGGTCTTTATTCTGACTCTCAAGTTTGTTTAAGCTGCCCTAGTGCCACAGTCCTCATTAAAAAATATATTGAATCTCAAACTATTAGAGTGTTCTCAAAAGAAGATTCTCTCCTCTTCTAAGCATTTATGAGGGAATTACTAGATCAATAACAATACCCATAAAAGTTAAAAGCAGCTAAAAAGCCTCTATAGAGGATTGGAAAAATTCACAAAACCCAGTTCTTAAAACTTCAATGCCAATGCATGGCAATATAGGCTACTTAAAATATAAAGGCAACTTTACTATTTGCAAAATCTTTCCTGCATGAGACAGCTGTAAGGTAGGAATGCTCATCAGTCATGTTGGACAAGAGGGGAGAAATTTCTCTGTTGCTTCTCTTTTTCCTGAAAGACAGTTTGCTGGGGTAAGCAGTGATTTGTGCTGGATTGTCCCCTCTAAAATCTAATCTTTAAAATATTTTAGCTTCCTTGCTAATACCTTAATTAATTAATTAACTCATTTACACTTTTCAAAGAAAGGATGTCTATGGATTACTTTTTGCCTAGATGAGAAATGGGTATCTCAGTGCAAATGCACACTTTTCTCCATAACTGAATTTGTTGACAGTTACTTGAATCCACCAATCAAGTTCTTAAGAGTAAGTGGAGTAAACATCTTCCACCAGTATTAACTAAGATGTAGTTAAGTTCTGGTTTGAGATGGAGGAATGAATTTGTTAGCCTCTCTAATACTATGAGATGTCCTTTTCTGTGCAGTTTGCTCCATATATTGCATAATATTGTCATTTATTAATCTTTGAGCCTACCTAATTCCTAGACTATCTAGCTCAAATGCTCCATCTCCCAGATTTTTACTTACAAGGTGAGCCTGTGTTATCTGGCACAAAACCACTGCTTACAGTCTTGCTTCAAAGTTTGGGGTTTAGAGAGGATTTTGCCAACTCAGCTGCAGTGAGCACAGAATTGAAACCACCTAATCCTCCATGCAATAATTTGGAAACCCCCAAGAGTTTCTTGACAGCTGCACTCAATTCTGTACTGACGTGTGGTTTAGAGATCCAATGGTCTCCAAACATATGCAGGAATAAATTGGTTATTGCTAAGATTTGTGATCTGAGGTAAATAAAACTTCCTCACTATTAGCAGTATCCCCACTCCAGCAGAAGAAAGATCAGGTAGTACAATAAACACAGAGGAAACTTCTCTTGCAACAAAAAATGGAAAGAGATATTTTTTCCTGTATTGCTTATTTGGGGACTATACTGCCAGATTTGGGGGCAGAGTGAAGGAGCAGGAACCATGAGAGAAATGGGGACTCCTTGCCAGGGGTTATACAGATTCTGGATAAGAGTGGTGAGATGCAGAACTCTCCCTGGGGTTTCAGCCACTCAGGATGAAAAAGTTTAATTCCTGTCTTAGATGCTTAATGAAAATTTTACATATTTTTTTTAAGAAATTTTCCATTTTCAGTGCTTATAGCAAAGACTCAGCTGCAGTCACGTGTGACTTCAAAGTCATATTATGTGTGACCTCTATCCCTTGTGTTGGCTATGTTGTTAATCAGAAAATGGACTTCAGGGGATCTCTTAAAATGTCCATTACTGTTGTAAGGAGAATTAATCTGGTTTTACTATTTTTTGTCTGCTGAACTGGCAAACACATCTTCATTGCAACTCAAGGACAGACTCTGATTAAAAAAAATAAATTAAAAATGTCTTGGAGTACCCCATCACTCTCCAAGATGAGAACCTTAATATTCTTTCAATTCATTCTCAATCCACTTTGTGAAATTTCTCAGAAAACCCTAGTTTTGTAGCACCTAACATAGACCAGACTATAATACCTGTTTTAGGAACTCAGTTGATGCCATGGCCTCCACAGAGGACAGTCTAGTGCTTAGACAGGGATAATTTTCCACTGCCTTGTCTCTCCCCTCTGAGGGGCAATGACTAGTTCCTTAAGCTAGTCTATGTCTACCTTAGCACGTGGTAGAGCATAACAGGAGTTAATCAGAACACAGGGTATTTTGTGTGGAGGATCCTTCATCTACTCAATGTTCTCTGTAATGCTTTAATCTATACCAAAGTTAGCCAAGTCTGCTGTCCCAAGCACGGTCATGGTACACAGCTGGAAGGAACTGCAGCCTCACTTCTGCACCAGAGAGGAACTCTGGAGGGACAGATGCTGCTCCTCCTGACTGTCCTTTCCTTAGGGAAGAAGATAAGGGTCATGAGATTCTGATAGTCTTCCCTGTTGCAACTGCTTTTCTCCTCATTCACGTGAAGTTCTGGATGAACTTCAGGTGAGCTCAGAAGTGAGTGGAAGGCAGAAGTTGCATTGTTTGTGGGAAAGACAGCAAGAGGCACAATAGTTGTGAACGCGGGAGGCCAATATGAAGAGCTTGTGCTGTTATTCCACTCTCAGTGAATACAGCCTTGGGGTCTGTCACAATATGATGCAAAATGAACCACAAGAGTTTGCCTCAAAGTTCAGGGTAAAAAAAGGACTTCTTTTTCGTGACCTCGCCTTTTTATAGAATTCCAAAACCAGACAGGGATTGGAGGATGAAGTTGTCACCTCTCCGACCACACTGGTCAAAGCAACAGTCAATCAATTCTCTCTGACTCCACAAAAGAATGTAAAACAATAAATATTTACATGAAAATGCATGAGAAACTCCATTACAAATATGTAAACATCAGAAGGCTTAGAGAAACTACAAAAAATCAAAGCTGCAGGGGTCCATCCCTTCATTTAAATGAATGGCCACCACTGTTGTCTTGCAGAGCTCAGCACCTGCCACTTGGTGGATAGCTGTTTTTGAGGACAGCAAGCACACAGAGAGCAAAGTGATGAGGGAAGGTTTAAAAACCACCCTCCAAAAGTGGTTTTTTTGGGAAGTGAAGGAGGGACATATCAACCAATTGACAGAGAGCTGAGTGGCACTCCCTGTTAATAAATGTTCCCAGAAACTTCTGAATACATGCTCAGCCCTCAGCACCTTCTGCTAGGTCCTGAATATTTTCAACCTAATCTTCAACTTTATTAAAAGTGTCAGGGTCATTTGAGTTCCTGTTTGGCCCTATTAGTTTTATACAGCATACACAGTATTTCCACTGCAATAAATCAGTTTAGAGACTTAACTGGATATGTGTTGATAGGGGTAGGTATGTACAAGGCAGGTTTACAAAGAAAAGCAACATAACTCTTGAGATCTTTGAATAACTGAAAAGGTTTGGGAAAAAATGGCTAAAGAGAAATCAGTCCTTATGCTTTGGAGATGTTAATAAAAAATACTGTGCTCTTGTCTGTATTTTAACATGTGTTTACACTCACAAAAAAGACATTTGGATTTTAACAGAACTGTCACTGTCATTTCAATTCAGATTTTTTTATCAAAATACTTTAAAATTTGAAAGGGAATTTAAATTTTTTATGTCCTTGCTGTGCTATTAATATAGGACTATCAGTTACGGGGCCTTACAGTTGCAGTGGGTAGATGAGGGCCTTCAGGCAAGTGATGAGCTAAAGTTCTAACTTGTACTTTTCTCATTTGTTTTTTCTTCTACTTTTATGTCACTATTATTATTACTATCCTTATTATTGTTGTTATTATTATTATTACCATCATCATGACCATCCTCATCCATAATTATCACACCTCTCACTGTATAAGTTGAAACTAGTAAGAAAGAGACTTGATAGCATGCCTGCTCAGCGATTTGGGAGTGAAAGGAGAAAGTAATTTGCTTTCTGTTTCCTGCTGCCTTTGCAGATAATCTGCAATTGACTCCCCTCTCTTCTCTGCACAATTCGAATCTTTTTTTCTGTGTATTGTTGATACCCTCATGAAGCTGGGAAAAAGGACATACTGCAGAAAGCAGAGAGGCTTCCCTGTATTCAGTTCTAATGTCCATCACCCTTGACTCTACATGCTGACTACACACTTTTTCTCCATTTATCTGACTCTGGAATGCAAAGTCTTTTTGAGGCTATTTCTGTCACAGAAACTCTGAAAAAATCAACTACCTAGATGAACAGAAAATGAAGTTTTTCAAACATGTGATGGTGTAAATTTCTATGATTTTATTTTAATACTTAATATTTGGGACTTGCATTTCTTGAAAGTTTCTCCTTGGTTATTTTCAGTGCTCTTGTCCCACTGAAAGCATCTCAGACATGGCAGGTGGACTGCTGTCAGTGCTTCTCTGGTGTAGTGTGAGAAGTGAGTGAGAGAAAGCTAGATGCATTCTCCCCCATAGAAATGGTCACTGCAAGCATTGCAAAATTAGAGTCTGCCTGTACGAATCTACTGCTGTGTTAGGATTACCCATTTGCTTAGAAGATCCAAATAACATTAAACTACTTTTTCTGTACAATGAATTAAAGATAGATAAGTTATCTTCCACATCTAATCAGGTTTGCAAATCATTAGCCTAGCAGCTATGAAAGGCTGTAGGAACATAGCCCTACAAAGTAAAAAGTAATAATAACTGCAGACTTGTTTGAATCACTTTTTTTCATCTTTGTTCTTCCTTGGTCCCCAGGTCAGTGGTCACAGTGTATCCAGAAATATGAATTTTAAGTTGCACCAGAGTCAGGGAGAGTTATTTGCCTTTTCTGTGCACAGTAATGCTTTTTTCTTCCCTGTAAAACTTAGACTGAAAAATAAACAGCCACCTGTAGCTGTGGATCAGGTTGTTTTTCTAGCTTCCAAATGCCTACACCAGTCTTACCTGGGTTATTGCAGAGTTCTCTGTGACTAGCACAAACCATCAAAGAGAAGAAAATTATCCTGTTCCTTAAGAATAAATTTCAATTAGACTGTACTGTGTATAGTCACTGGGTTTTACAAGCTGGAGAAACAGCAATATTTAAAAATAATGGTCTGTAACAGGATTCCCCCATGGATTTTCTCCTACAAATTCAATTTTCCTGCAGAAAGAAATGAAAAAGCCTTTTTTTATGTTCCCCACTTTGTCTATGACTTTCCAATATCCTTATGGTGTTCAAAGAGCATCTTTTAATTAACATTGCCTGGTCAAAGCACAATCTTCCAGCAATGAAAACATGCAGGATATTACTGTGCCCGGTGTGCAGCAGAACATCTGTAGCCAGTGAGCAATATGTCTCAGCAGAGTTAGTGCTCTAGAGAGTTCTAGCATACTGCTAAAATAGTTTAGTTAAAATATTTCTGAAAATAAATAATGAGGAGGAAATAACAGAGAAAGCTTGGACAATTCAGGCTTCATAGCAATCTACATAAAGTTTTTACTTTTCCTCAGTAGCTTTATCTTTCTAATTTTTTTTCCTTTGTGTTTTTATTTTGGCATAAATAAAGACATTGTTCTGGGGCCTTGTCCTTTTTTTTTTCCCCAATTCTTCTCAGTTTCTAGAAAAATCTTAGCCTTAGATAGCACCACAGTGGTATCTAAGGAAGATTTTCTCACACAAAGGTGCTTGAAGAAGTCAGAGGAAAACCCAGACACTAACTTAAGTCTGCCTGAAAGAAGTGCAGAACATTTATTAATTTTTTTGTGCAAAGTTTGCTTCAAAACTTGAATTGGGTCAGTTTGAAACAGTGTCCCAAGTTACATTGTTCAGAAACATTGTGGGGATGGAGTTAATCTTAGATGGAACACTGCAACTGCAACATCCCTTTGCAATTCTTAATGAATACTAACTCTCTTCTTTCCATCTTGTTTTCCTCTAGCAAAAGAGGAAAATCACATTGTAATTCTCCTATCAGAACGATAAAATACAATTACCCCTGGCTGCAAAGACATTCCTGAAGGAATATAAAGCATTCCTTCAAACATTGATGGTGTAATGAAAATGAGGACCAAGAGGTAGAAGGAATATAACCTTATTTAGATGGTGCTTTATAGCTTTAAATGACACTAAGGAAAAATACAGCAAGTTATTACCAACACAGAATATTTCAAATCATCAGAGTATGTCAGCAAATAAAGACATGTGTTTTCATTTGAAAATGTTCTCTTTTTTCCCAGCCTCTCTGTATGTAATCATAAATTTTCATTGGTACTGTAACTTGGAGAAAACAGCACTTATGCTTTAACACTGTGTATGGAATGGTTGGAAAACTTAGGTATCAAACACAGAAGTTAAATTCTTCATTTTCAGTGCCAAGACAATGCACATCTTTAGACTTCTTAATATACTTTGAGCCTGAAATGGAAAAGACAGCAGCTGCTTTTGATGATATCCACTGCAACTCTGACAGATGGCGATGAACAATGGGAAATCAGTGTCTCCCAAAAACATTTTAAAATTGAGGATCGTTACTGCCTGATTTGCCACCAGCACTCCAGTGAAAACATGTAGATTTATGCTGTAATACTGCAGTTGGTCTTTGTGAGATGTACTTCATCGAATTTCTTCTTTCATTGATGTGTTGGAGTGGCTGACGTCTCCAGCACAGACTGCAGATAAGTGATACTGGTATTGTTCTTGCAGATATGTGCAGGACATGGAAACAAAGAACAAATTTATTTTAAAAAACAGCTGTGCCAGCAGAATTTTGCTGCTTTGCTGAGGGATTTAAGAAATTTCACTTGCTTAATTGTTTCTTTCACCTTGGCTGTTTCATTTGTCCTACCTGGTACCACCTTGTCGTTTTCACTTAGATTAAGTAGAAATGAATCCTTCAAGGACTTTTCTAACACTCCCAGTGGTACAGAGCAGAATAATTTTACCAACATTTCTGAAATGTGATCTGAGGTGTCAAAACTAATCGCTTGCCCAGAACATAGAACCACACAGCCTTACTAAGCATTTTGTCTGTGCTCAATATGTTAAATATAGATTACTTTTTGATGTTTCTATGACAGAAATTCTATAAATGGGGTAATAATTGTATCATCCAAAATATAAATTAAAAAAAAAAAGGAAAAATATAGGGTGTCTATTTAATCTTCTCTTGGAAGAGCAACAGATGAGTCTCCTGGGGGGGTAAATGAAGCACTTGGAATATGTTGAGCAGGATGATTTTTTCAGTTCTTGGCATGGGTATTACAATAAAGAGCAGGGTGCTTTGAACCCACTGAATTGAATATTGTGGGTTTTTTTTAAACTCCTTTCCATTAAGGTTTGAATTTTGTTAGATATTGCTTACAACTATGCTGAAATACAAAAGTTGGGTGGATTAGGTTCAGGAAATGGAAGGCAACATTATGTAAAAGATATTATTATTATTGTGGGCAGTTATATCTGTTGTGATTGCCTTATTAACAGATGTTGAAAATCAAGAAGTGTTTAAAGAAATTGTTCAAGGCCTTGAAATCCTGAACTCTATGTTATACCTTAAATCTGCATAATCCATTTAATTTACCAAAGAGACAGTTAAGAAGGGATTTGACAGTCATCTGTCCAGAGAGGTTGCAGAGATGTTTTTGGTGGTAAGGAGCTCTTTCATTTAGCAGACAACGTATAATGCAATTCTCTGGTTATGAGTGGACACTGGATAAATTTAGCTGGAAATTAAGGTTCAGGTTTCTAGGCAGGCTGTTGCTGCAACAACTCCATGGGAACTATGATAAACTCACTTGGTCTCAGTAAGTCTCAGCTTGAGATGTGTCTTTGAAGTATAAATTATTCACCTAATCAAATCGGAATGAGAAATTATTTTAATTAAATTCTATGGTCCGCATTGTGTGGGACATGAGACTGGGAACATTATCTGTACCTCCTGGATCTTGAATCTATGAACCTAGAACCAGAATACTTAAGGGCTGATTTTAACATAAATCACAGGTCTTTAACACAGTTGTGGCAGAATAAAGTGTTCTTTAAGTGAGAGTAAATGTAATTTATGCACAATTAAAAGGCACTTTACACTGCCTAAGTAGTGTGAAGAGGACTTATAATAGTGACAATAAATCCATGCTTGTTTGGGAATAAAAGGGACTCTCATGATCATCTGGTGTGAGTTATGGCAGAGCACAAGCAATAGAACTTCACAGAGTGTTTCTCACATCAAGCAAAATGATATGTGCTTGATCTTTTGGAGGGGAATTCTGTTTTATGTCTTCATATCAGCTTCTTGATTCCCTTCATTCAAAATCTAACACACCGTTAAATTTTTCCTTCAGAGACCCCTGTTAAGTGAGGAGTGGAAAATTTTTCACTGTCTTTGACATACACAGGCAAACTGGTGAATTTGAGAAAAATTAAATTGAAAGTAGGTGATTGGTTTTTAAGAGAGGGACTGAAAAATTCACTTTCTTCTCTGCATTAATATTTTTGGTTTACATGGCCAAGCTTTGGTGGGGGGGGTACAGGAGTGGCTTCTCTGAGAAGCTGCCAGAAGCTTCCTCTGTGTCCGGGAGAGCCAGTTGCTGGTGGCTCCAAAGATGGACGTGCCACCTGTCAAGGCTGGGCAATTTAGAAATGGTGGTAAAGCCTCTGTGACAACAAATTGAAGAAGAAGAAGAAGAAGATTATTGCACAGTTTTAATTGCAGCCAGAGAAGAGCAAAGTGAGAACATGTGAGAGGAAAAAACCTGCAGGTATCGAGTGGAGAAGGAGGGGCAGAAGTTGAGATTCCCCTGCAGCCAGTGGTGCAGCNGAGAGAAGAAGAGAGAAGAAGAAGAAGATTATTGCACAGTTTTAATTGCAGCAGGTATCAAGTGGAGAAGGAGGGGCAGAAGTTGAGATTCCCCTGCAGCCAGTGGTGCAGCCCATAGTCAGGCAGAGGCAGCTGTGCCCCTGCAGCCCATGGAGGACCATGGGGATGCAGAGATCCACCCCAGCCCGTGGGAGAGCCCCACACCAGAGCAGGTGGATGCCTGAGAGGAGGCTGTGACCCCGTGGGATGCACATGGAGAGAAAGGCCACCACAGGAGCGGCCTGTCCTTGAAGGACTGCAGTCTGTGGAAGAGTGACCCACATTGCAGCAGTGTGGGGAAGGCTGTTGCTCATGAGATGGACTCATGCAGGAGAGGTTCATGGAGAACTGTCTCCCATGGGAGGGACCCTACAGTGGAGCATGGGAAGGACTTCTCTCCCTGAACAGCAAGAGAAACAACCTGTAATGAACTGACTTTAGCTCCCATTCCTTGTCTCCCTGTGCTGCTGGGGAATGAGGTAGAGCTGAGAAGGAGGGAGGGGTGGGGGGAAGGTGTATTGAAGGTTTTATTTTACTTGTTATCCTGCTCTGATTTTTATTGCTCTATACTTAATTAATATCTTTAAGTTGAGCCTGTTTTGCCTGTGATGGTATTTGATGAATGATCTCTCCAGGTCCTTGTCTCAATCTATGAACCCTTTGTTATATTTTTCCCCCCCTGTCCAGCTGCAGAGGAGAGTGACAGAGTGACTTTGATGAGTGCCTGACATTCACCCAGCATCAACTCACTACAATTAGTTTTCCTCTGAATAAGCCCAATGCATTAGTTTAGGTTATCTTTCTGAAATTTGTAAAGATGTTTGATTGCACTTTTCTATTCTGATTAAAAAGCTTGCTTTTGTTTGACTGAGCTACAAAGATGTAAATCATAGTCAGAGCTAAGAGTGTAAATGGTTTTTGAATAGCTGTTAAATGACACTGCACTACCTTACTCTGGGGCATGCTACAGTTTTCTTAAAACATCATCAACTTTAGGATTATGCTGTGTCCCAGTAGAGTCTAGGGGATCAGTTTATTTCCTGAATGTAACTGCCATGTTGTGGGAGCTGGATCAGTCTGTAAGGTAAAAATCTAATTTTTACTTTTGGATGGGTTCACCGAGGTTTCTCAAAATAAATTTGCTGCAAATATGAACACATATTTGGCAACAGGTCTCTCTGCTCAAATGTCCTTTTCAAGTAATATTATTATTTAATTTATTCTAGTTCATTTGCTTTTATTACATTTCTTTTGTACTGCTAATGTGTCTTGTCCATTTGCCCACTGGCTTCCACGTTTTGTGGGTTTTTTTTTTTCAGAAGGAACAGCCTTTACCTTGTGTCTAAAATTAAATACTTGCAAAAGACTTGTGAGGGGTAGTGCTGGAAACCATGTTATGCTAAAATGTTGTACTCTGAAATGAAGTAACAATACTTAAGTCAGCAACAACATCTATCATGAAGTTGTGAAAAGCTGCAAAAATCTTAGACTTGTTTAGAAGAACAATTTCAGTTATAGATTTCATTACCTTTCCTATCACCACTGAAAACGGCTTGGAATTAATGTGAAAGTCATTTGTGATACCTGCACCTTTGCCTTTTGTTTTACTATGACAGTGACTTAGACATCTATGTGCTTATGGGGAACAAGTGTTTATGTGTGCTTCTGGGGTTTGTAAAACCTTCACTGAATATCATCTTAATAACCATGGTAACCACTGAAAACTGAGGGGAAAACAATTTTCAAGTGGAAATAAAAAGATCGGGGAAGAACAGAGTAGAATGAGATTTCATCTGATCTAGACCTGTGATTTTTAAATGCATTAAAAAATATGAATTATTAGGATCTTTTGTTTTAATTTGCTACCTAGACAAGTTCACCTAGCTCCTTTTTCTACCTATTTGTGTAGCCAATATATTGTTATTAATGGTACATGTTTTGAAACTAGTTTTTCATACCAGCTGTTAAGACCCTAGGTAGATATAAAGATGACAATCACCATGAAGAGTATGTTGTACATATTTGAAAATCTCAAGTGAATTTTTGAATTGTTGCCAAACGATATCTTAGTGAGGATTTAGTGCACATACAGGATGCTTTGCTTGGGAAAATTCAATAGCTCTTGATGAAAGTTCCTGAATCCCTAATTAGTGGAGTACTTTACAGAGGCTTTTTTTGGCTGAAGGTCTGTATAGAAGAGAAAACTGCAATTAACTTCTCAGCAAACCATCATGAACTTTATTGTACTTTAGCAGTGAAAGAAAGGTCCTGGAAGGACTGGAACACCTCTTGCAATGCTTCTCTCCAGGTTTCTCAAACTGTGTCTGGTCTCTGCTGACCAGTGTGCTGGAAGAAAAGCCTGGCCCTTTTAACAAATTTCTTCCTTTCTTGTCAGCCCCAGCTTTGTTCCATAATATCTATAGCTTTTAAATCCAGTCATGGGATGCTTGCTCCCATTTTAACTTGATTGGTGTGGCTTGCTGGATATTACTTAATGCCAGATAAGCAACCAGGAAGCAGTGCAATCCTTAGAGAAACTAATGTTTTTGGAAGGGAGATAACGCAGAGAAAAGTTTTGGTTAAGGATAAGAAATACAATGAGTTGCAAGAATAAATGAAATGTTTTTTCACCTAGAAAAGCTTCAAAGCTGCAAGAAAAATTGTATTTTAATGTTATTACTAAAATCAAGTGTCAGTTGTTATGCTCTGATGGCCATGCTTAAAGTCTGTACTATACACTGGGGAAGCTTAGCAGTGGCTTGCTTTCTGCATTTCTACATTCCTGTGTGCAATAGATCTACTTACACAGGGTGTCATAGTGATTTATATCTTGTACACTGCATTCATGTTTATTATTGCTACAACTTCTTAAATGTGATCATTCTTTCATGTAGATACAGTCCAGAAAATTGAATTAATGTTTCAAAGCTTTATAATTCAAGCTACAGTGAAACTGAGTAAAATATGTTTCGTTAAATACTTCCCAAATAATTAATTACTCTGCAGGAGAAGGCTCAAGGCATCCTTTCTTATTCAGCCACCATTAAAAATTCTTTTAAACCTTTACTGAAAACGTCCAGCTGCTACCATCTAACTTTTTAAGAACACTTCATACAGCGTGAAATAGTCTTCCATGTTGAAAAAGATCCTCTTTTCAAACAGCTGAAACTGAGATAAAAAAATGGTCAGATAAAAACTGGTAGAATGGAAAGAGAGCATCAAGAAAGAAGACTGCCTGATGTTTATCCAGAAAATTTGCACTCAGAAAAGTGTAATGCCGGTGACGTTAAGTGATTTTTAATGGATAAGAAATAGTCATGCTCATTTAAATAGGAGAATTATATGCTTTTATTCTTCTTCTAAATTGCTGTATCAGACTGCTTGACTGAACACTTCAAAGTGTGATAAAATAAGACTAATGCCAAAATGTTGTATGCTCATAATGATTTAGAAATTGTGGAATTAAAAAAAATCAATAAATGCATGCTAAGTTACAGAGGGCATGAAATAAACTGTGGCATACACTTTTGGACAATGTTTCACTTCAAAATATGACAACGTCATCAGGCTAACCAAAATTATGCTACTTCACTTTTTAAAAAATAAATTAATTAAAAGGTTTCTATTTTAATTAGATTTTTAATTTTTAATTTTAATTAGAATTTTAATTTTTAATTTTAACCTCTTGCAGTTAGAAGATCATGAGCTCATGTTGATTAGATTTAATGAACATTAAGCAAAACACATTTCAGTTCTATCAGCTCCTTGGAGGTCCTTGAACTAGTAATTAAATATTTCATTCAACAAAACTAGGTGTGAAATGAGATGCAGCTCACCTCATATGATTTTGTATATCATTATTTGTATGTTTTCCTTCCTCCTTCCTTAAAAATTAGCCACATGATACAGATTTGAAACAGAAACCTTCTCCTAAACCTTGGTGTAATATTGAGTACACATAGCTGTTCAGGGTATAGATTTGCAGTAGAGGGAGCAACCATGAGTATTATAGAATTTAAAGAAGTGCAAAACGTCCCACAACCTTGCAGATTCTAACCTCTGTTTGAATACAAATCCTGGGAAGCAGAGATTGAAATTTTTTTCCCCTTTTTTATGTGCCTGCAAACTTTCACTTGTTTTTTCCTTTTGCTTTGGTAAACTGGCTTATCTCAACCTACTGGTTGTTTTCCATTTTATTCTCTTCCCTGAGGCTTAGTGGGCACCTGGCCCCCAGCCAAGGTCCAACCACTGCATAATATTACAAAAATCTGACTGTATATAAATGAGAGCACTACAACCCAACAGTCTACCAAGAAGCCAACTGCTGCTGCTTTATGTTGATTTTACAACTGCACCCTCATGTATGGAGGCATATCTCCAGGCCCATATTCTTTCTTCTTCCCTCCCTTTACACTGTATTTCCTCCTTGTTTCCTCATTGTAGCTAGAGTCCTCAAGTAAAGGTCTTGAGGTTCACAAAGTTATGTGCTAGACTACACTGAAGACATATAAAAACAAGCTTTTTCTTCCCTTGCACTACATAATTCTGCCCTGTTACTCTTTGTGAAATATGGAAGCATGGTTCCCTGACTAATGAAGAGGAACTGCCACACTTCTACAATTGCTCTAAATGATCACCATAATACTGTAGTTTTTGCCCATAAGAATCAGTTATTTACAGACACTTGGGTCGCTGTAGTTCTTTTTTGGACTCAGAAATAACAGATAGTCTTAGAGATGTTTCAGACCCAGATAAATGCAGGATTAGGTTCTGTGATATCTGCTCTAGATAGGTAGATATGGACAATTTATCTCTGTTCTGATTTAATTGGTTTAATCTGACACAAATAGGAGTAGTCATAGACCAATTGTTTTTGAAGTCTGTTTATGCTAACTTTTCTAATTTTGTTTTCCAGTGTGTATTTGGGAAGACAATTTTTTAAAAAAGAGATCAGCCAGAATAAATCCTTTCAGTGGCCTTTGTAAATACATAGTCTTTCATTTGTTTTTGCTATTGGGAAGATGGTGGCTTGTTTTGACATAAGAGAAATGAATATTTTGTACATACCAATAACTGTAAGAACTGGAAATTTAAATGAAGAGGCTGGTCTTTCCTATTGGATTAGGAAGAAATAGATACTATTTAATGACTGCTATGGTGAAAAAATATGAGCTACATATGTGACCTTTTTCCATGGACTGTTTTTAATAATCACATACTGAATTTGGTCTGATATCTTGTGTTGTTTTTGGCAAACCAAATTATTTTAATTATCTCTGTGAAAATGATCATATATGAACTGGTTTGATTGCTCTCAAAGCAAAAGAAAACTAAACAGAAAGACCTCCACAGGGTGGTTAAACCAATATAGTAAACATTTTTGGAAATAATATTTATAGTAATCTTTGGAAGGGCTTGCTTTTACATTTTCTCTAAATATATTCGCTATAATACAATTTACATGACTTTTAAGTATCTTGGAATTAAATAAGACAAGAAATTTGCACATAACATAAAAGTGACAGAAATGAGCTCTGGTTTGCAATCATACCTTCATGCAATTCATTACCTGCATAGGTGTTTCAGTGCCTCTTTTTCATTTCAGAGGGGCAGAATGCCTTTTAAATCCTCAGCCTTAACTCACCAAGAAATGTAGCTGCTGGCTGCTGAGTGCATCACACAAGGTTAGGTTGTTTCTAAGTTATAAAATAGTGTAAATCCTTGGCAAATTTAAAAAAAATTATTTATATAATATATATATGTGTGTGTATATATATAATCGATGTTTAATGCTCCTTTTAGCTCATAATATGATGAATCTGTAATAAAGTTCAAAACCTCGGTGACACAGTGGCATAAATTTACCTTAAGAGTTTAATTTTGAGTTTACATTTTCTTATGCAGGTCTGACTGAGAAGAAGTCTGTTGGCTGAATGGTGGTGCCTTCACTGTTTTGCAAGTAAAAATACTGAAAGGCTCATCTCTGTGTATTTAAGTGTACATTTAAAATGTTCAGATATTCAGAGAAGCTAAGTAATTCATTATACTTCTGCTGATCTTGCCTTACCAAATATTCTCTGTTGAAAGCATTTAGTGAAGCCCTAAAATGCTTAAACATAAATAACTAAGGATAAGTACAAATGATTTATCTAGGATAGCACATTTAAGGAATCAATACAGACCATTAGCTATTTTAATTAAAAATAGACAATAGATGGCTTTCAAGTAAAAATTCAACAGCTTCACCTATCTCTCCAATCTGGTCCTGCCAGAAGAAACAGTATTTTCAAAATATGAACATTTGAAAACCTGTTGGTTGAACCCATGAAACACCAATCAATGCCTGTGCATCTTCAGGAGATAGTCATAATTGCTAAATTTGGTTATTTTTCTTGCTTTCAGTACTCTATCATATTTGTTTCTTGTTAAAGTTCTATTGATCTTCCACCATGTAACAATTTTCAACTACTTAGCATTCTGACAGGGCAGCACTTGTCACAATGGATACTGGCAATTAAGCAGCCACCATTGTGAGAGGGATACAATTTACACCATGTCACTTTTTATAGATAATGTTATTGGTGAGGGGCATGTACCTTGAAGCAGAATAATTGGGTATTATTTAGGAATTCGCAAACTAGCTAAGTCACTTGCTCATTTTGTCACTGTTAGCAGCTTATTAGTTCATCATTACTTTAAAGATGTTGTTTATTGTGCTCTTTAGGAGTTAAATATGTGTTTATACACCACTGACCTAGAAACCTATAAGTATGTTGGGTTCTTTCATACCAGAGATATTTATAACAGTAGTTTGCATCTTGCCTACACTTTGCCAAAGAAATGGAAGCACTAAAATCTTGTTATCCCTTCCTTAAAATGTTCAAAGGGCTGACAGTTTGTTAATGCCATTTCCATATTTCTCAGAGACTTCTGTAGTGTGAATAAGAAGTTTCACAAGCATTGACATGCAACCTAACACTTCCAAAAACTAACCCAGAGTTACACTTCCAACTCAGTCAATTTTCTACCTCCAGCAATTCAACCACCTCTACCTTTCTTCTCTGAAGTGGACTATGCCTCTTGCAGTCTGAATCTTTCATCAACTGGGAAAACAAGAACAAGGAATGCATGTCAATAAAGTACAGTTCATTCAGCACAGTAACTATCAACGATAGTCTCAGAATATCTCTAAGAGTCATGAAGAGTAACGTGCTGAGAAGTCTCAGAAAGTGTTGGAGCCAGACTAGGTCTGCAAATTAGGCATGTCAGCTTGGTTGGTTTCCCTTCCTCTTCCAAATAGAGTCCAAAACTGGCAGTCTGCACTCCTTTTCTCTACAATTTAGCATCTTTGGGGCCAGTCCTTTTCTGTTTGCCTTTGTTTCAAGTCCTAAGCTCCAAGTGTTCCCTCCTCTCTTGTTGTGGTGAGATATTGTGGTCCTCAAGAGGACTGAGGACAGGTGGAAATTGTCTCTGTGATCCTGGAGGTTGTGATGATTTTATGCCCAAAAGTGACTACAAGTTGAGCTGAGCTGGGAGCAAGTTGTTACAGCTACACTGGTCCTACAACTAAATCTCATTTCTTCACTACAGGCCCCCTGCCCAAAGTAGGACTGCTTTGAGAGGTGAAGCATGAAGACATCATTGAAAGGAGGGCAACATCCTCATGGGCACCCTGTGGGGCCTAGGGAGGGCTCTCAGTCATTTCAAGACACCAGCAAGGTGTGGAGGGATCTGTTAAAGCTACTAAGCATGGACTGTCCCTTTCCTATGGGGCAGGAAAGAGTGCAGACAACATGAATTTTTCACCCAGGACTAAAGACCACTTAGCATTAGTTTTCAGATGACTGAAAACTGTGCTTTCTTTCTCTAAAACAGCAGTAGTTACCTTTAATATTGTACATTTCTGGTGAAAGCACAGGTATTTACAGTTTGTAGCTTCTCTCCACCTGCAGAAGTTCAAATATAACTCTCCAGAAATACATGCTCGCCACCATGACTAAATTATTAGGGAAGTCCTGGTTTTTCCTATTGAATATATGCCAGTGTGTTGAAAGCAATATTGACCTGATGGTGATGTGCAAGGAGAGGCTGCCTGAAGGGTATGGCTGTTGTACCCTGGAAATCAGGGCACTCAGTTGAAAGCAGAAAGTTTGGGATTGTCTGGTTGCTACTTCCCCTTTATTGCTAGGGGGTTTATATATGTCCAGAACTAAGCTCATATCTAAGCTTTATTCAGGTTTGCTTCAGGCTTCTACATTCTGCCTAGGTCCCAGTTTAGAAATTTTCTTTCTTTAAAAATACATGTTTTGTTTTAACCTGGGTGCAGCCAAACTATCTGCCAGAGAGCTTTCAGCTATGCATTTGCTGGAGTCCAGGAGACAGCCTGTGTGTGCTGCTGCAAGACAAGGCAAAGGATGAGAAGCAAGGGTATGGAAAAAGATCCCCTTTTTCCTTTCGCACAAAGAATTGGAGTGGAAGATATACTGTTTGCTCTGTGCTCAGAGAAATTCTGTGAAGACTTGGAGATAGATTGACTTTTCCATAAACTTTTTCTGGTAGTAATGTAACTTCTTTTCAGTAGTCATAGATCTATTAACTTAGTAATAACCTGTTGTGACTAGGACATGGGAAGTACTCAACTGAGCCACCATATCAGGGGTTTTCAGAAGTTTTTCACATGGTGGGTTTTATGCTTGTTTTGTAGGCACCAGAAACCTGTCTAAAATAGTTCTTACCACCTATCTACAGGCACTTATTTCTTACAAAGAAATAAACATTGTTATGCTTCAAAATCCACTCCTTTGGGTGTGGGAAGAAAGCTTAGGGTACAGTAGAGAGGGTAGGCCAATGTGGAATTGAGTTCCCTGGTTTTGTGCATTATGTCTAAGACATAGCAATGATTGAGTGGTACAGTGGATTGAATAAGAGATTGTTTTGACAATGACTTCCAGGTTCACACTTCCACTTATTGAATAACCCTTAGTCAACAAACCAGCATGCTAAGATTGTGCTAGTATTATTTCAGCGTCATTCATCATCTGCTTGTGTTCTTTTAACAGTAAAAAATCTGTTCTCTCTTCAATTCCTATTGCATACAATGCTAAACAGAGTTCTCTTTACAGCTCCTCATTTTAAAATCAAGGCCTCTAGACCTTGATGAACAGAGATACCTTATTGTAAAAATTAATCTAAATATTTACTATTTTTCTAAGTCAATATATGTCATTGCAGGCCCCCAGCTGGGTAATAACTAGCATTGACTCCATGATTGTGGAAGGCTGATCAATTGCTTTCTTATACTATATTCTATTATATTATTGAGAAGCCAGTCACCCTTACAGACAGTACGATACAGACAGATCCAATTGGTCAATCCATCCAAACACCATCACCAGTGTCCATTTAAGAAATCACCCTTTGGTAAACAAATTTCCATAACACATCCCAAATGTGCACAACAACAGGTGTAGCAAGTGGAGATAAGAAGTGTTTCTCATTCTTTTCTCTGATCTTCTCACAGCCTTCCCCAGGAATATGCCTGGGAAAGTCGTTTGTTGTTCTCTGTGGCCAGAGACCTGCTGCCAGAAATATATGCAACTCTCTAGAAGCTACAACCTGACAAAGGACAGAAATACTCTCATCCCCCACAAAGGGAAAGAACCGTCTAGACACAATCCTGTGCAATGTGCTCTAAGATGACCCTAACTGAGTAGGGAGGCTGGGCCAGATGACTCACTGTGGTGCCTTCTAACCTTACCCATTCTAAGATTCTGTGATTTTATAGAAACAAGGAGACTAAGTGTGGAAAAGTTATTAGTCCAGTTATTGTGGGGCCAGCCATTGACAAAGCAAGGGCTCTAAACCAACAGCAGAAGTGCCTACAAAAATATTGGCAGGAAAACAAGGGAAAAGAAACAGTAAAGTAATGGTTGTTGTTTATCTTCTCTGGTGACATAGAAGAGGAATCTGTTAAAGTGGGAAAAGCAAGATATTTCACTGCACATCCACTCAATTAGTCTTAGGACCACTTCTTTTATGGACCTTTGTTGAAATCTCTAAAGAAACAAGGATGAAAATAGTTAAAGCCTAGACCTTCACAGACCATCTCATTGAAGAATGTTAATGGCTAATGAAAAATTTACCAATTCATTTGTTTATAGTCTTTTTCTTCCATCTAATGGTCAGACAAACTACCCTTCAAAAATTCCATTAGGTTATGTCATTTCTGTTTGTTGACTACCTTGAATCCTTTATTTCCAGCCTCTTCCCTCTCTTGAGGAAGTGATCTTCAAAATTAGTCTTTTTCGATTATGTGTTGCTCCAACCCATCATCAGTTGAATTGAATTAGTGCAATACATCATTAAGTTGCTTTTCTGTTACTCACTAATGTAACTACCTGACAACAGCCCATAGAGAACACCACAGTTTTATGTCTAATGTTTGGCTTCAGCATTCAAGTATTTAAAGTTTGGGGTTTTTTGAAGATTTAATCAATAGTCATAGTGAAAGCAATAGAACTCTGGTGGAAGAAGCTATTTTCAGCACAGAAAAAACATGGGCTTTTGGATTGGGTCCAGAGGAGGGCCATGAAGATGCTTAGAGGGGTGGAACATCTCTCCTGTAAAGAAAGACTGAGAGAGCTGGAGTTGTTCAGCCTGGATGAGGTGTCTCCACGGAAACTTTATTGCAGCCTTCTGGTATCTAACAGGATCTTATAAGAAAGATGAAGTCAGATTTTGTTCTCCGCAAACAGTCTAGTCTGCTTCTAATCTGCACTGAATTTTTACAATACAGGTAAATGCTGAAAAGCAACCAATGTACAAGATTTTAGCCAAGGAAAGGCAGTAATCAGGTGAGGCTGACCCACACTGGCGGTATCAGCGGAGAGAAGGCTCCATGGTACTTCTGAAGCAAAGCAGAGCACTCAAATGAGTTAAAAATACATTATCTTGCCAGACAGCATGGAATTTATAGGCATGAACATCCTAAGCTTTGCAGTGAGAATGTGTCTTCTTCATCACACTGAATTTGTGTAAACTAGTATTTAAGGGAACTTGAAAATTTATTTATTTATTTATTTATTTA
>WBNO01028073.1:104884-147233 GCA_013400575.1 Peucedramus taeniatus
TCCATGCAGATATTGCACCACAGACATACTTGACACTACGAAATTTTTAGAAGAATACTCAACATTCTGGCTGAGATGTCTACATTCCCCAAGGACCATTTGTAAAACAAGATGTTTGTAACTCAATGAGATTGACTCATAACACTTTTTAATAAATAAGGAAGTATAAAAAGAACCTGAGGATTCCCAAAAACAATAGGTCCACCCATGCAAACATTGTGTCCAACTTGTATCAGGTCCCTGTGCTCTGAGTTAGTATTTCATGTGTGAATATTGTTGTTATATATTTTTCTGTAGTTTGCAATTGCAGATATTAAGAAACAAAGCTCTAAGTAGACCTACACTTAAATTCCAAGTTTCAATTAAATCCACTATTTATTATTCTCCTCCTCAACCAGCTGCAGATAACCATAAAGATAAGAATTAACAACTTAAATACAAATGTAAATGGTATCAATAGAATGCATATGTTCCAAGTGAGACTGTGAATTAATTCTCTTCATGGGGAAAATACTTTAATAACTTATGCCAAGTTATTAAGTCTTCCTTTCCCTTGTGGTGTAGTTTCCATAACTCATGGAGCTCATTAAAGGGTTTGCATAAATATAGATCATCCACAGAAAATAATCAATCCCGTTACCTGTTTGGTAACCTGTGTGTTCTACCTCATTAAATATGCCATGTAAATATAAATATTAATATTCCAGGAAGAATGCTTATGGGAAAGCTAAAATTTCTGATTTTATTTTTATATTTTACTGGGGCCTTTTGATGTTTTGGTTTTTTCTTTTCTTTTTCTTCATTTTCTTCTTTTTTTTTAATATGAAACTCTATGCTTAGTGTCAGGACATAATTATGGTAGCAAAATAGGCATTAATAATAGCTCATTACATAGCAAGGATAGTCATACTCCATTGAGCTCTGTGAGAGATTTACCATTGATTCCAGTGAAAACAAGGTCAAGCCCACTGAGTTTCAAGATAATTGCTGTAAAGTATCCATTAGATAATAAAGGAGATTATTAATAATTGGACACCAAAAGGCTTTCATTTATCATTAGATTAATATTTTAAATTGTCTTGAATGCAAGCAATACTCAAGAAACAAAGCATTGCAGCTTGTCTGCATAGAAGTGTGTTGTTAGATAATTAACCCATCTGAACCTGAATTAATGGTACTTTATACCAGTAATTTGGGAACAACTTAAAGCCATAGGTAATACTTTTTTCAGAAATCTCAGTAATTTTGCATAAGTAAAATATATGCTCTATTTTTATGCAACACACATTCATGAAGAGAGCAAGCTGCCCTACAGTTTTGGATTAAGAATAATCTCAAGCATTTTTCAGGCTTCATTGAAAAAATCCTGCATTTATCCAGGAATGATACATTCATTAGTATTTTGTACTGAATGGATGAAGAAGGACTTCAGCTTCATAAAACCATAAAGGAAGTAAGATGATGGGTTAATAAATTCTTGCATGCCATTTTGAATGCAAGGATGTTGAAAATGTGTTGTCCTCATGACAGATCATCAGATAATTAACCAAACCAAAGCCATGTGGACAATATTGTTATTTATTGTATTCCAATATTCTTCTTAGCAGTAATTCAGTTCATGACTTTAAGTATGTCATTCCCAGGGATTGGTTCCCATCAGTGTCCTTCAGTTGCTTTATTAAATGGGCATAAGGATTGCATGGATGAGAGGAGAAATGTTCTAGGCAGGAAAAAACATCAAAGGCAAGAAACAATTTCATATCTTTTGATGTCACCCAGCTTCAGGTAAGAGACCATTACAGCTTGCAGGAGTGCTAATTAAAACTGATAGTTATTTCATTAACTTCATGTGCCTTTCAAATAGCTTACAAAACTTGCCATTCCTGACAAGAGGAAGTGCCTAAGTCCATGAACATGTATGATTTATAAGTCTTCCTTCTCTTGCCATCCAGACTTAAATGTAGTGATCTTGGAGTGCAAGAACCAAAAGATGGACATACTAATTCTGTACATACTAATTCTATGGCAATTCCCACTAGCAAAGTGCATTTTCTTTTCCTTTTAGGAGAGAATTGACTAACCTGAGTGTGGTATCAAAATTTTTTTCCTTACAATCATTTCTAATGAACAATGTAATTTCTAGCATAGGACAAAGCTGACACTTACTAACATCACCTCGTGGGAGAATGACTAGCAGCTCTGTCTTGTCAGTCTTTCCCAAGTCACAGTGCTCTCAAACACACCTCAAACTTTCTCTGATGTTCTGAAGTAGGTGTTGTTGCAGGGAGTGATGCTATATTCCATATTGTATGAAATACAGTAATTTTTTTTCTTTGTTTCAGCAACATTGATTATTTCATTACTAATAACCCATATGGCTTAGAGGAGATTAACAGGCAAAAGCCATGAAGTGCCTATGAAAGATCACTTTTGCTCTGAGAAAGGTTTTCCAATATGTGTGAAGTACAAAAAGAATATACACCAAAATAATTCCTCTGGAAAAACAATTTGATGGCAGCTTTCCATTTCAGCTATTGTGAGCCAGTTACAAAAAAATAAATGCCTCCATGACATATTTCTCTATGATGAAGGCTTGGACCACTGAGAGTAGTATCAAAACACACAGTGTCTCTGCATTCAAAGAGGAATTTAGGACTTTTCTTGACCATTTGGAGGAGATTTTGCTGCTTTGAGCATGCTGTTCATAGATGTGGTTTTCAGGTAGTTTTTTGTTGTGCAGTTTTGGAGTAATTCCATTGCTTATTTGGTTTTTGTTGTGACAGTTTATACAAATATAACAGTCAACAAAGCAGTAGTTTTGACTTGTGGGTATTAACCTGATATCCAGCATTATCTCCTGCTGTATTTCCTTGTCTATTGTCTAATGATGTATGGCTAAATACCTTATCCTTTACTTTCATGTCTTAATTTCATAGAATCATAGAATGAACTTGGGTTGGAAAGGACTTTAAAGAACCTCTACTTCCAACCCACCTGCAATGGGCAGGGATACCTTCCACTAGACCAGGTTGCTCAAAGCCCCATCCAACCTGGCCTTGAACACTTCCAGGGATGACACATCAAACTTCTCTGGGCAACTTTTCCATTGCCTCACCACCCTTACAGAAAAAATATCTTCCCAACAGCTAATCTAACTCTGCCCTCTTTATGTTTGGTGGCTTTCCCCCGTCCTCACTGCATGCCCTTGTAAAAGCTCCCTCTCCAGCTTTCTTGTAAGCCCCCTTCTGGTACTGAAAGGCCTTTAACAACTAGTTTGCTATTTCTTTTCTGAATAAAACACCATGGTCATAAAAGCAAAGACACTGAATGTGTCTGAAACACTGACGATGCTCCCAGCTGTTAAATTGCAAGGTACATCTGCTCCCATTTGAACCTTTCTCCTTGACCTGAAGGATTAAGGATGAAATCAGCTGAGTTGCTGCATTTCATTTTTTCTCCCAGAGCTCACTATAAGTTCTCTTGATTTGCTCCATATGATCCTGGAGAGTGTCACTGGTGCCCATGTTGAGCAACATGAGATAAAGGGCTGGACAAGACTTAGCAGCCTCTGCAACCTAGCAAATCTCCCTGTGAAAGCACCAAACCCCCAGTGACAGCAGGCCTGCTTAAGCTGATGCTGTCTCCCTGTGTCCATCTTCACCAACCACTTCTGGTGCTGACTTTTGGCTCAGGCTCAGTAGACTTCTGGAGTTTGTCTTGATGGAGCTTGATCCTCTACACTGTTAGTGCACTCTACCAATACTACAAGTTCAAATTGGAGAGCACAGAAGGAACATTGCTCCTCTGTCAGAAGTCAGAAATCTCCATCTTTCCCCATGTTGGGACTATCCAGCCAACACTTGATCAAGCCTCCAGCTGTCCTTCTTTCCTTTCATTACGTGACTCAGGATATCTGCAAGGTTTCTGCAAAGACCCTGTCTCTTATTCACAAGGGATATATTTGAGGCTTATCACTTGGAAATTTCTGAAATATCAAGTTATTCTGAACCATACTGTGCTGCCTCAAGAAAATTGCTTTACATATATTAAGTATACCAGACTAAGCAAAAGCCCTTTACTTCAAAATCTGTTTATACCCAAATGCCATCTGCTGCTGGGTGGTTTTTTTCATGAAATAAATGATGTGCGACAAAGGTCATACGTGCTGCTCTATTGATATTTCAGCATGACACCCAATTTTGCAAAGGAATCTCATGCAGAAACGATTTGTTTTGCTACAGAGACGGCGTAAAGTTTAAATGCTCTGTCATAAAATAAAAGACAGCTTCTATACCTTGGGCACACAGGAATCAGCACATTCATTAATTTTAGGACAGCTGCATGCTGGTGTTACAGCACTGGAAGTTATTGATATAGGGAACCTACAGAGAACACAGGGAGAACAAAGCAGTATTTAAATTGCATGGTGCTAGTGATCAGTATTCTTTTGCTACCTAATTTCTGTGCTCTTTTTACTAGACTTTAGGTATCCAAGTAGTAGCTAAGAATCCCTATGATTAATGATTACAGGCCTTTGCAATGGAGGTTATGTATATTCTTTCTAGTAACACAAGATTATATCAGTCTGAGAATGTCCTAATGTAAAACATGAACTTTAGCACTGCAGTGTAAACAACTCAGAAATATTCTCAGGACAATATCCCTGTTCCACTTATTTCTCTCCAACATGATGTGTTGCCATCTTCTGGGCAGAAGTTACTGATTGAAAGGAAGGAGAGAGCATGAGTGGAGGGATGTGGAGCAGAGAGCACAGGAGTGGGTTAAGGGCATGCCTCTGAAAGGAGGCAAGCATGACTAAGAATCCCTGCAGTTCAGACATAAGCTCTCCCACTGAGCTATCTCATGGCACAGTGACAAAGGTAACAGGAAGGCTGTTTCACAGGATAGCAAGGCTGCCATGGTGACTGTAGCAAGGCTTGCTCTGGGAGATGGACACAAGGAAGCTGCTGATACACTCCTTTCAGGGAAAGAGCACTTACTTGCTTGGATCCACAGCCAGATAAAATGTAAAGGCTGATTTCAAATTGTTCAAAATTTAGAACAATTGGTGCACATGCAGGTGCTAAAATGTAAATACCGATAGAGTTACAAAGTCCAGGAAACTCCTTAATTAGGAATAGCAGAAGAAGATTTTTTGAAGACTGCAATTTTTTAGGCTTCTAAACTGTTGGCTTTAATCTCTTCACAGAAATCCTAGTGGAACAGTTAAAACAGAGGGGGAAACATCTGTCAGCTAACAGTGGCACAACTTAGATTCTTTTAGAGAATTTTCAGATGCTTGGAGCTCAGTCTTTTCATTTTAACTAAGTGAAATATGTGCTGTGTGAAGGTATTAAGATGAGGAAAATCTGTATGGTTTAGAGTAGCTAAGGACATCTTCACAAAACAGTTGTGCCAAATAGTGCTCATTTTATGTTGAATCTTTTTAGGTATGTAATCCCACCATAAGCATATAGCCATTCTACTCCTGTCTCTCTGTAAACATTGAGTCATGGTGACAAGTGTTCAGGGGTGCAGATTGCATTGTGTTCTTACTCATGTGTATATATTTAATAAACTATTCAGCCTGAGATATTAATGTGATAACTATAAGCCAGGAACTTCCAGATTAATTCTATTAAAGTAGTACCTGATAATTCCTCAAGCTAGACAATGCATGATTTTCACTCTCACCTCCTTTTAATAATTAAACAGATACTTTCATCAACAGCTTATTCTGAGTGCATGCTACTTCTACTAATTGATTGAAAAATAACAGGGTAGAAATGCCTGTAGCCACAGAAATATATATGTATTTCCATGGTAAGGATATTGCATCTTCTAATTTTTAAAACTGTACTCTGCTCAGAGAAAGTGCCTATGTAATCAGTAATACCAGTGATGCCACAAGTTAAAGGAGAGAGATGCATCTTGTTCTGTCTCAAGGAATATTTTTGTCGTTTCTTGCTTTATAGCTTTCCTTAGTTCTGAAAAAACAAGTACCTGTAGGACTGAGAAAAGCAGTAGTGTTATAGAAAGGAGAAGGTTTTGTCATTCTTCTCAGCCCAGTATCCAAGGCAAAGACATCAGCAGCAAAAAAGAAAACACTACAAAACTATGAGGAACTGTTGATCTTTTAGATTAATTGACACTGGATGTACTTTAACCAAAGGAAAAATTATTCTGAGTTCTAAATTCTTATGAACCTTTTAGGATGATAGCCTGCAGATTTCATATAGAAAATTTTAAGCACCTCATCTTCACTTTAAAAAAAATAAATCTGGTTTTATCTTGGAAATCAATCTTGGTGAAAGTAATACCCTAGTGTCTCATCTTGAGCTTTTAATATTCATTGTTTGTGTTCTTTGGATTCTCAGATACGGGGAGGAAGAACTAAAGTTGTAAACACTACAAAAGAGTGATAACTTCAGCTGTCATTTTGCACCATCTGTGCATCTCGGTACTGCACATCTCAATGAATTGCTTAATCCTTCAGCAATTTGCTGTTTTATTTCAAGAAAAACATTCTGTCTTTGCAAGCAAAGCAGAACTTAACGCAGCACTTTCATCTTGCCATAACCATACCTGCTTTACAACGCTCCCTTACCTCCGGGGTACTACTCTGCTAGGATGTGGACATGTTCCTGATTTTTTCAATGGAATCTGTCTGAGATGCTGTCCAGATCCCAGGCCTTGGCACTGCACAAAAGCCAACCAAAAAGCTCTCTTCTGTGGGGTTGCAAATATTTTACAGCTCTATTGCAGGAAATCCTGCAACAACATAGAAACATTTGTATTGTTAATATTAATTCCTTCTCAGAACAGTCAATCTCTTTTTACATCTTTGCATTTGTATTGGGTTTGCATGGTGAGGTTTTGGTAAAAGGGATCTGGAGTGGTTGCTGCCAGAAGCTGCCAGAAGCTTCTCCCATGTCCAACAGAGCCAATGCCAGCCAGCTCCAAGCCTGACCCACTTCTGGCCAAGGCTGAGCCCATCAGCAATGGTGGTAGTACCTCTGGGATAACAGATTTAAGAAGGGGGAAAAGTTACTTTGCAGAAACAAATTGCAGCCAGAGGAGAGTGGGAGAAACAGTTCTGCAAACACCAAATTCAATGAAGAGAGGGACGAGGTACCCCAGACGCTGGAACAAAGATTCCCCTGGAGCTCGTAGTGGACACCATGGTGAGGCAGCTGTGCCCCTGTAGCCCATGGAGGTCCATGGGGGAGCAGAGATCCACCTGCAGCCCCTGAAGGGGCCTGCACTAAATCAGGTGGATGCCCAAAGAAGGCTGTGACCACATGGTAAGTCTGTGCTGGAACAGGCTCCTGTCAGAATCTGTGGCTGCATGGAGAGAAGAGCCCACACTGAAGCAGTTTTTTTGGTAGGATTTGTGTCCCCAGAGGGGATCCACACTGGAACAGCATGTCCTTGAAGGACAGCACCTTGTGGAAGGGATCCACAATGGAGCAGTTTGTGAAGAACTGCAGCTTGTGGGAAGGATTTACATTGAATAAATTAGTGGGGGACAATCTACCACGGGAGGGACCCCACACTGGAGTAGAGGAAGGGTCTGAAGAGTTCTGCCCCTGAGGAGGAAGGAGCAGCAATATGTGCTGAAGTGACTGCAGCCCCATTCCCCATTCCCCTGTGTCTCTCAGATAGAAGTGGGGAACAAATTGAGAGTGAAGTTGAGCCCAGGAAAAGGGGAATGGTTAGTGGTGGGTGTTTTTAAGATTTGGGTTTATTTCTCATTACTCCAATATGATTTAATTGGTAATAAAACTAATTTCCCTAAGTCTGTTTTGCCCATGAGAGTAACTGAATGATGTAACTGAGTAACTGGTGCCAAGTGATCTCTCCCTGTCCTTATATAGACCCATGAGCCCTTCATTGCATTTTCTCTCTCCTGTCCAGATGAGGAGGAAAGGGAGAGAATGGCTCTAGAGGGGACCTGGTGGTGAGCCAGGGTCAACCCACCAATCAATAAAATGAAATAATTCTCTGCTTAGCTGATAGGGTCGTTTTGCTTTTTTCTTGGAGGAAGTCTCTCTTCACCACAATCATAAAGCATTCCTGACATCCTGGACACTATGTTAAGTCCACTATATTGGAAGCCTGTTCTTCCTGCTTGAGTTCCCTACACCCTACAAGTGTCTTTAATTTTTTCTCTCATAGAAAAGCAAAACTACTCTCCAAATCCTTACACAAGTGGAGAGCAATTTAAACAGTTACTAATACTAGCTATCTCATAACTGGAAGAAATACTAACCTCAGGGAAAATAAGTCTGTCTCGTTTAAATGCTGGAAGGAGTTCTCTGCTTTTGTACTTGCAGAAGTAGACAAAACAAGAATGAAGAATCACATTTCAAACACAATCCTAGGCTTGTCTTTTATTTTTCTGTTTCATCTTTTGCATATTTTCAGTGCTACACAGAGATAAAGAAAACTCAACTCATTGCTAAAGTGATGCAGAACTTACTTGAGAAATTTATCTTCCTTCTAGAAAAAAACTTTTCAATTTAAATATTCATTTCATTCGGCATCTTTGTCTTGAGGGATTTCTTACATAGGTTGTACAGAGATGAAAACTGAAAATCTGCATTTAGATAGAAATACCAGGAAAGGCTTTCTTTACAAACTAAGCAGTATTGCTTTTTTCTTCCTTACAATAAGACATGAAATAATTTTACTCTTACATTCTTTAAATAATGACAGTAAAGAAGGACTTCATGGTCCCCTAAACACTGAGGGTGAAGATGTTGTAATAACTCTAATTTTGTATGATGAACCAAACTTCCTGCATGGAATGCCCAAAAAGATGTATCTTTCTGTTTACTATAAATATCTTTTGTTCTTCTTTCATATACAATGACCACATTAAAGGTCAACAGAACCAAATAGGAGAGCTAAGAAATAACATTTCTATTATATTCTTGCACAAGTCTTGCTGCAGTCCATGTACTGGGAAAGAAAGGTTAGAAATGACTGATGAATTTTTAATACGTTTTCCTAGATTTCAGTGGTTGTCATTTGTTTTCAGTCAATAATTCACATGGCTACAGAAGGCAACCCAATTGATTTTTAGTGTAGTAATTCACGGGAAAAAGGATTGTAAAATGCTTTGTAACATTTTACAGATGCTGGGACAAAGTCTGCCCCTGCTCAGATCCTGGTAATATCACTGATTTCACAAAGGCTGGATGAGACCCTGAGGAATGACATGGGAAGCAAGGTATGTACAATCTGTAGGAGAAGACCCCCAGTATTTCAATCCCTCATGGAATACCAGGTGCAAAGAGAGAGGGGAAGAACACGATTTGAGAGCAAGTGAAATTCTTATGCCCAAAATGAATCCATTGGAAAAATACTGATGCACGTGAAAGGAATAGAACTTCCCAGTGAATTTCACAGTGAATTTACCACAGCCTTGTGTTTTCCTCCACAAATAATAATCTTTTCTTGGAGAACAAATTAATGAAAATCTCTGCTGTTGCACCAAGAATGTCAGTGAGTTACAGCAAAATGTCTTTAATGTGGCCAGCGCGGTTCAAACCAAATCTACCCGACAGTAAAATAACAGGCAGATTTAATGAGGTGAATTCCCAGCTAGGAAGTTTCCAGGAACCAAGCATGACTCGATTGTTATTATGATTTCCAGAGAAAACAAGTCAGTCATATAATTGTACTTTCATTAAATAATGGCACATGCAAAACAGCTTCCTCAGAGTTGTTTTTCAAGCATTATGCTTATGAGAAGGACACATTTAAAGCAGATGGTTCCCAAAATGCCTTTGTTACAGAAAATAAAGTTTGGGATTACAATTTACTTTGTTTTAGGAAAAATATACAGAGAGATTGATGTTTAGCATGTTTTCATGTAAATGAAACTTGTGATCTAAAAGAAGAGAAAGCAGCTTGATTGGTCAGACCCTGGAGTGATGCACCATGGTAGGTAATGATGTCTCTGAAGGACCCAGTGTTCTGGATGCACCATTAAAACCTGCAGGTGTTGAAAGACCCATTGTAGTGCTGCTCTTTGGGTAAAGAAAAACAATTTTATCATCTTCTGAAGAAATACAACCTTACAGAGTCAATATGAGTGACCTGACCAAAACCTCCAAAAACATATTGACATGAATATGTGATCTTAGAAAATCGTATAAAAATCACTGAGTACACAGGCTTTATACTGATCTTCAGTGTTTTAATGGACCATATTGCAAGTTTAGAAGCAAAGGTTGATCATTGCATTGCTGTCTCTCTCCCCATTTGGGAAACAAACTTTGAAATAGCCAAAGTTCAGTTTATTTGCCTTATAGAGCCAGGAATGAATGGAATTCTTTCATGGATTTACTGTGTTAACTGAATCTTTTCTTTGAAATTATTGAGTCAAGACATTTGCCATTCACTCTGAAAGTATGGCCACCTGAAGGTAAAAACTCTTTTCATGAACTTCAATCAGCTTAAATGCATTTCAAGGACTGGGACTGCAGATCATTTTTACACTCTATCGTTTATTTATCCTCATCAACATATTGATTGCAGCAGTGTGGTGAAAGCTCTGTGGTACCTGAGCTCAGAGAAGCAGATGAACAATGAAATAGAAGCATGGCAAGGCTTCTTAACAGATTGATTGTGCTTACAGGTTGTAATTAATCTATTGAATCTGATGATTTCAAAGGTAAAACAAGTATTTTCACAATTTAAAGGCATTTAAATGCTCACCTGACTGTATTATAATTTAAGACATTTAAGCCCCGGATGTCTGATTACACTAGTTAGTAGGTAATTTGCATGATAGTCACAAATTATCTAGCAATTTCTTTCTTTTCAGGCCTCATGATTTATAGACAAGATAGAGTGGAGAATAAGAAAAAGGTTGGTAATCAAAGTATTGAAGGATTTCTTGATTGTGTTTTTGGCCTATTGCAGAACTTGTCAGGACGTTCATACGAGGCTGCACTGCATCACTGGATATAAGCCATTCTACCTAGTCCAAATCTCATTTTACCAATAAATGTGTTTCAACACTCAGTAAAGTAAAGCTCTAACAGATGTTAGAGGAAAAGGCTCTATCAGCATGCTGTGGAGTTAAGAGAAACCAGATTAAACAGTTTCTTGTGAAGTGAAGGGACTGAGAAAGCCAAATGCAAGAGGTATACCTCTCATTATTCCAACCCTGTTTATTTGAAGTTGCATGCTTCCACTCCAATGCATGCTTCAAGCTGCAGTATTGGGCTCTAAATCCTTCTAAATCCCCTAAGAGACTAAAGGATATGGGACTTATAAAAGTAATGTCACTCCGCTGAACTTTGCCTTCCTAAAATGTTCTTCCTCTCTCCAGAAGCACGTAGTTCTCAGCAGTGAACCACTACATTAAAACTGCTTGAAAACTTGGCCAAGCCAAGCTATAATAGACACTTTCCTTCAGGGTATCTTCCCAAGCATTAAAGAAGAGGGATAACCAATACTTTTTAAAAAATGAAAGAAAAAAAGCTAGTAAAGGATTTTAATGATATGCTTGCTGTATTCTTCCTGGGGTAATAATAAAGGTTCTATGATATTTATTTGGATGCTGGACCTAGATATCTCCATGCACACACACAAAAAAGAAATCACAGAATCACAGAACCACTGAGTTTTGAATTGACATCTTGAGACCAGCTTGTGCACTCCTCGAGCTTAGTCAGGCCCAGCTAGAGGGGTTGGCCCAGGGCCATGTCCACTTGGGTTTTGGAGCTCCCCGTAGATCCACAACTTCTCTGGGGAACTTGATCCAGTGTTCAAGAACCCTTACAGTAAAAATATATTTTGGTGTGTTCAGGCAGAACCTCCTGTATTTCTATTGTGCTCATTGTCTCTTTTTCCCTCAGTGACCACTAAGAGCTCAGCTCTTTTTTCTTTAGTCCCCACATCAGGTATTTATACCCACTGATAAAATTCCCTCTGAGGCTCCTCTTCTTCAGATGGAGCAGTTCCAAATCTTTCAGTCTCTCCTCATATGTCAGATGCTCCAAGTTCTTCCTTATCTCTGTGGCCATTAGCTAGACTGACTTGTACATCCATATCTCCTTTGTGCTGAGTAGTCTAGAACTGGAAGCAGCATTACAGGTGCTCCTCACTAGGGCCGAATAAGGGGAAGGGATCACCTCCTTTGACCTGCTAGAAATTATCTGCTTTCTGCTGCCCAGGATGCTGCTTACCACTGTTGTCACAACGATGCATTGCAGCCTCATGGTCATCTGGCTGTCCACCAGTATCCCAGGTCCTTCCCAGCAAAGCTGCTTCAGTCACAGCCTTATTATACACTATTTAAGCATTAAACACCAATAAAGAACCTGTAAATGGTTCAATTTCTTCTGTCTGAGCAGGTTATTTTCTGCAATGGGAGACAGATGCTTTAATTGTCTCCTATTAAGACAGATAAAGAAGTTTTTGCTGTCAGCTAAAGAATTTTTAATTCTTCAAAATTACATCATTTGTGATATTATATCACAGGCTATAGAGTTCTGCTTTTACTTAACCTATTAATAATATCCCTTTTGATTTGCTTAGAGCCACAATTGCTCACTAGGGATTGAAGAGATCTAAACTAGAAAATGAGCCTTTCAATCACTCAGTCTTGGCTCCAGATGAGAAATTAATCTGAAGCTTGTTCTCTGAGAATATTTTTCTTATTCCGCAGAGGTTCATTTATAAGAACCAAGAGCATTAGTGCCCAATGTGAAACTGTCTAGATGGCTTTCAGCAAGAAATCAAACCGCTCTGTGTTCCCAAAATATTTTATTCAGTACAGGGTTGGGGCTTGTTAAGAGTTTTTTTGGGAAACAAAAATGGAGGGTAGGTCAGCACAGTGCCCCCCTCTGCTAGCACTGATCTCTTGTTCTCATGTCCCAGCACAGAAAACCAGCCCAGTGTGATGTTGATTTCTGGTTCCTCTGGCCAAGATGCAAGGCGCCAGCTGTGCAAGAACAAGGCAGTCTATATCCTAGCTTATTTGAAGTGTCCTTCCCCATGACACATCTGAGTGCAGGTGGGAGGGGGTATCCCTGACACAGTTGTGTAAAAGCACAGAGCCCCTATCCAGGCAGCAGTTGCACCTGAACCAGAGCATATGATTAGGAAACCCACATTTTCCCTGGGCCATGTGCTATATGGGATTTGATGGAAGCAGGGGGAGTGACTGCACACCCATAATTTCCTCGTAGGATGGAGTCATAACCACTGTGAAGAAATAATAAGGTATTGTGTGGACATTGGAAAATAGCATCTAGCTTCTTATGAAGACTCAAATGTACTGACCACAGTCTGAGTGCATCTTACAGGACAGGTGTCTCTGAGCTACCCAGGCGCAGTTCATTCAGTCAGTTTTGTGAAGGAGAATCCAGGCAATAGTTTTCCTAAAGCTGACTCAACAGTGTGGATGGAAACACGTCTTTGCAAAGTCTCTTTCAGTGCAAAAGGCCATGATGCTGTACTCAGGGGTTGACCTGAGGGCTCACCCGTGCCTGCTGATACCATTGGGATGCCTTGCATTAACCAGGCTGCCAGGAACGTGGCTCACAACCAGGGCAGAGGAGGACCTGGAATCAGGTTCCCCTGCATGCCTGGAAGAGGGATCTTTTCAGCTGTCTGGCTTAGAGAATTAGGTCTGAAAAGCACATCAAGTCACTGTTCATAGCACCTCAGAGAGCTGAGCAGGCTGCTTTCCACATATTTTGCTTGTCTAGTTTGTTAAAGCTCCTGATTTAATGAGATCTGTTTAGGTTCCAAGCCCTTAATAATCCAGGGCTCTTCCACAGCCATCCTTTTAAATTTCCCCCGCAAAGGGTTTATTCACTGACATCTTTAAGCTGACTGATAGGTGAGCATTGCTCTCTGGCTGGTTGTCTGTCTTGTAACCTGACACATAAATGAACCCCTCTCTGTGGATGTGAGTATATCAGATTGCTCTTGACAGACCATGTTATTCTGAAGTTCTTTAGTAAATACCATAAGCACCAGCTGTTCACTACATTCACTACACCCTTGTCTTAAGGATTAACTTATTGTTAAAGAAGTGTTGTAAATTACCACTTCAGTGCTTTTGGGACATTTTATTTTTTCTGTCACATGCACCAGCATGGCAATATTCATGCATGAGACAGATGTTTATCTGTGATAGTTTACACAGACAGAACTCCTGACTTCTTCAGTTTGAGAATAAAATGCATTCCTGGGAGAAGAACAAGTTTTGAGATTTTCTCTCCCCTCACCTCGCTAAGCCTTTCAGAAAGAAAGTAGAAATTTCTCATTGAAACCTTCATTTTGGGGCAATTAAGACTATTCCTAAGCCAAGTGAAAAGGGTTGCTGAAATGCACAGACCCAGGCAACTCACAAAAAAATTCCTGTGTGAAAGCAATTAAGAAAAGAAACGCACATTCTCAAGCCAGAAAGGAAATTCTGGTGTGACTGGAAAGAGCTTCACGTGATCGCAAGAAGTTAAAGTATCTCAAAAGTTTTCAAAATATTTGCTTCGAAAAAAGTTTGAAAATGGAAGAATGGTGCTTTCATCTGAAATTCTTAGAAAACCTCTTGATCTTTAAGTAAGTACATGAGGAGGACACAGACAAGACTCCCAGGAAAAAGCTAATATATGAAACATGTTGTGTACATACCATAAGTTTTCTTTGCCCCCCTCAAAAAAAAAAAAAAAAAAAAANATAAAAACCAACCAAAAAAACCAAAAAAACCCACAATTTTCTTCCATGTTAGATTTCAAATAATCAAAGGCATTCAGAGTATCATTTACCTTAAAACCCAGTGATGATTACTGGCAAATTTTCCCCAGAATTCCTGTTCCCAGTACAGGATATTTGTAAACCAAATCACCTGAATTAATTATCCTTTCTCAACTTGAAGAGTATAAATGAGAAGTTAACAGGGCTACTACTTGAGAAAGTCTCTACTCTCACCACTTCAGACTGCAGAATTGGATTCTGAGAGCAAAGTGTTATTCAGTGACAACCCCTGCATAGAATCTTGCCAAGCCCAGCCATATAATGAAATCCCTTGAATTTTCAAATGTCTTAAAGTGTATTTTGTGTGCACAGTCTTGGACTGACAGGGTTTTGAATACAGAGTCACTGTTCCTGTGTGTGGCCATTTTGAATTCCTAACACACTTCTGACTCTGTTTCCATTCAGAGAATTGGAGTAAGGAAAGCAATGTTCCTACATAAAATGCTTTGATATTTGAAATGGAAAGAATTGAATTAACAACTAGCAACATATAATGATAATATTAGTAACATACCATTTAATAAAAGTTAAAACTAGTAGAACATCTACTGTAATATTTCTCAGCAATAATCTTTTCTCTAACATAGAAATACAGACACTAGTTGCACTTAGAAAAGGAAGATATTCAGATCACTCCATGAATTCTATCTTAATAAAACTGCACATTTTTTAAAAAAATTAAAATGTGCCAGTTTTCAGTGACTATACCAAATTATGTGGTGAATAGGTAGTTAAGATTCATCCAGTACAATCTTAGTACTAGTGAAGGTGGGTTGAATTTTGACACTGACAAAGAAACAGATCATCTTTCTCTGTTTTTCAGAAAAATCCTTTCTGTTGCTTGAACAATTCATATGTATCATATTGAAGGAGTAACATTGGGTCATTTTGACATGTAAGTGTCATAAAGACACAGAAATATAATGAAACCTTAAAACTGAGAAAAAAATACCACACCAACTTACTAGACTTCTAATTTTTATGAAAAATGTGAAAACTTCATGTTAGTGTTTCTTTAAATCCATTTAAAGTACTAAATTATTCACTTAAATCAATTTAAGATCCCCTGTTCCACAGTATCTGGCTCTTCAGAGTGGCAAATCTTCCCAAAACGTGCTAAAAAGGCAGGGAATTATTCATCAGACCAAGCATGAAACCCTAGTTACTGTATAGGGAAAACCTAAAAATCAAATTTTCCATTGCCCAATGCTTCCAATTTTCTGTGGGTTTTTTAAAAGCTTTAGAGCAATTTTACAGATGGGTTTGGAGAAAAAAATTAAAATAATTGGAATATTTTTTTCCCTACAATAACACAGTATATGGAAACCCAAATAAAATAATAATTCAAATTACTACATCTTCAAAAGGAATATATTTGTGATTAAATTATCATGCAGTGGATTAGTGATCTAGTAAGCTGCATTTAATTTCAAAAGTTTAAAACTATTTTTAACCAAAGATTTTCAATTTTTACCAAGGAATAACAGTGGCAAAGAGAACTATAAGAATGTGAGAAGAATGTCATATTCTTCTTCACCCATTTACAGCAGCTTTCAGTTTTGGAGGGCAAGCAATTTGAAATGTCTTTGATCACAGTGTAATATAGTTTTAAAAAATGGGAGAAACACAACCCTAAACTTTCTGCAAAATGATGCCAGGCCCAAAAGGCTAAAACTGTCACCGTAAATATCAAATATCTTCTGTTCTATTTCATCTCCTTCTTCCATAATTTGGCCCAGCTCTGCCATGAATTGTTTTTATTTTCCCGTTAAACTTTTGCACTGTCCAAAGAATTGTAAGTATCATCATCTAATGATTTTGTTTAACTGAGAATAACATTCTACAGTTTTAGGATAAATTAATATATACAAATACATTAAATGTAACTATTAGAAGCTTGAAGTAAATTGCCATCTTTGCCTGAAAAATACTTTCTTAACAGAGAAGACATTTTTCTCTCATTTAGTGTTCCCTTAATGATACTGGATCTTAAATTTCATTGACAACTTTTCCCATTCTTGATTGGCCTGAGTTTTATTTTCCAACTCTTTGTTTGCTAAAGAAACAGAATAGGCTGACACTTTTAGGATGTTGTCAACACAGGTTCATTGAGCCAGCCAATACAAATCTTGCTGAGAGTACTCGTGTCAGGTACATGGCTGCATCAACATTTAGCACTTCAGACTGGAAAGAGGCTCTGGAACCAGCCAGAAACCTACATACCCTTCCCAGTGCCTGTGGGAGCTCTTGGGGCCCAAGTGATAAAGGAGAGAAGTTCCCACACAATCTGTAAAACACGGTGGAAAAGCCTCAGCCTTGCTCCCACCACACAAACTCTCAAGTATCCTTTAAGAAGGTTGTTTTCTCCATTGCTATTATTCTTCTCTATGAATTCTTGTTAATCAATTTTACCTTCACCCTGCAGTGGCTTAGCATTATCTTCTTTCCTCTGAAAAAAAAAGGATTTATTTTTTGTTACTGCAAAGCAACAATTATTGGTTTTTAGGAGGTTTCACACAAAGAAATTCACTTTCTGAAAAGCTTAGGGGGAAAACTAGGCTCCCTATCACTAAAAGCCTGGTACTTTTACAGGATTGCAATGCCATGCAATTTTCTGCCTTAGAAAAGCCAAACTAATGTTGAAATAGCGATTTTAGAGAAATAGTCTCTAGAAGACAGTCTCTAAAAGAAAAGTCTGCAAGTTTTACCATTTTTCTAGTAGTGATTTTTTCATGACACATAAAGAAGCTTTAAAGTTGGAAGAATATGGAAGAAATTATGGGCCATAGCTCAGAGGTCCAATAAGGAACCTCCAGAGAGGTGCCATTAGAGTGCCTCCTACTCAGCAGCCCAGTAGTTAGCTGGGGTTTTTTCTGGCTAAGTGGAGAAGGCACACAGCTGGCTGTTTCCAGTAAAGCAATCCACACCCAAGGGGCTCAGAAGAAATGCAACCCCTTGACTAGCTCATGAACTTTGAACTATAGAAAATCTCTTCATTCCTTGGTCCTGCACCTGACCAAGTACCTTAGGCTTGACACCAGCCCCTAACCACCTTCTCATGTCCTCTCAAGCAGAACCTGTTTGTGCAATAGTTCTTACAGCTTCTTAGGATGTTCTGAAGGTGAATATCTGTTTGGATATTCATGCCATGCAATAGTTTTTTGGCTGCTTTTGGCTAACCTTTAAGACATGTTTGTTCCGAATTTGTTTAGAATTCTTCTTGAGACAAATGCTTTCTAAAGCATTTGTCTCTTTCTTTCCATGTGGTCTGTGCAGTGCCATGGCTTTTTCAGTTCTCCCCAGCAGACTGTACCAGGAGGGCTTATGCTCAAAGTCTTCCCCTATCGAGTTTTGCAGCAGTGGAGAACTTGCTCTTACAGAGTCAGCATTTTCCCTGCTACCATTGTTGCCACCAGAAAAGACTGTAATTATTTATACAAAAAATTACCTGATGCATGCAACTCCCTGGAGAGTGTTGGGGATTTTTTTACCTTTCTACATGTTCACCTCATGTAGACAAGAACTTCCAGTGACCCAGAGATTGGTGGTTTAATGTTCTTTAGGAGATTCATTCAACTCAAGTACAGAACTTGGGTTATCTTTCTGTTAGCTGAACATACTGTAAATTTCTCAGGATCCCCTGCCTGGGATGTTCCCGAGAGTCCTTTTTCACAGCCCGATGGTCAAAGAAAGAATCAGAGCTGCTTTGCTTTCATTCTCAAGGTTATTATTTCTTATCTATAATATGTTCTCCCTGACCAGCCAAGATGCTTTCAGCAGGCCCGTCCAAGGCACACTGCCTGCCCTCAGGGCAGTGGTATCTTTTTATACTATAAACTACATAGACATTATTTACAATTGTTCCCCAATACCTATCACCTATGTTAGACAGTCAGTTTCTACTCTAAACCAATCCCAAAGTGCCACCATCACCAAGAAGATGGAGACGATGAAGAAGAAGGAAGGAGGGCAGTACACGCCCAGATTCCTCCATCTTGAACCCCCGTACACTTCTTGACCCCCCTATACACTTCTCATATGAGTCTCAACATTCTATTTCTCTACTCAGTAATAAGCTACTAATTTCATTCTACTTTACCTGGTTTGTAACTCCTCACATACAGGTGGTAATTTTTTCCATGGCTCAGGATCAAAGGCAGAATGATCTTTGGCTCCGTGCCAAGCTCTGCAAGCCCCATGCCCAGGTCCCAGCCCATCCAAAGCAGCAAGAGGGATGTCCTGGTTTCCCACATAAATTCAGTGGCTTTGGGAACCAAATCAAGAAAAAAAACAAAAACAAAAACAAAAAAAGCCAATCAAAAAACCAAAACAGGGTGTTGAGGCATGTTTTACAGTAACCAGTGTGACTGAGGCACAGTCACAGCTCACTTGCAGAGTCACTGAGGGTGTAGCATCATCCACACTCAAAGTAGACAAGCATCTGCAATAGCAATTCTGCAGGAGATAGATCTGAAAGCTGGACAGATAAAAGGATTTCCTTTATATAAAGAAAAAAATTCTCCCTAGGGAAATGAGCCACTGAGATTGTTTGTAAATATCCAGATAGGTTTTAGATTGCAGAGTGCGGCAGCTCCATTTCATCTTTGGAATGTGTTTGGAAAACAATCTTACACATTTTGTAGCACTATCAATAATGAACAATATTTGGTAAAATCAAACAGGCTGGGAAACAATTTGGTGTTGATAGCATGAGATAGTGCAGTACCAAAGCACACTTTCACAGACTGTAAATTCCTCTGATCTGCCTGCAAAATCAAAAAGCTGAATGGATTTCTAATACCCTAAACATTTAGCTAATCATTTAACAAATTTCTTACAATTTTATTGAAAAATGTAATTTACTACAATTACAGTTTAATTACTTCACCCTTAGCATACTCTTATGTGATAGCTATCAGATCTAATTATTTCCTTTCCATTTGAGTTTAATAAAAAAAAAAATGGGCCAATGTAATTACTAGAGTAAATCTAGATATAGTGGAGTAACACAGCTGAGTTTTTATCATGCATCTACTGGGGCACTGCTAACTTAAATTGGGAAAATTTGTACTTTGGAAGACACCCAGAAATTTTAGTTGAAATAAGACCCATTCAAATGCCACTACATTTTCTCTTAAAAGCTTCAATGAGCAGGTCTAAATCTCCATATAAACCAAAGAATGTGTATTGTGATTGCAAAGCTGCACAGGGCACCATTCATGACCTGAAAGTGAAGTTGACCAAGCTATTGCAGCCCTGTAAGAAATCACATTCGAATCGCAATTTGTGGAAAACAATCCAGTCGCCTCAAATTTCTCAGCCATACAGTGTTTTGATCATATTGTTGGTAGGAAATTTCTTTCAGGCCTGCTTTTATGATTGGCACTCCTCCAGCTTTGATATTTTCACTACAAAAAAAACTTTAAACTACTTGAATTTGCATTTGCTTGTGATGATTTATTTTTCTGAAGGTGCTGACATTTCCTCTGGCCTCTGGCTCAGAAAGCATAGGATGGTTGAACCTCTGATCTGGCAGGACCAGATGTCCTGCGTGTTGTGCAGTTGCAGATGCACCAGCAGAGATATAGCCTCCAACAGCCACCTGAATTCCACATTTCTGGAAACAAGGCAGCAACAAAGATGCAAATTAATGATGAGACTGCTAGAAAAGAAATATTTTCAAGAAAACCCGAGGAACATGGCAGAAATGTTATTGAGCTAAAAATGACATCAGGAACTGTTCTGTTTCATGAAAGTCTTGTTCTGTTTTGATAGAAAATATCAAAAAGAAGGTCTCATCATTTTATAATCTCCTTTTTGTGCCCTGCAGAAATACCAGCATTTCTTATTGAAGAGGAATTCTAGCTTACAATCTGCAGTAGTCATCAGTAAGTTTGGAAAAGGATTTTGTTTGCAGAATAAAAGTCTTAACATTGATGATATCCCAAACTTGAAGGTCCAAAGCATGGAACTGAGTTGGGTTTTTTTTTTTCCTTTTCTCCAGAGCAGTAATTTCACGTTCTTAAACTCATTTGGTGCTTCTGAAGATTGAGATGTATTAGTTGTCTTTGCTCACAAGTGCATTCTCATTTTTTCTCTTGCTTATTTTGTCTTCCCAGTTTGACCCATCATATAGGGTTTGCATGGCAAGGTTTTGGTAGAGGGCGTGGCAGCCAGGGTGACTTCTATGAGAAGCTGCTGGAGACCTCCTCCATAGCTGACAGAGCCAATGCCAGCCAGCTCCAGGATGGACCCCCTGCTGGCCATGGAAAAGCCTCTCAGCAGTGGTGATAGTGCCTTTGGAACGACAGATTTAAGAAGGGAAAAAAGTTATTGTGTAGAAACAAATTGCAGCCAGAGAAATGAGTGAGAACAAGTGAGAGGAACAGTCCTGCAGACACTCCAGTCCATGCAGCAGCAGTGGTGGGGGGAGGAGAAGGATGTTCCAGGCACCACAGCAGAGATTCCTCTGCAGCTCATGGGGAAGACCATGGTGAGGCAGCTGTTCCTCTGCTGCCCATGGATGCCCATGGGGGAGCAGAGATCCACCTTTAGAGGGCCCCACAGGAAGCAGCTGGATGGCCAAGGCAGGCTGCAACCTCATGAGAAACACACACAGCAGGCTCGGGGCAGAATCTGCACAGTTGTGGATAGAGGAGCCCACACTGGAGCAGGTTTGCTCACAGGATTTGTCATCCCACAGGGGACCCACGCTGGAGCAGCCCATTCCTGAAGGACTGCACCCCATGGAAGGGACCCATGCTGGAGCAGTTCAAGAAGAACTGAAGCCTGTGGAAATGACCCATGCTGGATAAGTTCATGGAGGATGATTTGCCACGGGAGAGACCCCATGCTGGAGCAAGGGAAGAGTGTGAGGAGTCTTCCCTCCCTCTGAGAAGGAAGGAGCAGGAGAGACAACAGATGATGATCTGACTGCAGCCCTCATTCCCTATCCCACTGTTCCACTGAGAGGGAGGAGGTAGAGAGAACTAAGAATAAAGCCTGAAAGGAGGATGGAGCCAAGGGGAGGTGTTTTTAAGATTTTGATTTACTTCTCAATATCCTACTCTGATTTGATTGGTAATAAATTAAACTAATTTCCCCAAGTTGAGTCCATTTTGCTTGTGATGGTAATTGCTGAATGATCTCTCCCTGCCCTTATCTCTAGAACAAGCTACTTGTTACATTTTTCTCTCCCCTGTCCAGCTGACAAGGGGAGTGATAGAGCAGTTTCAGTGGGCACTTGTCATCCAGAAAAGGTCAAAACACCCATCCCATGTAGTTTCATGCCATCCTTGCAAAGTTTTCCCAGCTGTTGAGCGGAATTTGTAAAGATCGGGCTCGGGGCTATTTCAGAAGGAATGCATTTTNTACCCATCCCATGTAGTTTCATGCAATTCTCATTGCTGCCATCTTTGCAAAGTTTTCCCAGCTGTTGAGAGGAATTTGTAAAGATCGGGCTCAGGGCTATTTCAGAAGGAATGCATTTTCCTCTTCACTGTGCAGTAAAATATCTTTGCATTCTTCAGTGGTCTTTGTAACGTTATTTAATCAGTCCATTATCCAGAAAATAAAGTCACTTCAGTCTTCTTTCTCAAATATTCTAAGTGTGGCTGAATACCAGTAGGATGAAAAACTCCACAAGTCTTAAATCTCTGTATTACTACCCATTTGTCATCCTTTTATTCTTTTCTTTTGAGTCAAAACCATTGCTCTCTGTATTCTCAATTGAACAACAAACAAGTATGACATACTTGGCCTCAGTTTCAGTTGAAAAATTTTCACTTCACTTTGGCTTTTCTACACAGAAATGAAATGGGTTATCTGGTCTTTAATAAAACTGCCTGCAGATCACCAATCTGTCAAGTTTAAGATTAATCAACACTTATTTACTTCAAACAAGGGTAGAAGCTGGATTTTTAAAAGCACTCAGCAGCAGTTCTCTCTTTGTCCTCATTGAAGTCTATTGGCTTCTGCTGATGAATTCAATGAGCTGAAAAAGCCATTTAAGAAATCCCAGTCTGTGCCTTACAGAAAAGATTAATGGTTAGAGAGCACCTTCATATGATAACCTGGGTCATTTCAATATCCAAAACTCTGAAGCTTATAGCAATTTCCTTTCCATACAGAAGTGTTGATATCCTCTAAAAAGGCTTTCAGAATATTCCCCAAATTTCTCCATAAAGTGCAGAATTCAGTGAAATAAGACAGCATGAACTCAACTGTTACCCATTAAAAATATTTTGAGGGATCTGCAGTTTTGATACCTCAACAATTTGTTTTTCTGTGCTTGCTACTGAGAAAAGCAAAGTCTCTGCAGAGGAGAAATGAAACCATTCTTATAACACTTGCCATCAGATATGGCTCAAAACTTTCAATCTTTCATAGCATGAAGAATCAGAATATTGAGGAAATGAACACATTTTATGTATTTAACACTTTTTTATATATTTAATTTTGTCTTTTAAAATCACATCTTTCCTTTTACTGTTAGGTAAACATATCATCAGCTAATCCCCAGAAACTGAAATTATTTAGGTCTTCAAGGAGTCCTGTGAGTAGCTTAAAGAACAGGACATTTTATGTCTGTTTGTATGAGTACCATCTGGATGTACATATCCAAAATTTTGTCTCACAAATTTAAAAAGTTGTTTTTTTTTTAAAAATATTCATAGTAGAATGGCTTGGAAGGGACTATAAAGATCCTCTCCATCCACTCCACTCCCCACCCCCTTACCTCTTGCCATGGGCAGGGATTTCACCCCTAGACCAGGTTGCTCAGGGTCCCATCCAACCTGGCCTTGAACACTTCAATGGATGAGGCATCCACAGCTTCTCTGGGCAACCCATTTCAGTGCCTCACCATGCTCACATTAAATTTCTTCCTAGCATCTAGTCTCAATCTCTCCTCTTTTAGTTTAAAACCATTCCCCTTGTCCTATCACTATCTGCCCATGTAAAAATCACTCTCCTCAATATAAGTGATCTGAGGTCTTTGTCTTGGTCCAAAACCACAGAATCTTAAATTTTAGAACAATAAGTGCCACTAAAATTTGTATGAAAAGAGTAAATCTGAATATGGTATCACACAATTTCCAGGACATCTCTAATCACTTATGCTTTCCATCATTCTAAGTAAGAAAGTACTAGAAGTTGCACACTGTGAGTTTTCATAAGATAACAACATAATGTTCTAATTTTAGAACTCATGTCTTCCTTCATTTACAGCCATAAATATAATAGATGTGATTCTCTCCTAGGTGGAGATGCATTGGACTTCATCACTGCCATCGCCAAGGTTTTTTTCCAGGGAGCAACAGCATTCAGGTCCATCTCAGATTCTTTAGCAAGGCTGCCAGATAATATTGTTCAGAAATTGCACTGAATTCCCTGGGGTTACCAGGGAGAAAAGGCAATCTGGTCCATTGCCACTGGGTCCTTCATTAACTTCCATCATTTTTAACATTTACACCTGCCATTACTTTCCTGCTGATAGAGTCTTGGCAATGCTGGCACTTCCAGGGTATTCCTGCCAGCTGGGTTTTCCTGACAACATTCATTAGCAGGTAATTTGCCAGTTACTCTGAAGGACCATGTTGTGTTCTGTGGTTTGAAGATCTCTAGCATACACCTGGTGTGGCTAATTGAATTCTAGCAATCCTTGCTATAGTTACTTTCATTAAAGGATGCTTGCAGTCTGTTAAAGGAACAATTAAAACACATCCTTTCCTGCTTGTAGATTAAAAATCTGCCAGCTTCTTATCCAGCTATGCCCAGTTGCAGCTACTGGAGTCACATAAGCCTCTCTTGCTGTGAGGCTTTCACTTGTTTTTCTTTTTACTTTGTTTTGCTTGTGCTTACTTTGCTTTGCTGCCACTGTTCATTGTGTAAGATTGAGCTTCAGAATTATAGAATTCCAGTTTTTCAGTTTGAGTGTTGAATGTTTATGTCCTTTATGAGCATTGTAAATGGTATTCTAAGCAACATTTTAGAGCATTTTTATTTGAGAACCACCACAACTTTGAAAACAAAAGGAATTTTAGCAGTGCCTTTGGTTGAGGTCCATTCATTATACAAACTAAGTTAAACTTTGAGTATTATTTTCATGTCATTTGATACTTTTGTTACCTTGGTAGAAATACATTTTTTGCAGATTTTTTGCAGTTGTTCTATAGGTCACTCCCCAGTACTACATGGATCCCCTATGATTCACTTAATACAGATTGTGGAAGTTTTTATTTAACATAACTCAGCCATAAGTCAAGCAAATATACTCTGGCAAATCCAAGTGCATTGTTGGACATGATAATACCCAGCCCTTTCTGATTTCTGAAGCCATTTAAGCGCATCTGTGTCATCACCCCTCCTATTTAACAAAATATTTCAGTGTCTATTTATAAAGCTACTCTCACCTGAAGCAGTTAAAGTTTTCCCACTTCTTTGAGAGAAGAAGATTTCAGCCTCAGTGGACACCTGATGCATCATCATTTCTGATGTTTTTTTTCCTTTTTTTTAGCACTGCAAAGCTAAAGAAGTAGGTTTGTGTGTGCAAGTTAGTTTAATGCAACCATTACTGTAAGATGATTTTTTTAAAATCTGCCTTCCTATCCCTTCATGTAACAGTTCCTATTCTCCATTATCTTTTTTTTTTTTTTTTTTTTTGCCTGTTGGAATAATACAGGTAGTGCAAAAAATTTATAATAAGACAGTTAGAATTAGTAAAACTTCTGTGCTGCTCTTCAGTACTGTGATGGTCCAGTCAGAGTTTTCTCCCAAATAGACAAAATTTGCACTTGTCAACCAAACCTGAGGAGAAACACTAAGGACTGTATAGAAAAGATCCCAAAACTGATATGGAAAGCTGTACTCAGTAATTTCTCTGTCTTGTTATGAAGGGAAATAAATTTTTTTTTCATTTTGAAGTTTTGATAGCAGGGATAAATGAAGATGGCAACCAAGAGCAGTGATTTTCTAAGCATCTTATTGCCCCATATGAGGTTTTATACTTATTGACATTTCTTTAAGCACTTGGAACAGCTGTGTCCAGCTGCATGGAGTGATTAGACCACCCTTTGACTGTCTAAAGCCTGCTCCAGTTGGAGTCTCCAAGGTGCAAATGGCTTGGGAAGGGGAAATCAAAAGGTACCTTGCACTCCACCCTTCTCCACACTTAACACATCAGGTTGTGTCTATGTTTATGCCCAGCAAGAGTTTCCCACAGCTCAAGGCCAGGTTGGGTGGGGCTTTGAGTGACCAGTGGAAGGTCCAGTGGGAGGTGTCTCTTCCCGTGGCAAAGAGGTTGGAAATGGATGATCTTTAATGTTCCTTCCAACCCAGACCTGTCTATAATTCTATGATCTCTCCTACTGAGCGGTGTGGGGGAGTGGATTGAGCCTCTCACTCCCAACAAATCCTGGCCACTGCTTTCCATGGTGCTGGTGATAGTTTAATAGTTTAATAAAGTTACAGTTCCTTGCAGTGCCACGTATTTTAATGGTAACACATTTTCCAGCTGTCGTTTCCACTCTCCCAAAGTCACTCCCAGGCTTGGAACAGGAATTAATTGCAATCCTCCTGTTAGAAGGGTAACAGTGCTTGCCAGATTCATTCAAATTCTGCTGCTTCCACTCAAAAAGCTGCTTCCAACAGCCTTGAAAGAACAAAATGAGGAAGCTCCACTCTTAGAAACTCTATCACCTGCTCACATGCTGCTACAAACAAACATCAAGGTAGATTAAGGTGCCAGAATTGAGAATTGTACCATTCTATCATAGCTGAACAAATTCCATTTCTGCTAGGGATGTAAAAACCTCTGGGAAGATCAAGAAAAGAAGGCGTCAGAAATTTAAAAAAAAAAAAAGGGCAAGATAACTTTGGCTGCAATGGAATAAAAATTGAAAATAAGTAAAGATTAAACCCTTCCTTTGATAAGGAAGTTCAAGCTAAGGAAATAATTTCTCTGACATGCCATCTTTGCTGTTCCCTGCTTTCCAAACTTCAAAATTTAAAAAATCATTTCCCTTCATAGGTGACAGAGAAATTACATTTTAGGTTATAACTCAAAATAATAGGCATGTCAAGCAAGGAGCTGTTTTAAGTTCTATTTTACTTCCTTGCTTTTCTACTTCACTCCTTTCTTTCACCTATGATCTTTGATTGCAGAGGACTTGTGAAGGGATGTGGGGGTACTTATCTTGGATAGTCCATTTTGAGTTCTAGGGAAACAATAATAAATTCTGTACTCAAAGAGGTGAGTGAAATACCAATTTCTGTTACAAAGAGCACCACAAACTCAGGAACAGCTGCTTCTGAGTAGTTCTGGTAATACCATGAAGTAAAGATTACTCAGTCTCCACACAAAAATTTGAATTGTGCTGAGTGACTTGTGAAAAATTCTGAATGGTTATATAATCCTTTACAATTTTTTCCCTGAAAAAACTCTGTTCCCTTTTTTTTTTCAGTTTATGAAGTCATTCAGAAAAGTTTGTCTCCCCTTTTTAGGTTTTAGTGCTGAGGCAACGGCTCTATTTTCCCTTTTCTCAGCTTTTCAGTCCTTTTGCTCCCTTCTTTTGTGTTCTGTTAATAGTTGCATTGGGATTGCACAGCCTTTTTGTTAGTAATAAATTAAATTAATATCACCAATCTGAGCCTGTTTCGCCCCTGTTGGTGTTTAATGAGTGATCTCTCCCAGTCCTTTTCCCAATTCCCAAACCTTTTGTTTTATTTCCTCTCCCCTGTCCACTCATGGAGGTCTGTGATAGAGCAGTTTTGGTGGATGCCTGACACCCAGCCAGGTCAAACCACCACAATAGTGTGACCCTTCTGTGAGGTTTGCCACTTATTTACCAGAGAGAAAGAAATATAAACCCACTTCAGACCATGAGTAGCCACTTTTGTTTAAGAAAGCAGGAATTTTCCTCTCTGGCTGGGGCAGGACCTGCTACAGACCATGGGAGTGGGAGGAAGCAACAATCATCAGACTTTATTTACTTTATCACTCCTAGGCCAGTGGAGAGGTAGGTCATCTCACTTCTTAAACTGTATTTTCCTGCCATAGAAGCCATCAAATGGATGTATGTTCACTACTTCAGCATTTGTCCAGATGATAAAAAAGTTCATCAGCATTTCTTTTTCCTCTGAATACCAGACAAGTAGATCGTGCTCCACAAATTACTTTTTTTCTCTTTGTGTCTAGACTTCACTCTGTTTGCATTTTCACCACCACACTCAGGATTTCACAGTTATATGTGACTAAGCCTTTCTCTATGAACTATTAAAATCACCTGATCTCCATGGCAACTTGTCTTATGGCACTGTCAATTAACTGACCTCTGGGTTTATATAGAACTGGCATGTATTATATTTTTTTCCTAGGAAAAGCAGTATCTCCCAAACCATCCTTTTGCCAGAAAAGGTTGCAAACCCTTCCCCTTAATCTACCATGCAGCCTCTCCAATAGGTTCATCTGGAGAAAAATTAAGTAATACACAAAAACTAAGCCACAGTACTGACAAAGCTTTCTTGCCCAGAAATAAAGGGAAAAAAATCCCATACTTTACTCTGTAATGCAGCTCTCTGAGTTCTTAGCAAGGGACCAATCCAGACCCAGGTACCAGTTACCCAACCCACACCCTGTAAGTGTATTTTCCAAACTAAATGCTATGACCCTTTTATGATGCAGACTCCAACAGAGAAAACAATGAGCCTCAGACCTTCATTAAATGGTGTGTGGCTAAAAACTGCTTTTTCTTCCTCAGCTCATAATGTGAGGCAGCTGTCTGGTGGAGAGAGCAGAAGAAACTGGATGAAAAGGTGCCAGACTGTTTGCTTCCACTCCTGCCACTCCTAAAGTATAGCTTTAATAGGCAAACAAAACAATAAGTTTGAACCCGAACCTCGTTTTTTCTTTTATTTTAAATGAATGCCTTTAGTGTTAAGCCAAGACAGTTCATAAAAGCTTTTATTTTTTGTAAAAAACCCATGATATATAAAAAAACATGAAAAAGGAAACATTCCTAATATTTATCTTTGTCTGAGCTATCTTGATGCCATTTCTTCTCTAGCTGTTTTTCACAAGCTCTCATATTTGTCTTTTCTTGACTGGGAAGTAAATCTCAGAGCCACATTTGAATCAAATCTGGAAATGCTGTGGGAGTTCCAAATAGTGTGAAAATACCTGTTCAGATCCTGAAAATAATCTGAAAAGTTTGTCTATGGACATTAAACATTGTAAAATCCATGATTTCAGGTCACTTCAACATTGATTAAAAGTCCTTTTAATTGTGTCAGCTGAACTTCAGCAAAGTCCACTGGAATTTTCTTAGAAAAATTGCTGTCATTGCCTGCATTTTCAATGGTATCATATACATGCAAAAGAATCATCTTTAATTAAAGTTGTTTGCTTCTTCTGATCTAAAATACCACAGTACATGAATGGTTATTTCATCATCCCACACTGTAGTTGTAAAATTGTTGAGCTTTTATAGAAATCCCTGCAAGAGTTTTGAGCTGTACCCTTTAATATTTTTGTTTGTTTGTTTGCTTCTGTGTGGGTTTTTTTTTTTGTTTTGTTTGTTTTATTTTATTTTGTTTTGTTTTGTTTTGTTTTGTTTTGTTTTTGTTTTTTTTAGATTTGTGACTTACAGGACCTTATTTAAAAAAAAATAATTTAAAATATATTTTGCATTTTTCTTTCCTTCTGTTTCTGGTCAATATCTGCCTTCTTTCCACACATGGAATGGTATTAATATTTCATTCAGCTTTTCTACCAGGAGTTATATTTACAGTATATTAAATATACTTCATTTTCACTGTAGAATAAGGTATACTGCTCAGTAATTTACTGAGAACCCTGGTTTTGTTGTTTGTTTTTTTTTTTTCCTTAGGACTCTATATTTTTCCTTGTGACTCAGGGTGGCTGCATGGTTTACCTTGGCAGCTGTTTAATACAATTCAGAACACACAAACATATGCATATATTATTTTAAATAATATTATTTATTTCATTTAGCCATCTTATACCATCACTGCTTTCTCTGATGTGAATAGAATAGAATAGAATAGAATAGAATAGAATAGAATAGATCTGTGTTGGTGTCACTAGAAAACAGCATTTTATAATGCAATCACAGTGCTGTAGTAAAGCTGCATGTACTGTGATTGCATGTACATGTGCAAACTTCACCCATGTAACCCCACAAATTCTGCTCTCTTCCCTACATTTTTACAGGAAAAATGGCAAGATGGCACATTAAGGAGCCCAAGAAATTTTAATTCTGATTTTCCAAATACTAAAGGAGATGAATAAGCACCACAACAGCTAAGTTGCCACGGTCCTTTGTGAAGAAGAATGTGAAACATCTTGTGAGGACAGTTGGATGAGAACACAAAGGAGAAGAGCAGCACAGAATCAAAGAATATGCTGAGTTGGAAGGGACCAACAAAGATCATTGAGTCCAACTCCTGGCCCCACATGGGACCGTCCCCAAGAGTCACACCATGTGCCTGAGAGCATTGTCCAAATGCCTCTTGAACTCTCACAGGGTTGGTGCTGTGACCCCACCCCTGGAGAGCCTGTTCCAGTGCCCAGCCACCCTCTGGGTGAAGAAACGTTTTCCAGTATCCAACCTAAACCTCCCCTGGCACAACTTCAGGCCATTCCCTTGGATTCTCTTATGGTCACCACAGAGATCAGTGCCTGCCCCTCCTCTTCCCCTCACGAGGAAATTGTAGACTGTGATGGGGTCTCCCCTCAGTCTCCTCTACAGGCTAGAAGACTCTACCAGTATTCAGAATAGTGGCAACAGATCTGGACATGTTCCAGTTATCCCAAAAGTAAAACAGGGATGGAAAAATAATTGGTCACCTTTACAGAAGGAGGGAAAGAAGAAATGTCCATGCAGCTGAGCTCACAAAATGTTGATGTTCTTACAGGATGTCCCTATAGAAGTAAAAGAAGGTTTTATAAAAGAGTTAAGGCTCTTCTTTATTCTTCTGAATAAAGTATCCCAAGTGGAGAGCACTTAAAATTTTATTTAAGACTAGATTGCAGTGAGAACACAGACATGTTAAGATGACTGTTGGACTATCCCACCAACTATGCAGAGCCAGCATTGCTAAACACTCATGAAGATAAGCATGCATTATCTTATCAGAAAGTTATAGTTGTTATGTTCAGAACACCAGCTGGGTATAAGAACTGATAACAGCCTGAAATATTCTAGTGTTTTAAAGTTTTTAATAATTCATAGGATTTTAAGAATCCATATACCCAGAAACTGCTGAGGATTTTGGCAAAATTTATCAAAAATTATTGGAGACATGTATAAGATTTATGAATCAAATACAGTTTCAAAGTTAGATTCACACTCTTAAATGAAGGCATCCTCTTTGTGTCCAAGACCACCATCTCCTGAATTCAAATGTCCAGTTTTGAAATCTCAGATGTTAAAATAAATATAAACATTACATCTCATGACAAAGGATGACTTGATCATCCTATGGAAGATGAAGTAATGTAAGGTCTGTGCAGTCACTAGATGGTGTACATACACACAACTTATGGAGCTGTTACTCTTTGCTATGAGGTTGTTATGAAACAAGGGAAGATTTAACAAAGTCATCACTTTCTGTTCATTCTATGAACAAATATTTGTCATAAAAATGGGATAGATCCTGGAACTCTGAGTCCTTAAGCTGGACTGAAAGGCACAAACCAAAGGAAGGAATGCTGCAATGGGAAGTTCTGAGCACAGCAATGCAGGTGCAGTCTGAGTCATCTCCGGGTAACCTGCACAATTAATGGAAATTTGTTTTCTTTTGTACCAAAGGTGTGCAAACTCAGTTACTTGTTAAAAAAAAAAAAAGGCCCTCAGTTTACTGAAAACTCTTGCTTTTACTTTGACAACTTATTCTTGCAGTACATGTCAATAAAAACCCTGTTTTTCTGCAAAGGTGATTATATTCAAATTGAAACTAGGGTGCCATAATGAAATCCCCTCAAATGTCAGTTATCCAGGAGTGAGCTCACAGGCCTCCTCAAATGAATGTTGCAACAAAGCTGCTAGATCTGAGCTTAATCATCTTTTTGACAACTGTAAGCTCTGTGGCTGCAGCTTTTATGCTTCATAGGTCGTTATACTGACACTGTGGCTCAGTGTGTGCATTTATATGTAGATACATTAAATGCCAATACTTTTTGAATTCAGATGCATAAAGTATGGGCTTGTCTGTCCAGAGAGATTTCCTACAGGAAGCAGAGTGGCACTTTGACCCATGTCACATTCACAAAGTAAGCACGATTGGTTTCTCACTACCAATTAGCTTTCTGGTACAAAACTTGCTTCATCCCAGAGCCCCAGACAGAGACTATATAAATGTTAATACCTGAATGGATTCTCTCAACCTTTTATTGTAACTTATAACCTTTGCACTAACATTTAGTAGTACATTTTCAGTGCGAAATCCAAAGAACTGATCTACAAAGTGCACTTAAATTAATACTGAATTTTAAATGGTCTTTACCAACCAGATAGTCAGAAAACCAGTGTTGCTAGTGCTACAGTTAAGAAGCTTAAAAAAGCTGAATTTTAAGGTCAGAAATAACTATTGAGCAAAGCATCCTTTCTGGATTCAAGCGCTAAATGCTTAGTAGGGTGTGGATCTCGTGTTGCACAGTTCTCGAGGCTGTGTAAAGAATCCACTCCCTTATGAATGAATCCAGCCTTTGGTGTTGTCATTTTTCAGAAGAGCCACTACAGGACACCCACCCACTGCAAGTACCTTTAATTTCAGTATGGGTGACTGAAAATTCTTCCAAAGGGCAGGAAACATCCTGCTCTTCTTTGAGTGTTGGAGGCCAATATAGACCTACACATACAATAAATTTTCTAAGGGTAGGTGGAAGCAAGCATCTGATTTACTAAGTTATGTAGTTAAGGACTATTCAGTACAGAAGGAATGAAAAAATCAACAATGAAACTGATAAATGGAAAGGAAAAGGAAAGTGACCACAATGATGACCAGTCTTTAGGCGCTGGCTGGTGACCATTAAGGGAACTGCTCAGGCACAGCCTTGAGGAGGGTCAGTTTAACAAAAAAGGAGAGAAAACATTATAATTGTGAGCATTGGGAGATAATTCAGGAGACTTCTGAGAATGTTCTGACCCTTTTGGAAGGGTCTTGTGGCAATGTGTAAAATGTATTTTGGAATGTTTAGGAAAATGGCCAACGGAAGGGTCATGCTGCACCATGGACCAACAAGCACAAGAGAAAAGAGAAGAGGGAGGAAAAGGGATGGTCACACATTAGCAGCCATATATCCACGGCTGGGTATAGCCATTATAGGGGGGTATGCTTGCAAACAGGTTAGGAGAGGGGGGAGTCTGCATATTTTCTAGTGAAATTCAATCCTGACTCAGTGGCTGGTAAGAAGACAGGAACATGAGCATCTAGGGAGACTTTGTCAGTACAAGACACCTCATTTCTGTAGAGGCATAGCATTATACATGTGATTTGACAGACTTCAGAGTGGGAGATGACCTTGTTGACACCATGTAAAAACTGACAGCAAAGCCCCCACAACCCTTCCTGGTCCATGGAAAGAAAATACACCAATTTCCATTGCTGCATATTTGGCATCATTTGGAAAAAAATTCTCAGCAGGCAAATTGCTAAATAAATATCTCATAAAAGAAAACCTCTTTGCCTATATTGTTTAAATGAAAATATTTATTCTGAAGGAACGTTCCTTTAATCTAAAACAAACAAAACTGTTAAATCTTCCTGCACAGGTTGTCACAGAACTGGCACAAATCCTTTGAAAACAGTTTTCATTAGCATAGAAAGTCAGCACAGCAAGAACCACAACTCTATCCATCTGGTATTGGAACAAATATATATACATATATATTCAAAAAATCAGCTGATTTTAGTACTCCCCACAGTCTTAATTTTCAGACTGATGCTTTGAACACTACCACAGCTTTCACATTAAAGAAAAAAATATCATGACTTTGTACATTTTTCTGTTCTTTACCTTACTGTGTCTGCAGAAAATATCAACTGTAAGAGTGAAACTGGGCTTCCACAGTTAGGGCAGAAACATCACTAGCTTTAGGTTGCTAAATTTGAACAATGAAGGGCCACCAATGTGTTTGAAAACTATGTCCTGCTATGGGGGATGTCAGGAGGTCAGCATCAACTTAAGCCATGTATAAAGCACTTTTCATCCTCTAATGTAGCTTGCAAAGGGTTTGTCAGCCTCAGATAGTCCTCAGCTCAGAATCATACAATCACTGAGACTGGAAGGAACCCCTGGAGACTGAGCAGTCCTACAGCATGGCTCAGAGCAGAGAGCCAGCTAGAGCAGGTTGTTCAGGACTTTTTCCATGCCATTTATGACTATCTATAAGCATGGAGACTCCTCAACCTCTCAGGCCAACCTCTGCTGGTTTTTGACCATCCTTAAGGTAAAAAGTCTCTCTCTTAGGTTAAAATGAAATTTTCAATTCCATTGGCTCCTAGCCCATTACTGGATGCCACTGAGAAGTGCCTGGTTTCATTTTCTGAAGTCCCCCCACCATTCATGTATTTATACATGTTTGTTGATAACATCCCTTTGAGCCTTCTGTTCTCCAGGCTGAACAGTTCCAAGCTTCTCAGCCTCTCCTCAGACATCAGACGCTCCAAGCCCTATATTGTTCAGCCCCTTGCTGGATTCTCTGCAGCATGCTCATGTCTCTCTTCTACCAGAGAGCCCAAACCTGGACCTAGTACTTCAGAGGTGTCCTATTGCTTCTGAGTAGAAGGAAAGAATCACCTCATTTGACCTGCTGGCATTGCTTCTCCTCACTTTTTACTTATTTACTCCATACTTCACTAATTTGTGTGTATGGATGTTACAGAAAACTATGGAAAACTATATTGAAAGCCTTGTTTATGTTGAGCTAAAAAACATCCACTGCTCTGCCTTCATCCACCGCCCACAAAACTCTTTGTAGAGGCTATGAGGCAGTTTAAATAGGATTTCCCCTTTGTGAATCCACACTGACTTCTCTCAGCTCCCTGCTTCCTGCTGAGCAGCCTGGTCTAGTGGAAGATGTCCCTGCCTATGGCAAGGGGGTTGGAACGAATGATCTTTAGAGCCTCTTTCAACCCAAGCCATTCTACAATTTTATGATATGTTAGGAAATGGTTTCCAGGAGGATTTGGCTTATACAGACTTGTTAAATGGTGGGTTAGTTCAGAATGTAAGTATACATGCTTTAGCCAAGCAATTTAGGAAGAACAGGTGGTCTCATCTCAGCTGTACATGAGCAGTCTAGAGGAGTAAGTTAGACTGTTCATAGAATATAGTGATGGTTTTTTTTTATTTATTTATTCTTGACTGGTTAAGGCATTTCCGTTATTCTTGTACAAATAAGTGGGGGAATATCCTTCCAATATTCATTTCTCGGAGACTAAGTCAAAGGTATTGAAGCTTTTGAAATGACACAAATATATTCTGATAAATTCTGGTTTCCTCTAACATAAATGATGTCCTTTTGCTATGGGCATAACATTTGCATATCATGAAAGTTGATCCTGGACTTTTGTTGTTTTAATATCTTCGTTGAACACAGCACTGAGAATAAGTTTGTTACAGAAGGACTTTTTTTTTGGTGCAGGAATTGAAGCAGGAGAGAACAAAAAAGGGGGAAAAAGAAAAAAAAAAAGAAAAGGGAAAAAACAAAGATGTGTACGTGTTTTTAAATGAAGACTTTTGTGTCCACCCTCCTGTTGCTGACAGTGTTGACCTTATTTCAGTTGCCGAAAAATAGATGCCCAATGTTATTTGAGATGCTTCGGACATGCCTGGTAAATGGCATGATCTGGTAAATGAAGACTCTTCCAAATTAAATAAAAAGTGTAAGCCTTGGCTGTGGTGGGTCTTTTGGCAGAAGAATTGCAGCTCTAATTTTGCCAGATTTGCCTGAAATTCTACCTCTTCCCTCCTTGTTTAGTAGTCAGTCAGGTTCTAAAGATTGTATCTGTGCCTCATTTAACATCAGTCCTAAAGGTGATAAAATCTACAGTTTGCTAGGAAGAGAAAATCTCAGTTGAATAACAGAAAATCACACATCCATTTCAAAACACTCAACTCAGGTGATTCCATGTGTTCTTTTGCATTTAGAAATTTACATGGGAACATTGCATTTAAGAGCTGATTGAGATTGTTTGCGTGCTCAGCAAGCCCATGAAGAGGAATAAAAAATAATTAAATAAGAGCATGATTAAAATGCATGATGCAAGCCGCAGGTATTGATGTGTAACAGTTAGGTGCTCACTCAAGTGTTTCTGTTATTCAGAGTCAGTATAGAAAATATGTTTCTCTGAGCTCAACAATGCAATGGAAATTTATTTTTGTGGAGTATTAGAGACACATGTCACTGAAAGGTTTTGGGAAGCAGAAGATACAGAAACACATCCTCATTTTACAAAATTCTTGGATGAGCTGAAAGACAAAAATTATGCAGGCTCAAAAAAGAACTCTTAAACACTCTAAGGTTCTTTAATACTGAAGGCTATATAATCCATCTGGTGGATTTTGGGGACAGAGTTAATCTTTGGTATCAAAGAGTTCAGCAAGAGAATTTCTTTGCAGTTTCTATTTGCCAAAATCCCTATTGTGCAGCACTTTTACAAGCACCTTGGTCTGTTGTGCTCTGGGGACCATCTTCTGCCTCAGATCCCATGCCAGGAGAAATGCCATGATAAGAGGAATATAGAGAGATAAAGGTGAGCCCACCTGGGCTCACCTTTAGCAGCAAGACTGTCATGGTACAACCCCTCTCTCATTCCCCTTCCAGGAAGGGGTGGTGGTTCAGAAAGGCTCAGCACCAGGAACTGCAGCCTAGGAAAGATGCTGCAACCTGGTGGTGGGGGAAAGCACAAGGCAAGGGGCAAGCATCAAACAGGAAAGCAGGACCTAACACAAAGAGGTGAAGAAATAAATTCCATGCTGTTTGCTTCCTATTATTCCCCTTTGCTGTCTTCCAGGCTATTTTTAAACTCTTGCTTCTAAAGAGCAAGACTGTTCATTAATCTTTTCCCCCATACTCTATAAAGTATTGAAAAAATACATTCTTGGCCGGCTTTTCCATACTTTAAATCTTGATTTTCTTTGTTCAACTTCTCTTTCTTTTCTTCCTCAGTATATTTTTCCTAGAACTCTTAAACAAGCCTAGCCAGTCTTTTCTACAATTTTAGTGCTCAAATATTCTGAGTGAATCATCTTTTTCATGTAATTCCATTTCTACCAGAAAATAGGACTATGTCATAATAACGTGAAAATACTTGCCTAGAAATTGTTCTGATATTTGTAAAGTGCACCAAATTTTCTCGACTGCTTTGTGTTCCAGGATTTTGGGCTGTACTCTTACTGTATATTTTTACCAGTAAGGTTAGCAAACACTTCTAAAAAGTGTAGTCTCCAGAGGTTAAGCTGACTGATTGGTTGACAAAACATATAAACAAGGAGTCATCTTTTAAAATTTAATTCAAGATAAAAAACCTTTCTTGCCACTTTCATATCACACCAGATTTTCTTTGTGTATATCACCATAGTCCACTTCTGCTCAAGAGAAACAGAGAAAAAAGCACTGCCCTGCTCTCTCAGCAGGCTAGGACTAAGATAAAAGGATTAAAATGAGCCCACCCATCTTGGTAACAATTGGCAATTTCAACATGTTTAAGTTCATAAACACATTGTGATCTCCTTTTACTTTCAGGCTAGAGGCAAAGAGGACTTTTTGGATCAGCATGGAAGTCTTGTCTTTCTGAACAGGAAAAAAAGTGACAAAAGCTCCCTGTTAGGTAGAAAGCAATGTTCCTTAGTGGGATACTTAATTTCCTTGGGGAGCTTCTTCCCCTCAACAATTATAAACCATGTTTAGAAATACTATTTCATCTTTCTAAACCAGGGAGAAGAAATACCTCTTGCAGTTACTGTACTGTCAGCTCAGAAAGACATCAAAGTTGGGAAGGAGAGGCTGTTTCCTAAAGGTTATTGCCAGTTGCATCTGCTTCTTCATTAACACTGTAAAGCTCAGAGAAACTTTTTCTGCTTCACCTAGTCAGCCAAGCCACTAGAATTCCTGTAAAGAGACATCTTGGATTCTGCATTTTGTATAATGCAATCAGATGGCTATTGGCAGTTAAAATACAATCAAATTTATTGTTTCAGATAGAAAAATATTACAGAAATTTTGAAAACTGTCTGATTTCTCCCCTTTCTCCACAGAATATATACCAGGCTAGGCTGTTCCTACTTATAAACACTCATTCCTGTCTCCCATTGGAGAATGTGGCTGCTGGAGAGGAAAGCACTTGCCATTCTGGCTGAAGACTATTAGCTGGGTCATGAAATAAATACCTCTAAAGGATTAAACAACTGCTGGGTGCCAAATTTTTGTGACTTACTACATAAACACTCTTTGATGCAAGCAATATAGCATGTTAGTCCACAGCCAGGTACACCTTTAACAAGCAATGTGTGGGTTCAATCTGGCCATCAGCAGAGTTCTCATTTACCACCCTGGGAAGAGCTGGTGTCACAGCCAAAGCAGCATCACAGGTGTCCTCCTTCATTTGCTTAAATGCAAAAGTCTCCAGCCCTTGTCTTCTCTCAAACACTGTTGAAAAGCTAAGTTTAAGCAGCACAGTAGAGCTTTATAAAGGAATTAATCGGTGTGGTGGTTGACCTAAGAAACTTTCTCAGTTGGATCCAACCAAGCTTTCCTTTCTTTCAAAGGTTTCGGTTTACTTCCAGCAATCCAATTTTCCAAGAACCTCTGTCCCTCCTTTGCATGCCAATTTTTTTTTTTTTTTTGTTCAAACTATGCTCCCTAACAACAGACCTGGAAGATATTCCAGTGCCTTTTTTTTTTTAATACTGAATGGGTCAATGAACTGGACCCTAGATCATGTGTAGCCATATTTGTCCCCATGTTGATCAGCTGCCTCACCCCTCCAATGGAGCAATGACTCAATGCATTGTCCAACCATTCAAGTGGTTGATTAGTAGAAAACAGGATTTTTACTTAAAAGTAGGTACAACAGCTGAATAATCTCAGTGAGTTTTAAATTTTCAGTCCATCTTTTCAAAGTTCCAGTCAGTCATTACACCAGCGTGTGATAGCTTTATAAGAAAGCAATGGATAATATTAGAGGCAAACCCCTGCCACCTCTGTCTGGTTCTGGATGGAGTATATTTAATTTTCTTCATAGCAGCTAATGTTTTGGACTTGTGCAGGAAACCGTGCTGATAACTGGATATTTTTGTTATGGCTGAGCAGTGCTCTCCCCACCCCATCCAATCAGCAAGTAGACTGGGAGTGTACAGGAATTTGAGAGGGGACACAGCTGGAATAGCTGACCCCAACTGACCAAAGGGAGGCTTTATACCACATGGCATCATGCTCAGCATAAAAACCAGAGGAAAGTTGCTCAGGAACTCTCTGGGCATCAGTTGCTTGATGGTGAGCAATTGTTTTCAATTGCCTCACTTGTCTTTCATGGGGTTTATTTATCTTTTTTTGTTGTTATTTTATATTTGTATTATTATTGTTATTATATATAACTATAATAACTGTTGTTATAATTTTATTTTATTTCAATTAATAAATTCTTCTTATCTCAGCCCAGAAGTCTTCTTCCTTTTACCTTTTTCAATCCTCTTCCCCCCATCATGCTGGAGGGAGTGAGCAAGCAGCTGTGTGCTGTTTAGTTGCCTGCTGGAGTTAAACAATGACAGCCATTAAAAAAAATATGACTTGAACTCATTATGTACAAAAATTGTTATGATATTACAAACATTTTTTATTTAGTCAGAGAAAAAAACATATATTCATCAGATTGCTGATCATTGCTTTAATGCTTTTGTGCTTAACTAGGATTTTCTTTTCCAAACTGCTTTGCTGGCAAAATAAATGCCAGTAAGAAATGATAGGACAGTTTAAAGAAATGTTTTTTTCATAGGGCACATTGTTGATTGCTGTTGTGTTATTCTCATATGGCAGGGCACCAAATCTTAAGAGAGAAGAGTTTTAATTAAGCAGGAGAGTGCACTTATTGCCTGCTAGAGACAAACCTTACAGAAAGGTTTTTCATTTAATTTGGGGCCATCTTTCCAGTGTAGAGGGAGCCTTTCAAGCCTATGCAGCAATTGAGAGATGCTCAGGTAGAATGCTGAGAGAAAATGTCATGAAAAAGATTTTCAGGGATGAGTCAGCCCTACTTCTGATCAGTAATTCAGACAGAGTTTTTCATACAAATGAAAATATAACCACTGTGCTGCTGAGTGGAGTGATGTGCAGGTGTAGAACTTGGCATCAGATTCAGTAGAGTACACAAACCTCAGCCAAGACTCTGGTAAGCACTGTACAGGCTCACAGGTAGATCCACTCCCTGCCACACCCTGCTCACATTTTTTACCTCTGCAGATTGCTTTTCTGAGCATGCCAATTTCAATCCATTGCTGTATTTTATTTTTAAATTAAAATCACACATTATAGCTTTGCTATAGGTGTTTTAATACACCATAGAGAGTAGAAATATGCTTGAATGCCTTTCATTTTGTTAATGCAGAATAGCCAGCTGCCCTTCCCTCTTTGCCTGCAGTGACAGGGAAGTTGTAGCAATAGGATGAGCAGCATCTCTCTGCATTATGTATGTGCACACAGGGGCAGTAGCAGCCCTTAAGCAGTGCCTGCTGCCTAGCAAGAAGTTACTCACTTTTAAAACACTATTATGGCAGAGACACAGGCCAAAAGGCTAATTGCTCAGTGGCCAGTGCAATTTTGCACGTGAGTGTTATGCAAACATTCCCAAATAAGTAATACTATCTCAACAAGAATGTAATAAGAATGGTTTCAGCTATTGCAAGGAAGAATAGAATAGTTATAACATTGGGGCATTTTAACTCTGGTATAATTGTGATGTTAAATAGCAAATACCTTTTAAGTGATATCACAGATGTCATGAGGAAAAAAGATACATAACCGTGTAGCTGTATTGTGATGAGATAAAACAGGTTTCTTCTTACAAAGAAGAAATATAAATATAGAAGGCTGTCCTGATGAATTATTCCATTTGAGGGCTCACAGTGTTCTACAATAAAAAAATTGCTGTAAACTGCCAGTCTTCAAATTTTGCACACACTTTGTTTGAATTGTTTGAAATATGTAAAAGCAAATGTAGAATAAGCTTTAAGCTACAATATGCAATACAGTCAACTTCTTCTAACTAGGCACTGGGCTCCTGAAACTGGTTCCAGGATGAAGGACATTTCTCTCAATTCCTTTTAAATTTTGTTTGTGCTAAATTGCAAAGGAGAAAAGCAGGACCAATTTGTTTCACAGCATAAACTTTATGTATGCTGGAATTTAACAGTTTGGAGTCACAACTGAATGCAACTAGTCACAACTGAATGCCACTTAGTAATATAATCTGATATCCTCTGTCTGCTGAGCCAATGATAGAAACAGCAGACCTACTGGAAACTAATCAGTTCTGGAAAAAAATAAAAACACAGTATAGTTCTTCTGTGATGTGTTCATAAAAATCCTCCCTGAGTTTTCACTGTGATATATATGTTCACATACATCTTTTTTTGCTGGTTAGTAGAAACAATCATCATTACATAGTACAGAAGTTAAAGCAGGGCCTCCTCATATCATAAATGAAACATAATGGGTGGTGAGCAACAACATTCCCCAGTAACCATATTAGCACACAAAAGGCTTTGTGTTCCCTGTTCATCAGTCCTTTGGAAAAGCCCAGATCATAAATTCTGATTTAATAATAGAATAATTTAGAATGGAAAATACCTTTTTACCTTTTTTTTTAATATCATGGAGTCCAGTCATTAACCCAACACTGTCAAATACAGCACTAAACCGTGTCCCTAAATGCAACATCTACACGTCCTTTAAATATCTCCAGGGATGGTGACTCAATCTTTTCCTTATACCTAACCAAGCCCCCCCACACACTGACACAACTTCAGGCCATTCCTTTGGTCCTGTCTGTGGTCACCCCAGAGCAGAGATCAGTGCCTGCCCCTCCTCTTCCCCTCACAAGGAAGCTGTAACTGCACTGAGGTTTCCCCTCAGTCTCCTCCAGGCTGAACAGACCCAGTGCCCTCAGCTGCTCCTCACAGTGCTTCCCCTCAAGGCCCTTCACCCTCTTTGTTGCCCTCCTTTGGACTCCCTCTAATAGTTTAAAGTCTTTCTTACATTGTGGTGCCCAAAACTGCCCCCAGCACTCGAGGTGAGGCTGCCCCAGTGCAGAGCAGAGCAGGACAATCCCCTCCCTTGCCCGGCTGGTGATGCTGGGCCTGATGCCCCCAGGACAGGGTTGGCCCTCCTGGCTGCCAAGGCTCATTTCCACTGACCAACACCCATCCCAGGTGCAAAATCTGGTGCTTGTCTTTGTTAAATTTCATCTGGTTGGTGATTGCCCTGATTTTTTGAGCTCTCTCTGGAAGGCCTTCCTGCCCTTAAGGGAGTCAGCAGCTCCTCCCAGT
>WBNO01028075.1:0-73646 GCA_013400575.1 Peucedramus taeniatus
GAGAAGAGAAGAGAAAAGAGAAGAACGGGTTATATAGCCCTATGCTCAAGTGGGACAGGGAGTGATGAGTGCTGGGTTTTGTTCCCAATAGCATTTAAGCATTTTGTGATAAGCAGTCATGTATAATATGCAGAAGTAATCCATAAGTGACCCATAAGAAATCCTGTTCCTGACTTAGCTGGTGTCATCTGAGTGGTTTGGTTAATTGTATTACATAAGCATCTCTATTATAAAGCACATGATACAGGATGACCTTCTCTGAAAGAAATAATTACCAAGCAAGTTTGCCAATGGCTATAACATATTCAGTTAATATAAGCATATGTCATTTCATATTTTTTATGTCCTGGTTAATCTGGTTTTGGAGAATAAGTTTTTTAAGGTATTGCTTAGAAATATATCTGAGAAGAAACACAGGTAAATGCTCGTATATTCAAACAGTTTGTAGCTAACCTTGTCCCAACAGTGTTTTGTTTGTTTCTTTCTTTGTTTGCCTGCTTTGGGGAGCATATTGCATTATTTCAATAATCACTCCATATCTTTGCAGCTGATTCCACGTTTACCTGAGCTTTCAGGAGAAAATTTTCTTTCTACATGTACAAGTTTTCTCATATTGCTGAAGTGATTCCTGTTTGAACCCAAGCTCTTAGATCTCCTCTTTCTAAAGGAGAAAATGTGCTTGGTTCTGTATGAGTAAAATAAAATATTTGATCAATTGATTATTTCTGCATTCTCACCCAAACCTCACTGAACTCAACAGAAATTTTTATGTGGCTCCAGAGGGCTTTGTATTCTCCACAGGACTGAATGGTACAGTTGCCACACAACAGCTTTGAGTTTGAATAGCATTCTGTTTGGCTGCTGTATGAAACATTTGGGAGTTCCCATGACAAAAAACCTTGTTGATGTCTTGTTAGAAACAAACACAACTCTAATATACTTTTATCCAACAACTTATAGGACTTAAATGCCAAAAAAAGCTATAGATCAAAAAGCTCTGATGGCTATAGTGAACATTCACAATGTTTTCTCAAACTTTACCTTTTTAGTAAAAACACCTTTGCTTTATGCTGAAGGACTTCAGGTTACATCACACAAATGACAGGGACAGGTGACAATAAACTGTCATGTGGAATTAGGGTCATTACTACTGCAATTTAGTCCTGGTCCTGTTGCTATCATGTGGATCTCTTGACAAATTGTTTGACTTTGCCTTAGGAGGATCTCACATTTGTAAAACAGGAGTACTATTTGAAACTTCTTACAAGATGTTGGAAACATCAAGACAGTCAAAACTCTCTTGGATGACACATGGATATGACTGTATGAGACATGTGCTAAAATGTGGAAATATTTACAAACTAAATATGTATTTGCTGAAATTTCAGTCTATGCCTGAAAATGTTTATCCCAAGCTCTTCACCACAGCTCTGTATATACTGCACATAATTCTTCTGCAGAAGTGACCCTTACATTTTAGACATCCAAATCCTTAGGGAAGGAATTATATGGGGACAAAAAGAAGGGATGGCAAAAGGAGCCCTTTGTTCCACACAGGTCAAATACAAAGTGTCAGCAGGCTCAGGCTGTATTCTCTGTTTATTAAAAAGAGGAGGGAGAGTAACCACAGGGTGAATAGTGTTAGACAGATGGGAAGAATATGCCAGAGCCAGTGCTGAATGCAGTGCTGAAATACCGTCACCGCGTGTCTTTCCTAGTGCAGGGTTTGTTCTCTCCTTGATAAGGCACAAGGGTGATGCATCAGCTTCAGAGACAACTGAACTGAAAGAAGAGGTTTTAAGTAGCACATCCCTAATTGCACCAGTCCTCTGCTTTGGGTTCATTTCACCTCAGTGATGCCAGCCATGACCAACAACTGACTTGCACCAATCTGACACCATGTGTAGTTTGGAGAGGGTTTAGTGGTATGCAATCACATTTACTAATTTCATGTTTTCTTCCCTGCTGTCCTGTCATTCACCCAGCCAAGAGCAGTGGAATTTCCTCCCACAGCTGTGGTGCTTTGAGGAGCCATTAACTGCAACCTAAAGCACGTTCAGCTGCAGTGAAGCAGCAGCCAGCCTACAAAGAGATCGAGAGGGAAGGCTGCCATCAAGACCACCTGTCCCACTCAAGACAGTCCCAAATGTACTGTTGGGTTCTTGACTACACAGATGTTTATGAAGATCACCTCGGGAAAACAGAAGATGCCTGTGTGCATACACAGCTTTAGCCAGCTGACTGCTTCACTCTGTAGGCAGGAAAGGCTTAGAATAATTCTCTCTTTGCAATGTTTCCCTGTCAAGTTTGACAATGTAGGGTTTTTTTCTGAGCAGTCTGAGATTACAAAGGAAAATACAAAATTAAGGTATATTTTTTCATTAAAATTTTCTGAAATCCAGATCGCCTCAATTTTAGCTCTGTTTTGGAGACTTGAGCCACAAAGTGGTAGCTATTTCCTTTAGTACTTCATGTGACAATGAGCTCTGGATTATATGCAAATATCACTGATTATTTCATCAATTTTGTATTTAATTTGAAAGCAAATTAGCCTATTAATGTAGCACTTGTTATATTTCCTGTACAAAATTTACTGGAAGCTACTAAATATACTGATTTTATTGAGGCTGATCTTCAAAAGTTTTCAATGTTTCTCTGTGTAGGGAGAAAAGAAGTAGCATTTATCAGGAGAGTCTGAAGAAGTATGTTTTTTCTATAATGAATTTGCAATAATTTCACAAAATAATAGAATATCCTGAGTTGGAAGAGACCCACAATGATCACTGAAGCCCAACTCCTTGCCCTGCACAGGACCATCCCCAGGAGTCACACCATGTGCTTTAGAGCATTGTCCAAAAGCTTCTTGGGCTCTGTCAGGCTGGTGCTATGATCACTTCCCTGGGGAGCCTGTTCTAGTGCCCAACCACCCTCTGGGGGAAGAAACTTTTCCTGATATCCAACCTAAACCTCCCCTGACACAACTTCAGGCCATTCCCACTGTTCACCAGAGAGAAGAGATCAATGTCTGCCACTACACTTCCCCTTGTGACAAAGCTGTAAACCACTATGAGGTCTCCCCTCAGTTTTCTCTCCTCCAGGCTGAACAGACCAAGTGACCTCAGCCACTCCTCATACAGCTTCCCCTCCAGACCCTCACCATGCTTGTGGCCCTCCTTTGGACACTCTCTAATAGTTTTATATCTTATATTGTGGTGCCCAAAACTGCACACAGCACTCACCAATGGGAGAAACAAGAAGTATTAAAACTAAATCCACTGAGAATTCAGTTTTCTATTTAATCCCTTAACACGAATTCACATTTTAGACTGACTGTATGAAAAGGCTGACAGCCTTCAGGAGAAAAGGGAGCTTTCTTCTAGTAGTGAAGAAAGGGGAATAATAATTCTGCAGTGAGATGCAGTCAGATTTTGGGTATAAGGCAAGCACAGGAGACAGAAGTAGGGATTAACTTTGAGAATGCTGCAGTTAAGCACTTGCATGTAGGAACAGCTCTCCTGGATAAGTTAAAAGGTCCATGCAGACCACAGTAATAAGTGGTGGATGATAAAGAAATAGAAGTGCAAGATAGAACAATGAAAGAAATTTAGAAAGAGCAGTGCAAGCATATGTAGTTACAACTTGCCCAGAACATTCTCAACTGTCAGAAATTTGACTGTCAAGGACTTGCTGGGCTACTGGTCATTAAAGGAATTTTTCTTTCCTTGATTCTTCTATCCTGTATTTCAATCCATGCTGATGTCTAGCACTGCAATGTCCCCTGCTAAGCAGACCCACAGCTCATCTAGGTGTTCCATGAAGAAATAGCTTTGGTTTGCTATGAAACCTGCCAGTGGCTGTTTCACTGAGCATCCCCTATCTCTTTTCTAAGTCAGTGGGCACCTCCTCTGACACTCATGACTTAAAAGACCTCTGTAGGTTCTCTCTTGTTCTGGCCTCTTTCATCCCACTAAGGATCCTGGCTCCCCTGCAGTGCAGTCCCCACTTCCTTTCTTCATACTAAGAGACCCACTTGACAGTTTTGGGTCCAGGCTGAAGGGAGAGCTCCAAGACCAGGTATGTGAAAGGTGCTGGGGAGGCAGCTGACCTACATTTCAGCTCAGGAAAGTGGCAGGCACTTTCACCCACCTGACCTGGTCAGATGATCTTCCAGATGAGATCAACTGCCCTTCAGAAGCAATTCTTATAAGTAAATGCTTATAAATTTCTGTTTCAAAGGTGCTTGTTTACAATGTAAATGGATGCTCTGATCAAATGAGTCCAGTCAAAGCAAATGTTTCTGAGGAAGTAACAGAGCAATGTCTAAAAAAAATGTTCCCATCTTTCTCTTTTTCTTCTCCCTGTCCCCAGACAAAAAGAGCCACGGGTATAGGGCCAAAATCAAAGCTTCATATCTGAGTCAAATCTTATTTAACATTAAATGAGAAATGTTTGACTTTGCTTCAAATACAGATGCTGTTATGGTTTCTTTTGGATGCTTTTGCTTGAAAAATCTGTCCAAAGTATGCTAGTTAATTACTGTTTAAGGATTTCATTACATGTTGTCTTTCAAATAAATCCCAAGAAATCTTCCTCTCAACGTGGACAGGAAGTATTTTCATGTTTATATGTATGCATTTCCTTTAGAAACCACACTAGAATGATTACAGATGGAATAACTGGAAGCAGAATAGCTCAGAGATAATTTATAACCTCATTCAGCAAAGAAGAAGGGTTCAGTGTTCCAAAATCATTTGTGCAAAGTTAGAGCTGGTATGGCTTTTCTTTAGCAAAACTGCTTGTTATTCCAAGCCACCAGCTCTCCAAGACACTATTTAGGAAACTTTACATGAGTTTATGAAATTCTGTAATGAAGCAGCACAATGTTTTCAGCACTCCAGATAGATGAATAAATGTATATATTTCTAGGATACAACAGTATTTAGGGACAGATTGTGATTACCCTTGCGTGGGAAGAAAATTGAATTGAGGACGCTATTGTCTTGTTTCATCATGTGCAGCCTCATAAAAGTTATCCAGAATAATGGTGTAATTACTGTCTCCATTCAGAGGCATGGAGCAACAGCCCTCTTCAGGTCACAGACATCTTTCCTACAACTTGGCCAGCCTCACACTTTTACATCTCTAGCTGTACATCATGATTTTGTACAGGCAGAACAGCATTTTTTTTTCAATTTTTTCTTATTCTTGTTCAAAATGAGCATTTTCTGGATGAGCACATGCCTTCTCAGGGTATATTCATTGTCAAGTCACCAGTATTGAAGACATTGAAGCATACTTTTACTCTGTGTAGCAAATGCTTGATGGCTCGTCCTTGAGTGCAGAAAACTGTGAGAGAGCACTACTCTTTCAGTGGACTTTTAAATTACTAAACTACATCTCTTTCTAACATTATCTTTTATAATTACATCGTGTATTCTGCTCAAGTGTTAACAAGACAGAGAGCTGGTATTGCTCACATGGGACACCCAAATTGTTTAACAGGACTGATTATCTTCCTAGAGTGTGGTTATCACAGCCATGCTTACATTACAGATGCTGCTGGAAAGGCTCCTGTTTGTATAAAAAAATCTATTTCTGTTAGTAAATCACAACTGTAAAGCACCTGTCAGCCAGAAACTCCCACAAACTTTTGCAGATCTTCTAAATTTGGTGGATGAATACCCACTCAGCCTTGCTCTTTCTGAAGTTGAGTGCCTGTCCCTGAGTTAATTTAAAGCAGACCTTGCTTTCCTCACTGCTCATAAAACAGAGGACCAAACCCACAAGTGCTGTGCAGTTTGGAACAGACTGCAGTGGACAGCCCTGTGTCCATAAAGAGTCCCAAGGAACGCTTGGGAAGAGCGCAATCGCTCTAAGGGGCCACTAAAGTGAAGTGAAATGAGACTTAAAGCCCTTAAGTTAACTGAAACCATTAAGAACCACAGAAAGACAGGCCTCCTGATCATTGCCAAGCATGGGCAGCTGGGTGCTCCTCCCTGGTAGGGAGCCGAGCGTGGCCCCAGGCGATCTCGGAGAGAACACAGCCACCCGCTGAGCCACCAGCTGTCACTGCTCCTCCACCCAGCTGAGGGTTCTTCAGCATCTGAGTGGTTTGTGGGGCTGGGAAAGCTTTGCCAGAGAGGCTTGGGGAGGGAGGGACTGGGATGTGTGAGGAATTCCTCCTCTGCTTGGCAAAGGCCAGGGCTGTGCTGGGCTGTGCAGGAGGATGTGATGAGGTGACACCAGATGAGGTAGTGCTGGAGCTGCAGTAGGACCACGCCTTGGGGAGCAGCTCTGCAGCAGGGCAGGGCTCCTGCACAGGCCAACTCTATGGCCATAAAACCCCAGTATGGCTCATTACTGCTGGGACTCTGCCTCTCACACCCTGCTGCAACTCCCTGTTTGAGCAACACCTGCCTGAGCAAATTCTCACCTCCCCCGTCTGTTGGTGCACAGTGTAACCATGACTTGAGCCTGACCTGGACAATTCACACACAGCTCAGTTTAACACCCCCACATCCTGGGCAACAGGGATTTAAGTTGTCATTGACTTTTGCTGCACTGATATGATCCTTGGAATTATACTGAAGACTTTGACTTGTGTCTTGAAGCCCAAAAAGCAGCAGCTGTCAGATGGTAGTGAATCAATCCCATTAGGATAAAAAGCACTAAAGATAGAAACACTGCAAATTTATAAACACTGGGGTTTTTTCCTACATTGCAACATACCCCATTAGTGAACCCAAAAAGATTTCGAAGATTTAAATTACACATCCCCATTTCATGTCTTCTTTTTAATCTAATTATGAACACTGAGAACAGATTTGTCTATTTTATTGTAAATCTCTCACAAATTGTCACGTATCAGTTCCAAATTCCAATATGTCAACTGCAAATAATACAGATTTACAATCTACTTAGAAAAATAGATAAACATGTGTATTTTGAACTTGTAATTTCACAGGTAAATTTATGACTGTCATGACAAATGAAAATGCTTAGGAAATCTTATTTTTTTGGTATTTGCCCCAAATTGACACTGTTAACAGTCCATTCCAAACAGTACAGCTGGCTTCTGACAGCAGCTACCTAATAATAGTTGAGACCCATAACAAGAAGTGTAATTAGCCTATAGCACTAAGCAACAGAGAAAACAGGCAGCATGAAGTCATTCAGACCACAGGGAATGCTGGATTTTAATTTTAAAAATATTCCATAAACAGGGAAAGTGGAAGCAAGAGCTGAGTATAGACTATAAGATGGAAAGTGAAAAAAAAAAAAAAAAAAGGAACAATCTCTTCCCTAAGATTAAAGGCCGGCTGACAAAGCATGGGACTTCACTGCAAGCAGCATATGAAATGCTGGAGCAGCTGAAGAGCTGTTTGTTGGCAGACTGCACATGTGGCACATGCATACTACCAAGATGTGAATGGTGCCATCCATGTGGATCTTGAGCCCTTTGAAGATTCTCTCATTTAAGAAATTGCTTGTGTTGTTATGTTAAAAAAGTGCAATTCTGAAGAAAAACAGCTCCAGCATTTAAACCCCATTTCTAGGTCCCATGTAGACTATTACATTTGATTACTAATGAACCATCCCCTTTACTTATTGCACTGGGTAGTTCCACTTATATCCTTTATTTCTTGTCCCTGATTCTTCTTCCTCTTCTCTATGTCCTGCTTAACTGGTGAGCATTGACATGTTTGTAGGGTTTTTATGGAAAATCATAAAAAAGCATAAAACGCATTTTTAAAGCAGGATTTTTCTCTGAGCTGTCTTCTACTCTGACACATACCATCCCAAATCTGGTTCAGCAGTTGGAAACCACAGGTTCCAAAGCACCTATCAGAAATTAAAGCTCTTGCTATCGTTTATCTGTCTTGGGGATCCATCTCATGCTTCAGTCAGTTTAACTGGCATGAGTCTAAGGGTGCTTCCCTCTGTCCATAACCAAATTAATCACCAAATTAATCACACAATAATACAAAGAATGGCTCTTCCAACTTTACCAAAGAATTTCTTCCTCTGCACAGAGAAATCATCCAGCAGGAATGAAAGATCTAACTCTGCACTTCTCAAATAGGTCTCCTATTGCTTTGAGAAAGGGAAAGCAAACAAAAGTGTTGACCAATTAATTACAGGCTACTCAGTTGAGGTCATGTCTGCAGAGGGAATATATCTGCATTTTTTAAAAAAGTAACTTATTAACCACTGTGGATAAGTCTACGTAAGATAAAATCTATTGAAGAGATTTTATAAAGCACATAAAGATCTAAATCCCACTTTGAAGCGAGATTTACAGCTTTACATTTTATCCCCACTGGCAGCATGACCGGAGATGAAACTTCCATTGATTGGCTTCAGTGAGAGTTAAAAATAAACAGACTGAAATCCCCTGGCTGTCCAAGAGCACAATAGAGCTGCTACTGCTCCAGAGAACAAATGTCTAATTTTGGGTTATCTTTTGCACCTGTACACTTGCAATTTTTCCAAACTGGATGAACATTTCCATGGTACTACTGTGACAGTTTAAATTTGTGTGGAAAATTAACCTTCATCCATGGTGTGTTTGAGAAGCCGGCAGGAAAAAGCAATCCCAGATTGGGAAAGTGGAAAAAACAATCCTCAGGTTGCTATGGATTGGAGAAGTGGGACAAGCAATCCTCAAATTGCAGGGGAGCCACTTTACTGCCGTGCCAAAACCTCCTACAGACACCTCCAGAAACCAAGGGGAGAGAATATTGGAAAAACACTTAGGAGGAGGGAGATCCATATTCCCAAGACACTCTGCTGTGACTAATGTACACAGCTGGATTCTCAGGTCCTCAGGAGCATGAGAGTGTCACATCTCCCCCCAGCCTGGGGTCCAGGCCATTCCCCTGCCCAGCATCAGCTGGCCCATCCATGTTATAACACAGCCTGTTGATGGAGCCAAGCCAGGCACATCCATGTGGTGTCAAACTTTGATCAAAGGTCACAGAAGGGGGATCTCTCACCTAGTGGACAGCAGGAGTATCCCATTCACAGCCTGCAGTGGGAGGAGGCATGTTTGCTCCAGATGGCACACTTGAAAAAAGGATGGCTTAAACCACTTACACTGAGTGACAAAAATCAGATTATCTGGTAGCTGATAAAAGGTTAGTTACAGATCAGATCTATGAGCATTATTTATAAAAACCAGTTTGACCAGGGGAACTAACTGGAAATTTCTGTGCTGAGAACAGAGCAAATGGGTAGCATGAAACAATTCAGACTACAGGATGGATTTTAAGACAAAATCCTTCTATCAACAAGAAAGCATCCAGCTCTGAGGGTCTCATTATAAGTAGGACATAGACCTGTTGGAGCCAGTCCAAAGGAGGACCACAAAAATGGAGAAAAGGAGGCTCCAGGGAAACCTTATAGCACCTTTCAGTATCTAAAGGGCGTCTACAAGAAAGCTGGAGTGGGACTTTCCATGAGAGCATGTAATGATAGGACAAGGGGAAATGCCTTTAAACTGAGAGTAGGTGTAAATTAGACATTAGGAAGAAATTCTTTACTGTGAGAGTGGTAAAACACCGCAACAGGTTGCCCAGAGAAGCTCTGGATGGTCCATTCCTAGAAGTGTTCCAGGCTAGGTTGGATGAGGCTTTGAGCAGCCTGGTCTAGTGGAAGGTGTCCCTGCCCATGGCATGGAGGTTGGAACTAAATGATCTTGAAGGTCCCTTCCAACCTAAACCACTCTGTGATTCTATGATTCCCTAATACTTAAAATTTGTACTCCAAACTGTAGCAATTACACCCAGTCTCATATTTAAGCTTAGATTTTTACTTCCATTTGTAAAGATTCTTTTAGCTAATGCTGATGACAAATACATATCAAAAAACATCCCTGAAGACAAGAATGTACCTTGCAGGTATGACCTGCAGCTCTGTTGGAATTCAGGCAGCAGGTTTGATTCTAAAATGACACATTTATTTCAAAGAAGAGGGCAGAGACTGACTCATATTTTTTAATAAACTTGTAGCTCATGATTTAAAGACACATTGGTATGAAGAAGCCCTGTTGAAAGAAGTTTCCCAGCATTCATAAAAATGAAAAACCATCATTTAAATATGAAAGTACACTTGAATATTGGGAGAATATTATGCAATTCAACAGACTGTAGTGACCTGTCACAGCATTTCAAAATTTTGTAAGGTTTCCCTCAAGAGCTCTAAACTCTCAGAGGTCCTCTGTATTTAACTTTCAAAGCCCTATTCTTCAAGGCTTCATTTTGAAACCATTTTAAACCAACAGTGTTGTGCCTACATTTTTTTACAGTCATGTGGAGAGGGGGGCTTGTGTATGTTTCGGAATGTAGACATATGAAAAAGATAATCTTCTTAAGTCTGTGATTTCAGGGGGGAGGGAAGGGAGGGAAGAACTGTCTTCTGACTCACAGTGGAGAATGATGGGGATTTAACCCCACATACTGTTGTTCCTCCTGAAGCTCAGTAAAGAGCAGAAGAAAGAAACAGGCTGCTCAGGAGCACATCAGCTCCTCCATCACAACACTGAGTGCACTGTGCTGGTGGGTGCCTGTGGAGCTCGTCAGGGAAGGATGTGAAAGAGATGGATATGGACTGTGTCACCTAAGGGTGAAGGTGCTCACCCTGACCAGAAAGTAGTCAGATATGGGCTTGAATGAAGCTTGCCTCCACCTCAAATACATAATTCAAAACCCAGGCTTTTAGTGACTCTCCTCTTGCCTTTCTCCCGAGCCTTTCTGTACTCACAAACAGGAAATTTTGAGTGATTTTTTTTTTTGTTAGCTGATAAATTCCCAAACAGCTCTTTCTCATTTAATAGCATCTAATTGAACTTCCTTAGAAAGATGCATCATACCTGACAGGAACAGATTCTCATCTTATTAAAATTAAAGAAGTGTAAATACTGGAGAAGGAAGAAGAGTCCAATGGTGAGAGCCCTAGCTAGGAACGCACAACCTTTCTCACTATCTGTTTTTGCTTTAGATGTCTTGAAAGAGCAAGATAAGTGAAGTTAAAGGCTCAGTCCAACACTGTCATCTGTGAAGGGGATAAAAGGGCTTCCTTTTCTCACAGAAACATTTGGTAATCACCAAATACAAAAGTACTGAGAAGAGCTTTGGTAGCCAAGCATCTCTAAAAAACAGTCTTTTGTTTTATGAAAGCAGCAGTGAAGCAGGTGGTTTTAATGTAACTTTTAAAAAGAAAGTTTAGTTTCCCAGATAATCCAGCTGACACTCTCCCACTGCTGAGCCTGCTGGCTCTGTGGGTTGTAGAGTTAACAATGTTTGAAGCTGAGTTACAACTACCTACAGGCTGAACAAAAGAGCTATCAAAATTACTTCACATTAAATCCCTGGTTTTATTCAAAATAGATTCCAGAAAAGTAAACAGTAATACTTCTTAGCTCTCAATAAATCCATGGTTTTATACTTAAATGTCCTGGTTGCCACCTGGGATCATGGTCTTTAAAACTTCTTATGTTTTTCTGAAAGCTTCATGTATAGAAGACAAATAACTATGCAAGAGTTACATCTTTCATGTAAAAGTAGTGATGGTTTTCTAAGCCCTTGTGGCTGCACAGGAATCACTCATTCCAAAGGATTATAGCTGACAGTCTAAAACCTCAGTGCGTGGAGACCACCCACAGTTAGGAAAACCTGAGCAAGGCAATCCTCAGATTTTACCCAGATGATCCAAAGGACCATGGTTGTGCTGCTCTCATTCTGTTATGTAAATGGTGTAAAGACCCTTGTTACATCAGCCCTGGGTCATGCCAGGGGCTGATCTGGCACAGAGCCCCCAGAGTGTAGCTCGGGTGGGACTGAGCGGCTCCATGGCAACACCACTGCAAACAGAGCTGGCTCTTTTCCAGAGGCCCTTTCTTCCCCTAGTCCTTCAGTGCCTTTTGCAAAAAGCAAGACATTGCTTAGCAATCATGTCTTGCACACATGCATGTAAGCACTAAACTACTATCAAGTGAACCTATGCCTTCCGTTCTTTGCGGTTAAAATCTGTTTATTAATTTCTTTCATGTCAATCTTAATTTCATTTGGTCTCCTTACCATACAAACCCCATCATGCACTGGGAAATGAATCAGTGAACTTTTGCTGCCTTTTAGCTCCTCTCTGTGAGTTTGTAAAACACTACACCAGATGTTAAGTGTCCTAAATCACAGTTTCTATAGATAAATCAAACTTTCACAGCAGGTGTAGACCATGGCATCCTTGAGTCCTAATCAGTCCCTCCACTGTCCAGATCATTGCACAGCTGGAGAGCTCAGAACTCTCAGAACCCAGGGGGTCATTCCTGGGGCCACGAGATAAACTGTAGTTTATGATTAACACAGATTCTTTAACAGACAATATGCATAAAATAAAACCAGCATTTTAGCAATAGATGTGATTTGCAACACCAATCCCCCGAGTTTCAAGTCCAAACATCACCAACAGATGAGGACTGCCAAAGGAATTAAGGCAGTTAACTAAAGAGAAATATAAAATAAAGCCTTTAAATGCATAATATTACACAAATGCTTGCCATCCAACATCCTTACCGCGGTGTCATTGGTGGTAATGTACACCAACACATCCGAGTTGTTTCTGCCATTGATGTATCGGTAACAGTTCCACACACAGCTTATCAAGTAACCCTGAAAAGAAAAGGGATTTATTATTCTGTGCAGAAAATAAACCATGGATGTTTTTCTGATAGACCATTTCCATTCTTTATAAATATGAACATCAGCATGATAGAAGCATGGGACAGTCACTTCCCACTGGTTGCAGTGACTGTGAGAATGTCTGGGGGCTCTGTGAGTAATCCAATGTCATTCCTCATACTGATAGAATTGGGGTTCTTTAGAACTGAGAAGGTTCTGGGGAGACCTTACTGTGGCTTTCAATATGTAAAGGGGGCTTATTAAATCAATGTATTCCATGTGACTGGAATGGTCCGGGGTCTTGGTATTCTTGCCTTTTTCTCTGACTAGAGAAAAATGCCAAAGTAAAAGGGTTTATTGACATCTGAAGTTATTTCTGTGTTTAAACAACGTTTAAACATTGTTAAAAATACTGTTGTTTTTTCTTCCCAGTGTAAAATGAAAACCCCTGTAAAAGCAGCAATAAACCTACTGCAAGATCATAAACTTCACTGCTTTTGTTCTGGGAATTTGGGTAGTGCTGCTTCCTGTCAAACAACTAGCTGTCTCCACTTTTTAAACTGGTTGGGCAAAATGCTCACAGCCACCACCTCCTTCATGAGCAGGAGAGATTCCAGTTTGGGCAGCAAAGGGACTGGAAGGAAGATAAGAGGCAGGAAGATGTGGAGGAGCTGGAGCCAGATCCGCAGGATGTTGGTAACACAGCTGGTGGGACTAAAGCAGTTCTCTCGGGAGCTTTCTGCTTCCCATTGCTGGAGGTTAGGGTTTTTCCTTTTGTTTTCTTTCAAAGCAAAACACCCATGTAATCACACATGATGGTGATGAGGAGAACTTAGTGTTTTGATAGTGCCCAACTTATATTTTTAGTTAGTAGGTCTGCACAGAAATTCTTCCACAAAGCTAACACATGCAGATTAAACTGCCAGCACTGAATTTGCATGTGTGTCTCACTGAGTGACTCATACTTTTGTGACTCACTTGCACTGATAGCCTTCCAAAAGCCTCTTATCCCTTTGAGCTGCCCTGTGCTTCCTCTGTCTCCAGAGCTGACACACATGAGCTGTGTTTTTCAGGATGCCACGTGACTCACTGATGGCTTGCTTGCAGATCAGGAAGTTTTTTTCCACCAGGGCTGAGCTGGCTAAAATCTGGTAAATTTGCTTCCTCTTTTTTCACAGCACCTTACAGACCCTGGATTGACTTACAGCTGTTGCAGACTTTGACAATACTTTTGGCCATCAAATGGGGAGAGCGAAAGGCTTCTGGAATGAGCTAAATCCCAAGGGAAGATTAGACAGGCTCTGCAGACCAAGCTGTGGGCTGTGCAAACCTACCCCAGGCTACTGGAACAAGTGAAGGCACATACATGGAGAACTGCATCGTTTCCAGAATTAAATACAATGTCATTGTTAATTTAAAGTGGTAATAAGTAGTTCACTAGCTTTCAGTGCTCAGATACTATAACCTGGGAAAGGCATAAGAGCCAATGCAGAACAGAGACTGAATATAGAACACTTCTGTGGGGACACAGCCTGTCTTTATAAGAAACCCTTTACATTAAGCCAACCTATTTGCAAAACTATTTCTATACCCCTTCTGTCAAAATCCAAAGTGAGGGAAGCCCTGTTTTGGATAATACAATCCTGTCTGGGAGAAGCTAGTGGGAGATCTATTTTTTAATGCTCCCATTCCATGTGGTAAAAAAAACCCACAATGAACCTCTACAGCTTTCCCAGCTCTGAACACTAGTTCTGCATGCACAGGCTGTTTCTCAGTGGGTGAGGTCTGTCCTTTGAATTAAGGAGGTCATCAGCCAGCACACACTAAGGAACTGGCCTGGAGACACTGACCAACACAGGGTAGAGAGTGGCAGTAGCTTGGAGCATGTCCTTGTCCAAGTGCTTTGGACATGTGCTGCTGGCCTGAAAATCATGAGTCACAGAAACTTGTTTTCCTCAACCTGTAACCTTATTTAGCTCATTCCTAATAATTATTTTCTGCCAATACTGCTGCACTGTTAAGTGGGGCTTCTGATTCAGTTACCAATTTTCTTTCCTGAAAGACTAAGCTGAGGTTTCAAATACTGCTTTAAAATGTGTGGCTGGACACACAGTATATAAATATATTGATTTTTATCTCAGGAGCCTAATGTTCACATTTGAAATTGGCCCTAGATAAAAGGCCTGAACCACCCTTAGTGGATCTCCTGCCTACCACAGCATAAACTGGTGACAGACAGTGACACCTTTTGGGGGAGGCAGCCTCAAGCAACCACCGCGAGAAAGGACAGGTGTGTAAAAAGGATGAATGTAGAAACAGGCACTGTGCCTACTTCTAGCCAGCTTTCAGTCTTCCTCTTTGATGGTGGGAAGTTACTTGAGACCCTAAGGATGTGAAACCCACAAAACTTTGTCACCCTGCCTCTCGCTGTTGCAGTTGCAGATGTACCTGTTCAGTAGCATAACAACAGAAATGAACTGCAGACCTGTGCTCATCAGATGCCTCACCAGAAGTTTTACCAGCATCTTTGTGGGAAATTTGAGATTGTTGTATTGTGCTGCTCCTTGTAACACAGCAAGGGAAAGTCTGTGCTGATCTGGATCACAGCAGCCCTCTGGGTCACCCCTCACTGGCAGCAAGTGCAGGGTGAACACCACAGACCCAACAGAGCCCCCTCAGGTTAGTAGCTGCCTGCACTGGATCCCATTTGATTCCCCAGCTGCTTTGAATTTTCTGTTTACAGAGCTGGGATGGGCTTCAGTAACTGGTGAAAATGAGATAAAGATTTTTACACAAACTGAAATTTATATGAAGGTTTCAAAGGGATGCTAATGGCAGACCAGTTGACCACATGTATTTCCCATGTTGGTGTTACAGGGAGAGAAACAATGGGTTGCTGTGCTGATAAAATCTGGAATTAAATCCATCTTCTCAGCACACTAGAATGTGTATCTTGTGAGAATAAAAGGGCTGTATAAGAACAACCGCTTGGAATTGAAAGAAATGCTGTAATTGGAAAGAATTAATAATATTAAACCAAACCACTGGTCTGCAACACTTTATACGGCACCTTACAGGGGCCAGGACATCAGCTGTTGGTTTACAGTCACACACACTGAGGTATGCAATTTAAAGCAACTGACCCCTGTTTTAGAGATGACTTTCCCATAAGTATCCTGTCATCATCGCTGCTGGGACTTGCCCTAGGCTTTTGTGGCACAGGTGGCAACCTCGTGGCTGTGTACTGGCCATTCCTGGGAGTGGGGTTCAGAGCTTGGCTGTTGGGGTTGTGTTCATGGTCCCAGCCTGCTCCTTCAGCCCTGCATGAAGGTAGCAGATGCCAGGTGATGTGTTGCAGGTCAGGGCTCCCCTGCCAGGAAGAATGCCCTTGGGCTGAGATACCAAATCTCTCAGGGTGAACACAGAACTTCATTCTTATCCTTTCCCATCTGCTGAGGACACCAGGAAACACAGAGTGGTCTCATCTCTGGGCTCAGTACCTTGTACATGCAGCTTACAGGCGTATTATGGAGAACAGTGCTAATGTTCAGTTTGCTGAAGACCAGCCTGTCTCACTGAACTGGGACACTTTTTGGCTGCCCCACTGGTGCTGCCTCTTCCTACCTACTGTTCAGAAAGAGAAAGGCCAAGGAAGAGGCCATACTCTGCAGCTGCAGAGTGCTTGGGGCAGCCTGGGGAAAAGGTTTAATCTGGCTCATGCTTGTGCTCATCTGAGCTCATTTGGGCTTAAGGAGCTTCCCCATGATGGGGAGGTTGAAGCCTCAGTTGTTCTGTCTCAGAAGCTGGGATTGACTGGAGGAGGCCAAGGTCCTCTTCTCCAAACCAGCTGCAGAGGACACGATTCAAAAGTCACTGTGTTGGCTATATGTAATTTGAAATCCTGTGTACATGTATATGAATACATTTGTGCTGATGGATGTCCTTCCCCAGCCAGATAGGAAACATCTATGTTTCATGGTATGCAACTCCAGTTCCGTTTCTAGACAAAGATAGTGAATGGAATAACATATTTTAGTTTACTCTGAAAAGTGTTCTGTGTGAAATCACCTGAAATTCCCATTAGGTGCTTCAGATGCAAGTAACTGATAAGGACTAAAAAGACAAGTGCTTGTGTGTGGTTAGCTGGCTTTCTTACCAACCTCTCTTGTTCACAAACCCATAACTGCAAAACACAAACCCAGCATCTAATACTGCATAGTCTTGCTTTCTGCTCAGTAGTGTCCTTCTATGAACAGAAATGAAAGTGTCATAATACCAAATATTTCTGAGGAATTAGGTGATTCTGTTTTGTATTTTCCACCAGTTGAATGCAGCTTTTCCTACTGTGGCTTTTCTTAGGTCACAATGTTTTGTTTCCTCTCCCTATTTCTAGTTGCACTCCAGAGGGAGAGGAGGCATATTTTTTTATACACAGTACCTTTTCAGTTTCAATATATAAATGTGGCACCATCTGTTAAGTCTATCAGAGATGAAATGTGATGCATCTGTGTTCAGCTTTCATTTGATGAAGCAGATTCTGTAAATCTGCATAGCAGCTCTTCTGGAAACATAAGAAATTCAAATGAAAATGCTAACTGGAATTTTGCATGTGTTTCTGTGTGAGTCACATTTTTTTGTGACTTATTTATATGATAATACGTTGCTAGAATGAGCATTATATGAGCCACATATACTCTTGGAAAAAGCATGTTTTACCACTTAAAAACAAAATTAGTCTTTGGCACTATTAATTTCTCAGGTTTCTTGTCTCTGTAGTAAGCATTTTTGCCACTCCAATTCTAGTTGTCTTTTTTTTTTAACAAGCTTGAAGCTTTCTTGACATACTTAGTCAATGACACACCAGACCCGCGTGGGGTAAAAAGAAGCTGTTGGTTGCATCAGAGAAATTTTTTAGAACACATTCCTTGTGGAACCTGAAAAATCTATGGATTTATTAAATTCACACATATTTCTTAGAAGTGTAAATAAAATCAACTGTATGGTTGTGAACATAAAAGGCCAGAAAGCTAAACTCTATTGCTAAATCACAGTAGAAAAGTGAGCACAGCTTCCAACAGCACTTTAATACACCCTGTCTGTTGGGTTTCTTTCCCCAGTTTTGAAGTAGCTTCAATAACCTAATCTACCTCTTTTGCCACAGCAACATTCCCTGTATATGTTGTCAAATGTGTTGTCTGGAAGCAACATCTTTGGTGTCACTGTGACTCTTTGGGACTTCTCTAATCTAATGCAAAACTGCTTTGCAAAGAGAGCAAGACTAATCTGAAATCAAGTCCCACACAAGAAATACAAAACCAGCAGCACTGTGCTGTGAGAAACTCGTAGAAGGGTGCAAGAAAAGGGCTAACACACCAGCATATTTTACAAGAGGTCCAATGCTCAGGGTACTAGTTGGAGCCACAGGTTTTTCCTACATTAATTTGTCTGATCTTATTCTGAGCTCCTTTTGAACTTCTGATCCACAGCAGGAGGGGGCTGCTGCACTGGACAGCCAACCTGGATGTGGTGGTTTCACATGAGCCCTTTCCAGCTGCTCTAGGTGACACTACATCTCCTCTGCCTAGTGCCTGCCTCCTCCAGCCCTCTCACCTACTAGGTTTGCAAATAAATTCTCATTCCTTGTGTCCTTCTGTTGCCTGGTCTGACAGCTCTATATGGTGCTCCTCCCAGAAGAGATTGCTTGGATTTATTTGCAAGCTCTACAAAATTCTTTCTGAGACATGGCACCAGAAGGGAAGTCATGCTTCCAGAGATGGTGGGCATCAAAACTGGATAAGAAACTATACAATTTATACGTTTGGTTTTTCTATTCCTTTCTTAATACTCTTTGCATTTGATTTACTTGTTTGACCAGAAATGAGCTAAGCTAATATTTTCACAGTTCTATCTCTAACAGCTACAAGGCTCCTTTTATTGGTGGTCATTCTTACTTCTGAGTCCACTGCAGTGTTTGTGAAATAAGAGCATGCTTCCTCAGTGCCCACTACTTAGAATATTTTACCACTGAGTTTCTCTACAATTTCCTTGTTCAGTCAGTCCATCCCATGAGATTCTCCTGCAAAAATTCTTGGCTAATTATTTTCCCTATTTTGAATGACATTGCAAAAAAATGTTGTTAGATTTCCTTTCCTTTCCCAGAGTTCTTATGAATGCACCAAACTGCATGGGCTGCACTGTTGGAAAGACTGATAATTTATCCTTAAACTATTATTTATCCTTAATATTTTATCCTTAATAGTTAAGGATAATTTATCCTTAAGTATTTCCTAGCTACAGTCAGTGAGGTGACCTTTTCTCTTCTCCCTACATATCTTAGGGTGGTTTTTAAAGTTTTTCACGGGACACACTGCCAAACACGTTCTAAAAAAACAAGAAGTCTGTATCAAGAGGCTCTCCCTTGTTCACTGCTTCAAAGCATTCATAAGTCATGAGTTCCTCCTAAAAACATCACACTTCCCCATTGTGGACTCTATGTTCTTGTGTTTGTCTATGAGATTTTTCACAACTTTTTCATGATGTCTATAACACTGTTTCATAAAGGTATCAGGCTGCTGGGGGTGCAGTTACTCAGAACTCTTCTAAAGACAGACCTCCCAGTAAGGGACATTCCACCCATGACCAGAAGTGGACTTTATACACAACAGTGCACTTACCTTAAAAGCCAAAATGATACTTATGAAAAGGAGGATAATCACAACCAGACATGTAGGGTTCACAGACATAATCTCTTCCTTGTAGGGAAAATTGTTGGGCTGTGTAAGCAAAAATAAGCAAAACACTGTGAGTCAATCTCAGAAGTTATTTAAGAGCCATTCAACCAGTGCATTCTATAATTAACAGCTTACAAAGCTTTCTGTGATCTACTAAATCCAGAGCTCTCCCCACCAACAACCAGTTTCAGAAAGTGTGGCTACAACAGGCATTGTGAACACTCAGCTGCCAAAGGCTCCCTGGAGGGCTGAGGGATTTGCATTTTGCTTTGGATGTGGTGTGGGCTCTCTTGCTTCCTCGGTGCACACTGGGTTTGTATCTGACACAAACTAGAAGAAGTCTGAGAGCTTTGCAGCAGGAAATCTTCCACCATGGGAAATGGCAAGCAAATCTCATAGTTACTGAGTAATCATTACACTGGCACTGGCTGCCAAAGAACAGTGGCAGCTCTTTCCAGAAAGTCAAAGCAGGAAAAACTGGACAGCATAATCCTTTCACCTAATATCTTATGACATTTCAAAATACCTTGAGTCTATTCTACTCCATCTTTTTTTTTGGCTAAATTTGGACTACTTCTCTAGGAGCACTTGTTAGTGCTGCTAAGTGTGTGTCCCATGGAGTCATGGGTCCTACAGGGGGCCACCTCATGATTTCCAGTTGAAATGTGGAAATCTGCCCCGGCCCTTCTCTTACCACACACATGAAATAGAGGTGATAAAATGAATCTTCCTGCTTAGCAGAAGCTCTAGTGATTTAGAGCTGTGAAACACTTTAGGATCAGTGTCTGAAAAACAGTCCCTAAAAATGTTTTACTGTATTTTTTATTGCTTTAAAACTCCATGTCCTTTGAAATGAATGTTCCAAATAGTTCTGAAATACTGCAAGATACAAGTTCTTGTTTCAGTTAGAACAAACCATTGTTCATAGACAGAGCTGCTCTCCACAAAAGATAACTCCACTGCAACAGTAGCTCATTATATCTGAATGCAATAGTTCCTTCCACACAACTCCCTTTTCCCTTACAGGTCTAATTACTTAACCAGGCCAGCTCTGCATCCTTGTCAGGACAATTAACTAGACCGAGCTATAACTGTATTCTTGGCAATGATGGTGTAAATCCAGAGTAACCCCTTAATAACCCTTATTCCAGCACTCAGCCCAGTGCATCAGGAAATTATCTTTTTTTTTGGACAGCTGCTACTGAGAATAGCTCTTTATTTAGCACTTCCATGAACTGTTCAGAATGGTTAACATCAACAGCAGCTGTAACTGTTTGCAGATAGATGTTACATAAGCACATTTTCCGCTTCTTCACAGCAATGTTTCTGTTCCTGTACTGAATTCCATGGCAGAAGTTTTTATCATGTTATCTTCTTTGTCAAGGTAGAGCTTTTATAGGGAACTAGCTTGCTATAATTCAATAAGTTACTGCTTTTTTTTTTTTCACAGAAGGTTATTCTAAATATAGTGGATGCAGTTACCCAGAGACCAAGAAAGCAAGAGTATATGCAAAGAAACAATGCACTGAAAAATTAAACAAAAACTTTAGATGCATAAAATGTAAGTATTAATGCCCCAACCTGCCCTCCTGTTTGCAGAAGGGACACCCTAAGTTAGGAAGCTAGAAAGTCCAGTCAATAAAGAACAGTTACAGTAAATCTGTACCCAAATTATTTTTTTAGTACTAATCTACCATTAAAAAATAGTCAAAATAGTTTGTGAATGTCATAAAAAATTCCTATAAAGACTTTGGTTCTCCAAAGAAGAACCTGGTTTTTGGGAAGCAGTTACTGGTCAAAGACTGGATGACTGCATGCTGTGTTTTTGGCCATAATCTAATGGGCTGTTTCTAGATATCATCTCAAAAGGGATTTGCATGGGGGAAAGAGGAGGGCAGGCAAATGACAAAGAAAGTTCCCACTTCCTGGAAAAGCAGGAACTCTGCTGGAGCCATGAACCCTGGTCAAGTCTGGGGCAGGATGTGCTGCTCAGCAGTGCCTGGCCTTCCCCTATATCGGCACCAGTGTTTCAGCAAATATTTCAGCAAAGCCAGGAGAGCACATGAGGAACAAATACTGTGGTTTGTCCCCTTCAGGCTCAACTTTCTGAGCCTCTGTCCTGAAGAGATGAGAGGTGTAAGCAGTCCCAGTGAGGGTGGTGGGCACTGCATCCCTGCCATGGTCACCCCCACACACAGGGGCCTGGGAGATCTTGGTGCAGGCTGTGAAAACTGAAGTCAGTCCCTTCTGGAGCTTCCAGGCTTCCTGTGTGAGAGACAAAGCTTTCAGTTCTCTGATGGATAGCCCAGGAGCATTGGGTCAGCATGGAAGAAACCTCTTTGTCTTTTTTTGCTAACTGGGCTATGCGCAGTCTGATCTTAAGTCACAACTACAAACCCCTTCAGTGCTGCAGGAAAACCAATTTATAAAGCCTGCACCTTTGGCAAAGAAGCAGGAAAGGTGGCAGGAAGCATCTCACCTGGCTCCAGTCTCACATGGTACAGGGACCACACTGGAACTGGTGCCATTAGGCAGCCCTTGGGGTCCCATCCCATGGCTGCAACTGTTCCCAAAATCTCATTTATTCCCACAGAAAACTAGTAAAACTAGAAAACAGGTACTAAGAGTGGTTCAGATTAATCAAACCACTGGTCTTCACTGACTGCAATGATGAACTTAAATATTGATGTGGATACGTGAGGTGGGACAAGAAATTCTGCTCCTTTCTTGGGAGTTTGCTCTCCTGTGGGAAGACCAGTAGCTGAAATCCTGCTGCTGAGAAGGTTCCAGGCACCAGGCTCTGCAACTTCTGGAAAAAGATCAGTGCCAGATGTTGTGCAAGGTTTGATAAGCTGTGACTGAAATAGATCTGGGTGGGAAAAATTAAGCCTATCATTGGAAATACAGGAGTGATTTTGGAGCAGAACATGATGAAATTTTCTACACAAACAAAAGGAAGTTGCAATGGTGTTGCACTGGCATACTAAAGTCATAATTAAAGTGTCATTTATAACCTTGTCATGGACATGGAGAGGGCTGTGTGCATAATAATATACCCAATACTCTTCTAATTTAAAAAAAATACTGCTTATTCATATCAAAGCCCTATTAGACACTTAAAAAGACTCTAAAACATGCATGGAAAGCACATTTCTACTCCATTGGTGTCATACAAACGCACAAGAAAAATAAAATTACAAAGGCTAAAGCCATTTCTCATTCCCTGAGCCTGCTTGCATGACCTTTCATGTCTTCTTTCCCCTTGAATCACAAAAAATCCACTTTAAAATACAGTGTGGATTGTCATTTCAAGTTACAATCCTCCAAGTAGTGAAATCTTACAAAATTGAAAGAAAACATCAGTGTGTCTGTAGAATTTGTAAAGCTCTGCTATAAAGTTAGTGGTACTTCTTTGGAATTATAAATGGCATTAAAAATGTCAGAAAGGATATTTTGGTTTTAAGCTTTATTTTATAGGAAAAATTTCTTTAGGTTTATCTCTTTTATGTTCTCTAGGCAATTCTCCATAAATTTAAAAGCAGGACTGATACCACCTGAATTGTTGGGCAGCAGCATTGCAGGCAGTCCCACAGTAAAGCTACTTAATATACTTTGAAATTTTGTTTAGATGAACTGTCAAAGTCCTGCACTCTGATTAGAAAAAAAGTTTGCATAATTCAGTTGCAGACCAGCCTGTTCTGCATCTCTGCTTCAATCCATTTCATTTGCTGTTATCAGATGGCAGAAGATGAAGTGTTTCATTTGAAGCCTTTAAAACACCCATATATCAAAGATTTAGTGGGGCTAAATGAAAGAAATGTGCTTTAGGTCAAACTGCTTTAGACCTCTGCTTAGAACAAGAACTAAAATGATTTTTATTTTACACATGTTGGATTTGCTGTATGCAAAAGTTTTTGCTTTTTAAATGACAATGATAATGACCAAGATAGCCAGTGTAACTCTTAGAAACTTTGATCACATGATCACCATAAAACTTGCTAAATGCAAAACTTGTAACATTTGCTTATTTTGTATGACCCTTCAGGCTAAGATGCTCTTGCAATCCATGGCAATTAAGTAGCACACCTGAGTGCAGCTGGGTATCAAAAGGCAACAAGAAGTTTCCAAAGACACTGTTCCTAAGAGAGAAGTCAGTATAGACTGATGTTACCAAACACCCTGTGAACACAATTGCAACATTTTCTGCTATGGCCCTGACCAGCTTGTTGATATGTTCTCATCATCTTGCTAAAAGTACATGGAGAGTTTCTCAGTAGCTGTAACTCATCACCCACAGAATGACATCAGGCAGGTGTAAAGGTAACTACAGTATGATACCAAAGTAACTATATAATGATACTAGATAATAGTGAAGTAAAAATGGTTAAAGAAGCAGGGTTTTTCTCATCTTAGTGCAAGCAAAAATTTCTTCTGAGACTGCTAAATGTATTGTTACCAAATGCACCGTTTCTTCCAGATATTAAATAAAGGATTTGATGGGATTTTTCATTTACCTTATGGAGCTGTGCCCCCTAAAATATCCTTCCCAAATGCAAAGCAGTCTTAGAGGAACAGAAACTGTAAGAATGCCAAGAAGAAACACAGTCCTTGTTCCTGCCTACCCTGGCAGACCACTGCAAAGGGAGCTAGGGCAAGACAACCCCAGGGCTTAGGGTTTGCAAACTATCAGGATGGATCACACCCAAATGGCACTGCATTTATGGTGAAATTGCTTGCATTGATTTTCACCTTGTCCCATGTCTGAGTATCTGGTAACTGTGGATGTGCCCTTCACATCTCTCCTGTGCTTCTGCCCACTCAGACAGATGTATTTACTCTGAACCAAATGTAACAACCTTATGCCAACAGATGAAGCCCTGCCAGGTAAAGGGACAAGGGGTTCCAGTTGAGCCATTTGTGCTTGGGACCACAGCTAAGACACAGGAGGCATAATCAGCTTCAAAGCAGATGCAGAACAGCTTCAAAACTTTTTTGAGCAGGTGATATTAACTGTTCAAAATTCATCACAGCTCTTGGTAGTTTTTCCCCATCACTAATCTCCAGCAGAAATTATAAAATACAAACTAATCCTTGTTTCTAAATGAACTTAACTTGGACTAGCTTCCAGCTGCTCATTAGCATTATGCCTTGCATCTAATTTAAACAGCCTTTTAATACCTCATTATTTTGCATATGAAACCTCTAATGACACTATCTCATGGTCTTCTTTCTCAGTAAATGAAGCAGGAAAAGCTGATTGTCTCTCATCATACTACAATATATCCAGTTTCTATATAGGTTTTTTTTAGAAACTTTTCTGCATGTTCTCTGACTTTCAAGCATTGTTTTTTTACAACCAGACTCCATAAATAGATGAAGGAAATTCACTCTACCAACAGAGAAGGGAAGTCTCTTCTCCCTTACTATTAATTGCTCTTTTTTCTGTCCACAAATCCCAAGAGCAATTTTTGCAAACAGCAAAGCAACCTAGGGACTCTAGTTTTGGCACTTAAATCCCTAGGCTGCTTACAGGGTCACTGCATCCCAGGCACAGTTGTCAAACCGTATGCTCATCTGTATTGCTCAGGCTTTTACATTTCTTTGCATTTATCTCTGTAGCAACATTAGTGGCTGAACTCAAGCTCTCAGGCAGTCTAGCTCAGGGTCAGCCATGGGTTTTATTAGAAGTGAATTTGCTGGGAAATGTCACAAGTACTGCCACTGGGAAATGCAGAGATGTGCTCACTCTGGGCAGTGCAGGGTAGGGTCTTTCAGAGGATGACACAGAACAGCCAGATTTTACTCCAGCTCACAACCTCCCACCAAAGCACTCAATCCCTCTAGACAATGAGCCTGGAGAAGCTCTCCCATGGCTGACATCGGCTTTTGTGAAGTGCCTCTTGGGGTCCAACATTATTAATGGAAGTCAGGAGGAGCATGAAATTTACTGCTGCTTGCTGGAGACCTTCCTCTGCTCAAAATAGAAACTCACTGGCAGATGGTCGGCTTGACCACAACCCTTTGCAGTCTGCCAGCTAACCTCTCCTAATCCATGTGATACATCCTGTATTGATCTGGTGCTTTATTGTTGCTCTGAGCATCATGCTGTGAAGTCAAACATCTCATCAAAGTCCATTATGCCCCTGCCCATCTTTATTGATGGAGTCAGTAATCTTGTCAGCGAAGGAAAATGAGTTTGCCTGCAGGACTGATTTTTCATGAAACCGTGCTGGCAGTCATTAATAATTTTTTCTGCTCTAATCCATTATCAATTTACTGTCCTCTCAGGCCCAGCCCTCCTGTTATTATTCTGCTTGGTAGCAATGTCATGCTAATCAGCCTATAATTATCCTGGAAATCCCCCTTGCCCGTCTGAGCACTGACAGTTTAGCACTCCTGAAGACCTGTGGCATTTCATTACCAGTCCAGAATATGATTTACAACAGGAGGACAAAGATGTGTGCAACCACAGATTCAACACTCCAGAGCAGCAGTACAGATCACAGATCTCTGCTGCACCATATACAATCCCTTCCAAGGCCTGCTCTATTTCTGCTACAGAAGGACCTATTATTTTTTATCTAGAAGGAAATAAAGGCATGTTTTAGCACACATTTCAAGAGGAACAGCTGGTCTTTGCCCTTCTATGAGTCAGCTCCAAATGTAGCACCAGATTTTCAGCAGAAGAGCAGAGGCTTTGAAGTGCACATTAACCAGCCTGTTTTTGTCCCCATCATGTTCTTGCACAGTGACCAAGACTGAGTAAAATCTGGTTACAACTCATGCTCTGGGAGGTGGGGGGAGTTCTGCAGCCACACAGAGGCTTGTGCTGCCAGAACAGCAGGGCTGGCACCAATGCAGCAGCAAGGGTCTGTAAGCAAAGGACAGGCAGGAAGGCTCCAGCAGTGGCAGTGCCAGCTTTAGCACTCCCAAATCATGGCTGTAATTTGCTCTTTTCCACTCATATCTCTGAGAACCTTTTGATTTATGCCTCTGCTTTTCTTCCAGTGCACCATCAGCTGTGAATGCAGGTGGGTGTTAAATATGATGAAGGATAACAGGCTCCTGATACAGAGCTCTCACTGGCATGACACATTGCCTCTTCCTGCAGATTTGTGTGGCTACTTATCTGCCTGCTGGTTCTCATTACCTGTTATTTATACCGGCCAGCTTTCCATCCACACAACAGAGTTCACAGCCAAGCTAATCTGTATTCAGGTTCTCAAGGCAGATTTTCAGAGACATTTGCAGCACTGGCTTCTCCAGAGCTCTGTGACTCCACGTGAACCCTGCTGGACATGGGATGTGGTCCTGTGATGAGACAGAGGCTGGTGGGCTCTTGTCTTTGCTCTAGGGGCTTGTGTTCATATCTTGTACACTTATGCAATACTGGCCAGAGATGTTTAGCCAAAGCAGAATGAGAAAGGAGACTCTAAATGTCCCTAGGACAGAATCCAAAATATTTTCTAGCAAAACCAAACCTACACTCAATCAAATTCTTGCCTAATTAAATGTGCTATAGCTACGAATAAATTAAAAGGAGGAACAAAATATCCTTGAAATAGTACCAAAAATAAGCCACTGGATATGAGCACAATAACTCTGAATGCAGAAGCAACTATTTATTATCCATGTCTTGCAATATGAGTCTCACTCTAAATGAATGGTGCTGAGAGCTTTCACATCACTGCAAAACTTCTGAGCTTTTCACAAATGCTGTAGTAAGTTAGTAATGCAGCCTTGCAAGGATGTTGAATTCAGACTGGCAAGGACTGAAAGGACTTTTCAAGGACTGCATGAGAAGGATATCACTGCCTAGAAATACAGGGCAAAACCTGCACCTTACAGATTTTTTTCCCCCAAAGGCCTGTGAACATCAAGTGATTTACCAGCTGACGGAGGTAGTCCTGAATTGTGCTGGGATAGACGAGTACACTGATGGCAACCAACGTGTTGAGAGCAAAGTCAAAGATCTGGTAACAGAAGAAGGGGATGATCCAGGCTGCATGTTGCTAAAAAGGAAATAAATTAGAAACTCATCAGCCATAAGTTTAAATAGAGGAATATATGTCTTTCTACAGGAATCTAAGGAATATTTGACATTATAGAGTATTAAATCAGCTAAAAGAAATATGACATTCAGCCAAAAGGTTTGGCCAAGGCAATTTGGCTGCTCTACTGCAGTCATATGTGTGGTGCAACTCCCACAACTCGTTACATTAGGAGACTCAGAAATCACACAATACTTTTCCTTTCTAATTAATAGGATTAATGTTGGAACAAACCACAGGCTTGGGAGGTGAATGGGAAAAAATTCTTTCAACTTTGATAGGTACAAGATTCAGTTCTCTGAATTCACCATTTGGCCAGAGCTTACTCATATTTGAAACTGCAGATAATCAACACAACTGCAGCAGGGGGCCCGGGGGTACCACTGATCTAAGCAATCAGCTCTGCTGCCTCTTCAACTTCTATCTCTCTCAATTTTCAGCTAAACAGGTAAAGAAGCAATTGTTAGAAAACTGTTTTCTTAATTTTATTTCTATGGAGTTGTGTGGTTCACTTTATTTGTATCTTCCCCAAATGTAATGCATTACCTTATATGCGCCATATGTAGCCATTGCACAGATCAGAATCATCAGGAGGGAAATTGCCGTGGCAATGCACATATCTGGAAAAGAGACACATCAATGATTGCAGACAAACTCAGAGCTTGGTTCAGTTATTTTGCCAGCTCCCTTGTGCGGAGCATCTCAAAGGGCAGGGCAGGAGATGGGTGGAGATGAGGTCAGGTGCATCGTTCAGGCATTGCTGGAGGACATCTCTGGCTTTTGTGGGGAACCTCCTAGATACAAGAAGCACAGACAGTGCTTCTATCTGTTCAAGTCTGCAGCTTTGCACTGTGCTGACACTAACACTAACACTGTGCAAACCTCTACAGTCTCCTATAAGACCATGGAGATGAATGGTCTAATTTTTCTAAGGATTTTCAAAAATCAGGAGCAGTTTTGACAAGACTATTTTACTGGTGGTGCTGATATCTGTAGTCAGAATGTGTCTGCTTTTCTGCACTACAGGTTGTTTCTTCACCAACAGCTGCTGCATACCACTGGTCATATATCTCTATACTGGAAAAGGAGCAAAACTGGCAGATAAAGTCATCTTAGCAAAAAAAAACATCTTGAAAATTTTCATTTCAACCAGTAATACTACAGAGATATGCTTATTAATGAAAATGCATAACTGTCAGGAAAGGTAAAGCAGTAAAGGAAGGAAAATATTCTATTCTTTAAAAGTTTTGATTGGAGGAATTACAGGACTCCTATCTTTTTCTTCTGCTGCTGATCAGCTTTCATTAAACTTTTCATTAGATTTAAGAAGTTCCTAAGCCATGAATAGTTGGAAGGAGATCCTGGGAGGAAAAATTACATGTTTGGTCTTTTCATATGCACCTCCCTAAGACTCATTACAGACCACTGTCAGGAGATCAGAAGTGAATTTCTAAACTTGACCTTACAGAGAGTTTGGGAGTGGAATGGAACATCGTGCCTGTTTTCTGAGGTCAAGCCACTGCACAGAGAGGATAGAGGACATGAGGTATATAGGACATGGCTTTAGAGATCCCACCTCTGCTGGTATCTGTGCTGTTCACATTGCTGTCCCCAGGTGTGTTTAGACTACCTGTCTTGATGAGGTACATGGAGGAGCTCTGAGATGGACAAACACATGGCAGTGTTCAGGATGCTCACTGCCCTGACTTTGGAAGCATTCAAAGGGTAAAGATGGCATCATTTCCTCACAGAGCTGCCACAACATCTAACTCCAGCACATGATGAGGAGCATCCCACAGCATGGAACAGTCCTCAACTCAACTCCCTGGATGCATCAAAATCAGGCTCTGGGTATGTGCCCTGGAGCCTTGACCCAGTCTCTGGAAGGACTTGGCAGCTGTGGACAGGTCTCACCTGCCACCACCAGGAAGCAGTGCAGGCTCACCCAGGTCATGGCTGAGGAGGAAGGAACAGGCACTAAGTCTTGTCTGTCATTATTTCCAGCCTACCAGAATGATCATCCATGTAGAGAACAAAAGACCCAGTCCTTGATCCTCCTGCACCTGAGGGAGCACAAACTTTGCCCTAGATGGCATTAATCCAGATTTCTGCTGGCCCTTGATGCAGACAGGAACCTGGGACTTGGGAAGCTGGAGGAAAGATGAGCAAGAGGAGACTGCTGCTGGCAGGTGAGGACATGTCCAGAGCTGCTTGTGTTCTCTGGTTCCTTGGGCACTGTACCTACCAACAGCAGGATTAAGGACTCAGAACCCAGGTCTCTCCTTTTCCAGAACACTGCCTGTGTCCTAAGTTTCAGGATTCTTGTTCTCTCTCTCTTGCCCCCAAAGTTTGTCCTTGTGATTGCATAGGAACTCAAATGCCACAGGAGAAGTCCTATGGCAGGCTACTTCCCAATTTAATGGATTAAGTTTTTAGGCTAAAGTGCCTTTTCCTGGCACTTGGAGGAGCACATTCAAACCACTGTAGTCTGATGAGGCCCCGGAGCACAGATGTCCTTTCTCACAGTACAAATGCTTGAATCTTTGCCTTATTGTCAAAATAAGCAGGTCTCACCCAGGAGAGGAGCCTCCACTCAGCAGTGAGTTTAGCTCACCCTGGTGCTCCCTGCTTCCTTCACAGTGGCTTCCTGCAGCTCAGCTCATGGTGCTACACGGGAGGCAGCTGGGCTCCCTGCTCATCATTCAGGAGGGAATGACATCTCAGTGCATCCCAAATTGCTCTTCAAAGGCACCCCCTTCTCCTCTTAGAATGTGTAGAGAATCCAGACAACCAGTGCAGTGTTTGAGCTGCATTACCTCAACAAGTTTCTAGGTTTTTAGGAGGTGTAAAGGCTGTGCTGTGCCTGTTAGAAGTGATCTGAATTCTGCCCTCAGGAGGAAGAAGTATCCACAAAATATACCTCTACTAATAAAAGGTACTGCAGCCTCTTAAGACACTTCTGGTTGTGTGGCCATTTACTCTGGCTGCTTAATACATCCTGTGAAATCAAAATTATTTTGAATAGACCAGGTACAATTAAGGTAATGAAAGAAAAGGAGAGAAGTGAAAATGGCTGCTGTAGCCACAAATCTCAATTGAACCTCTTGTAAAAGAGGCTCTTGGATCCATATTTTTATTCTGACCATCAGTTTGGAGGCACTGCTTATGCATTTGCTCTTAATCCCAACCACTTATTTCCTGCATCCAGGGGAAAGCTGCTGTCACCATCATTTGCAGCAGATGCAGGAGTCACAGGTTCCACTTTGCTGGTGACTGTGGCAGTACTGGTTCAGAGCCAGAGCCCAGCAAACTGTGATGAACTTGACATTGAAGATCTGGTCTGACACACTCATGCTCCCTGTCTCCAGTGTCTCCCTAACTCTGCTCCACTGTGCCAAGTCCTAGTTGGCTCAAGCTAGTTCTTTCTCATTTAAGGCTTCATTGGGTTTTTTGAGCCATGTCAGCTTCAATTAATCAGAATGAAACTAGATATGCAGCACATTAAATGAGAAACTGACATGGGTGTGTGATTTTTTTTCCAGCCATGCTGTGTTTTCTATGGCTAGAAGGGCTGTACTTGGACTGCTGAAGGGGTTATCCAGCCTATTTGTCCTAGATGGCTTTCTGAGTTTTCTCCTTGGGTTTAAAGAAAACAATTGAGTTTTTCTCTCCTTGGGTTTAAAGACACCAGTTGAGTTTTTTAATTCTTATACCTTGCCATGACATCCTACTTTCCTGCCTCTTTGGACAGAAGATGCTGCTGGGGCTGGGCAGAGCTCCTGTCATGGAGTACTGGTGTGCACAGCAAGCAGCAGCTCAAGCTCCCTCAAATTACCTCAGAAGTATTTCCTTGCCTTCCCCTCTCCTCTTGCAGAGGAGGCTGATGGTGGGTGCTGCAGGGACAGGGAGGAGCAGCCAGCAAAGCCAGTCCCTGAGCCAGGACTTGTGTGGAGTGATGAAGACCTCAAATCCTCATCACCTGCCCCAGCCCTGGAGTTAATCACTGGCCCACAGCTTTGACAGCAGGGGCCAGAAAGCTGCTGATCAGCAGCCTGCAATCCTCAGGCAGTTTCTCCCACTCTCCCAGCCTTATTTATCCAAGAGCCTCCTGACTGCCAGCTAAGGATTACTGCCTTGCTCTCTCCTCCAGGCTGCTTGTGCAAGCTTGATGCCACTACTGCCAGCCACCATGGAGCCTCCTGGGTCTGCACAGAGCAGCATTTTCTCCCTGGGAAAGAGAAGAGGGCAATGAGAAGGAAAGAGTATTTTGCACTTTTGAGCCCAGCACATTTACTCCAGAGTATAAAATTAGAGGGGAAGATGCTGCCCTGAATATCCTGTACTGGGAAGGGATCTAGTTTTTTTGCCCCTCCCTATATCTGGGACTCGTGGTGGTGTTGATGGACTGGGACAGGAGTGTACCTACTCCACCATTTCCATTTATCCCCCAGCAGAAGTCCAAGCCTGCTGTCTGCAGATTTCTTTATAAAATTTTTCTATTTGAATTAATATTTTTAAATCCTGGGTGCATGTCATATTCAGCAGAGAGACCTTCACATTATTCTCCCCTGTCCTGAGATGTCTGCTTGTCCTGTCTGCCCATCCCAGGGCAGGGACATGGGCAGATTTTGACCTAAGTTGCTGATATCAGTGTCAAAGTTCCCCCCAGTTTCTGTAGAGCATGCAGAGGATTCCAATCCTTGTTGTCATGTGGCCTGTGATGTATCACATACACATCTCTGACACTATGGCAGCAGTAAATAAAACCAAGCACTGCTTGTATGGGCTGCTGACATGTCAGGATGATGATATGTGTGTCTGAAGAAGCTGAGCAGAAGGCTCAGGCAAAACCCTCTGGGAAGTCAAAATGAATTATAGGGCTTTTCCATCTCCTGCTCTGAGATTATTAGTCTTTCAACAGCAGCAGTATTACATTGAACAGCTCACACATTTCTAATTTTCCCTACTCCAGCTTCTAAACTCCCTCAGGAAATAATAAAAAGAAAGATGAGACTAAATGGGCTCAGCTGAATATCCAGCACAGGAGGAAGCCCAGCATTTTACCAGGTTCTGATATGTACCTCTTGGAGAGCCACACAAACCACACACACTGGTGTCTTCCAGTACCTCCCTCTGCCACATGGTTAAGTCTTGGCAGACTTTCTTCCCCCTTGCTTCCTTTTCTAGAATAGAAGGGAAAATAAATAGCCTAGAGCTTTTTTCTAAGTGTTCAGGTAAATCCTTTCTCTGACTAATCAAACAGGTACTTTGGAGCCTCTGGTAATGCCCTTGGAACCACACTAAACCCTGGAATTAGAGCTGATACATGTTGCACTGGTATTTTCAAGCAGTTTGCACTAGACTGGCTGTGGCTCTGCAGGTGGCAGGAATTTTTCCCACTGCTGGAACAGAAAATTGAGAATTCTCCATAAACCAGGCACAGCTAGAAATAAATCTGAATACAAATGTTGGGGTAATCCTGGTTTCTTGGAAGTCAAGGGAAACCTGTCATTAACTTCATTTGACTACTGTGACACAGCTGACAAGTTTTTCTTCCAGACGATGTTTTCAGATCTTTTATGGGGGATCCTCTTACAGGAGAGAGAGAAAGGGAGTGACAAGATTTACATGTAAACTCTGTGTCTGCAATTTTTGTTGTTTGCTATTGATAGGCGCATCAACAGGAATGGGAATAATGGCTATTAGTGTTTGTGTCATTATTATTTGTCAACAGAAGTACATATAGATAATAATTTTGGGACCTTCCTTAGCATAAAAAATATGTATCTTCCTTTATTTCATACATATGGTTTCAGTGCCTGCAGCTAACCTGAAAAAAACTTCTTCAAAAAAGACAAAAGTAGGAAAAGAGAAGAGTATGTGGAAGTTTTTCTGATGATTTATCTCATCATAAAACATTTCATTACATTTGAACAAATACAGTCATGCCTAAAGAATAGAAGAAAGAAATTATCTTCTGCCAGCTATTTCCAGTAACCATAAAAGTCAGTAGCTTGACTCAACTGCCTTTACTCAGTAAGGCACCAAACCAGAGGGAGTCAAAGAATAAAAGGAGACATTAATTCAAGTGTTCATTCGTAATTTAACTGCCTGTGAAATGTTCCCTTTACCAAATGAAAATGAGGTTGCTTGGCCCATAAGCCATCCTTCCACAGTCTTGCAGGGTTCACTTCAGAAGCCTTGATAAAAATATACAGAAAATACAATTTTCAAGTGTAGATGGAAATCCCCAATGTATTTTATCTGACAGCTACTGCATTACAAAACAGAATTACAATTTTAAAGCCTTGGGCACTGGCAGGCCTCTGATGTCAGCTATATAAAACCACACTGACAGACAGTTATTACCAAGGTTAATCTCTGAGAATTAGGACAAGGCAGTCAGTTTTAATATGTCAGAATCAGCTAGGAGTCCATCTGTATCTACTATGGTCCTTACTTTCTTAAATCCAGTTATATAAAAAGATTTTTAGTCGGAAGTTGTAGGTGGTTTTTCAATGAAGACACAATAAAAGTAGCAATCACCCCTTATCATTAGTTCAGTGTAGACCCTCGAGGCATATTTGCATTAAAGACCTTGTGGAAATAAGCATCCCTTGAAAAATATCCAGCATCTCTGACAATGGGCTCTTTTTTTTTTCTCTCATGTGTGGGGCTATTGCTTCTCCTACAGACTTTTTTATGACTTCAGTAGGAACGAGGAAAGGATTTAGAACCTTTAGCTGTGGAGGGGGGGATTCTGAGCAGAAAGACACCAGTGTGATTAGCAACAAACCTTGTTTCAGACTACTATGAGAAATGTTGAATGTAACCATCTTGTGAGCAGAAATTAAAATAAACAGACATTTTTATCAAAATCACATGGAGGGAAAACTTTACTAGACATGAATTAAACAGTTTAATCAACAAACCACCAAATAATTTGAAAAAGTTATGGAACAAGGAAACATTTTCAAAGGACAGAAGGTTTTGTAGGAGACATAAATGGCCTGGCTTACCCTTCTCTGAAACTATATTGAAGATTTTCTATGATGCCTTTCAGTAAGAGAAGGAATTGCTCTGTGTTATTGCTAATATGCCTATGACTGTACAATTGATATTTGCATTTGCATCTACTCCAGCAGGTTTGTGCAAGTCAGGCCACATGCACAGGGGGTGCATAAATACATCCAGCATGAAGGAACACACTCAGCTGTCTGAACAGCAGCGTGGGCTCTTGAGCATCTGCAGGCACTTGGGATGTGGTGCTGTGGGAGGCAGAGACTCCATATCTCCTTCTGTCCTGCAAAATTCCCCCAGGGCTGTCAGTGCCATGCTCAGGGATGCATCTCCCTGCCAAGGGCTGTCTCTGTCCCTGCCAGGCCAGGACACAGCAGAACAGATTGATTGATTACTAATGGGTAGGTGGCAGATTAGGTTACTACTGGGAAACAAGTTTGAACTGTGCCATGACACCTTTCACAATAAAAATGCATCTGTAAGATACAAAGGTGAAGCAATAACTAAAAGGACAGTAATTACTGAAATGATAGGACAGTTACATAAATGCTGGAGCAATGAGTGCTAGTAATTAGGGAATTTGTACTTACTGGCATCATCCATAAATTCAAATTCACCCCCTAATTCAGCACTAGTCAGGTGGTACTGGTCAGGATCAGTCAGGGCACTCAGCAGAATCAGCAAGACCACCGAATTTATAATCTACAGAGAGGAAAAAGGGAAAAGGATCAGTCTGTGAAAGTAATCCATGAAAAACCTCTGGGCAGCACATACCCACATACCACATATTACACCAACTATGATAGAGAGTGTTTTCCAACTGTACAACTGCAGTATTTAACTAACACTGCAATTAATTTCTCTAAGTTGGTGTAAACAGGACTTCTTCCCTAAGTGGCAGCATGAAAATTAAACAAAATGTAGATTACCTCTTTTCATTCTGACTCTATTCCACAACAGAAAAGTTATCACTGTTCTTTCAGACCATAAAACACATGAGCACATCCACCAGTCATTTTGAGATTATTACAAATGGGTGCTGTAATCAAGGACTATCAGAATGGCAGAACCAGAATTGGGGACAGCCCCTGTAAAACTGATAGATGATCAAAGAGGAGCTCAGTTACTGGAAAGGGCTGGGTTTTAAGAGGCCATGAGTGAGGTGCTGGTTCAGGTGAGCTGCTAAATGAGGAGGCCTGGGGAGGGTGGGAGGAGGTGGCAATGTGAGCCCCGTGTCTGATGCTCACATTCCTGTGTCATATGGCACAGATGGACACTCACAACCACCAAGGCCTTGGCTATGAAATGCAGTAAGTGAATTAAATGCCAAGAATATCAAGTGATCCAGTAGAAGCGGATTGTCAAGTATCAGCTATGAACGGATTGGAGAGGTAGCCAAGAGCTGTATTTTAAAACAAATCTGAACAAAATGCTCATATTGCTTTGAAGTGAAGAGAGCTAATTGCAGAAAAGAAGATTGTTCAGCATGAAATAATGCAGCCAGGCTAAAAGCTTATTCTACAGAACTAGGAAGATAACTGGTGAAGAAGAAAATGGAAAGAAGAAAGCTGAAAACAGTACGCTTGGAAAGATGGATTTTATTGCTTTGGTTCTCACTTCAAAGTCATCCTAATCTGATCACAGGCTACTAACAGCAACAAGAAGGTGTAGAAACACAGGTTATTTCAAGACATAACAGGCTAGAGAATTTCTCAGGTAAGATAAATCCTTTTTGATAGGTAAATTCCATCAAGACCAGCTGATACCAGATCTGTTAGCAATCTTTGAAAACTGCTGAGAATAGACTGAGTTCACAAGACAAGAAAAGAGCAAGCAGAGTTTATGCATTTTCAAAGCAGGAAGGTCATGTAATGAATTTCTAGATAGACTGTGAGAACAAAATAAGAACAGATAATCAAGCAGTCTCCCCATTAACACTTCAAATTTGTATGGTGACAAGTAACGATCACCACGGGCTTGTCAAGGACAAACTGTATGTAATTTATCTTATTTTCCTTCTCTGACAGACTAAGACACCTTATGGACAGGGCAGAAGCAGTAGATAACATCCTTGCATCTTAGCATTAGCACACCTTTTGACATTATGAGATTCTCATAAATGAGCAAGGAAAACCTGGTTTGGTTGAATGTGCAGGAAGGTGAATGCACTGCCAGCTGGATAGCTGTACTGAAAGAACAGCTGTCATGGATTTAAGGATTCACAGCCAGCAAAGAAGATATATTGATTAGGGTTTTCCAGAATCACTGAGAGACTTATTATTTTAAGTTTCTGGTAACCTCTACCTTTCTCTAATCTGCAGACAATGCCAAGTTGAAAGCACTTTGTGAAATAAGATTAAAATTATTTTGACCACCTAGAGCAGAATTCCGACAATAGAGCACAATTCGGCACAAAAAGCATAGAGAAACACATTTGTGAGGAACTTCAGAAGAATGTGAGGCAAAAAAACTGAGTAAGGGACAGCTGCTCAGAAAGGAGTCAGAGCGTGACAGTGAATCAACTGAACACGACTCAGTGGAATCCCATAAGCTCAGCTTTGTGGCTACATGGTGGTGGGCAGTGCTGCAGAAAGCTGGGTATTAGATGCATAAACTATCCTCCCACTTGCCCTCCATGGGCCTCTGCAGAAAGGATTCAAAGTCTTTCTAAAATGTACAAGGAAAAACCCTGGGGAGGATCCTGCATCAGAACAGAGGGTAGTGAGACATCTGGAATGTAGGACAGACAGGGGAAAAAACTGGGGTTACTTAGCAAGGAAAAGGTAGGTGAAGGTGCTCTCAGTCTTTTATGAGCAGAAAGGTGGGGGAAAAGAACAAGGCAACAGACTTTCCTCCAGATCCACTGGGTAAACAGATCTGAATTATGGCAAAAGAAAATTCAAGTTAATGTGGTGAATGATATGAAAAGAAGCAGACAGAGATTGTCTGGAGGGGGCTAGAGATCATCATTCCTGCATTTTTACATAGAACAGTTAAATAACTCTGTGTTGGGAATGCTGTAGCATGATCTTATCTTGGCTTTCTCTTGGTTTTGAAGACATCAGATGACTATCAAAATTCAAAGCTACATTCCATGAATCTTACTGGGTTTTAACATTATGTTTAACTTCATATCACAACCTAGTTCCTGTTTTATACTCCTTTGTGGAAAGCTAGAAGATATAAGCCAGTAATAAATATGTTACCTAAGAAGACTACTCAAAATATCCAAGCAATCAGAAACCATAAATGTATAGTGTTGCTATTTTAAAGACATATTTTTTGGGTACAGATACAGCCATAAAAATTCATGAAATACTGACCTACGCACTCTACTTTCTCCTTATGAATATGTCCTGATTCAGATAATGTGATTGTCAGCATTGCCTTAAACTCTGTAAAAGGCATAGATTGTGTTTACCTGATATGAAGTCTGCTGCAGTCAGTAGGAATCTGTCTAATGCTTTTTAGTGCATTACTTTTCTGTTCTATCAGTTTGTTCTCTTGAGATCCTCATAATCATCTGAGCACTTTCCAGCTGTGCTGTCAGCAGTGCAAGTGAAACACACCACGTGTTTGTTTGCTCCCTTTTTCTCCCATTGATGTGTGCACAGTTGGGTGTATTGTGTTCATTAGGGTTTTCCTTTTGTTTTGAAAGTGATGTGTTGAATTTGAAAAATGCTTTAATGCATAAATTCTGTGTGTCTAAAAACTTACTGATGTAATGTTTTCCAAGGACACACAATCAAGGACAAGAGCATAAAAAATTATTCCCTGCTGGTATATGCAGTTAGTATGAGAACTGAAATCTCCATTCTAGGAAAAGCAAAAGAGATTCCTGTGCTCTTTTGATAGGGCCAACATTTCCTTCAAGATGTTTTACATTTCTTCAGTAACAAACAGTGTAACAACCAATTAGCAATGCTTAGAAAGCATTTTAATTATGCAAAGTTTCAGGAAGCTGCTAAAACTTGTACCTTCCCAGTGAGACACACTGTCCTCCTTTTATAGATGGAGAAACTGAAACGTGTCCTTGGCCATACAGCAGTGGGGTTGTAGCAGGATGCTCTCCCTGGAATGGGGTAAGATAACTTGAACAGTGCCCTATTTACAAAGCTATCAGTGGTAAATGAAGAAGGGGAATTGACACTGCCTTTGGCGTTGAACAATGGCTGAAGCCAAGTCTGACTCAATCCCAAAGTTAAACATTCTGACAGTGAGATGAAAATGTGGTAGACCTGCTAAAACACGTGGATAAAGGAACAAACAAGTGACACTGCTGATAGTTTATCTAAAGCTGCTGAGCTGACACAGCTGGCCTGGAGACATAATGGCTGACAGAAATCATCCAGTCCCAAACTTGAACAGCAGGGTCTTCTACCATTCTTGGAGTGCATGTGTGGGGACTTCTCCCTGGAGTGGGGGTGCCCTTCAAGGTTACCTTCCAAGGCTGAGTGAAAGAAACTGGCCCCTGGTCACTTATATGGGTGAGTAACATCAATCTGTTAATAATAATTAAATATCAACTAATAATTTTTGCTAGCTTTAATACAATTGCTTCAATATTGCTTCATGGTGTACTATAATAGTTATTATATCTCCTATCTGATTAAGATAGTTTTGTGTAATCATTATAATAATAAGAAATGATAGATATTTATTAAATATATCTTGTTTGCTGTCCTTTATCCTGTAGGACAAAGTTGTATAAAGATTCAATTATACTTGTATAATCCTTTAGACATAAACTGCTGACAAAGTCTGGGGTTAAGACTGGATCCAGCCATACCCAGACTCCTCTATGAGGAGTTTAAAAAGCAAGGGGATCCTTTCTACACCCTGTGACTCAACAGGAGGATTTCTTTAATAAACTTTATCTGAAGCTCCCACTCTGCCCACGACAGGTGTTCAAAAAGAATAAAATGCAAGACTGTTCACTATCAAGTCAGAACTGTGACCACTGGGTCCTACAGCTGATTGCAGCCCCAGTGCTGCCAGGGGCTCAGGAGAGGAGCTCCAGGGACACTCACAGGCCTTATTTGACCTGCACAGCCCCAGCCTGGGCCTCTCCACACCCCTGCCCACAGCCCAGGACCCCATCCAGGTCAGCCTGGGGTCATCAATCCCTGTCCCAGTGGCACAACACGACGCCAGTCTCCAGCCATGCTTCCTGGTGGACCCTGTAAAGGGAAGCTGCAGCTTCTCTCCAGCTGTGTCCCTGCTCCCAGCCCTCTTTGCTGCTGGTTGCCCCCCCTGCTTTATCACCTGCCCTGTTGGGGCTCTTGGTGAACCCCACGATCAGCCCCAGTTCTGCTTCTGGGCTCAGTCCCTGCAGGATGGTGTTCAGAGTGCCCTAACAACACACTGGACAAAGAACCAACAGAAAGCCCTATAAGTGCCCAACTGTGCCTCCATTCTGATACGGAAATAAAATAATTATTTTTTAAAAATCCCAAAATCTTACTTCTCTGGCAGCCAGATGGAATTACATCCACTTTTTTAATCAATGAAGGGGAGGAAAATAACTGCTTTATAAAGACCACAGAATGTATGAAGCTAATGGGAAAGAGAAAATATGGAAGAGACATCCAGATATTGGAGCAGTAACTGAAGTTCCTGCTGTGGGCTTACAAAACATAATTTCAGATTTGAGTAGAAGATACTTTAAACAGCAACAGCTGTGTGAGGAAGGTGCATGCAAGCATGAACAAGACAGGCAGCAGGTGATGGGAGTGGGACTGGCACCACCAGCCACTGGTGCTGCTTCCACCTGCACTGTGATAAAGAACCAGCAGCTTAAGCACAATGTGAGGCAGTTCTGCTGGAGAGGATGCCCAGTGTTTAGGATGCAAGGACACAACCTCATGTCTTCCACAGGCAGCATCCAGCAATTAGAAACTATATAATGAATGAAAATTTCAGACTTCTACTGTCAATAAATCAGCTTTTTTCCATGTCATTTGTTACAGAGGTCAGCAGTGAACTGTAGTGACCCATGGGAATAACGAGCAGGGGAGAGGTGTCAGAAAGCACTGCAGCAACAGGTGATCAGAAAACACTATAACCACTATAATTTCAGACCTTTTCACAAAGTGCAGCTGCATGGTGCCTATCCCAACTTATCTAAAATAAAATTAGTTCCAGTAGCTCCTAAGAGCATGCCATTAACACCAATCTACTGATGATCCCTAACTCAAGCAGACAGAGAAATGCTTTCGCCAGCAACTTACATAAATGTCTGTAAACACTGGAAGAATTGCCAGGAGTTACAATGGCTTTTAGTCAAGAGTCAAAATAAAATAAATTGATAAAGGAATTTAGAAGAGGAAATATTATGTTCACTTTAAATCAATACACTGCATTAAAAATACTGTGATGTTTCTATTGAAGTCTACAGGTTCCCCTCTACAAATACTCTACTACAGTTCTCCCAAGACTTTCTAATGCAGTGAAGAGAGATACCCATATTTACAGGAAAAAAGAAGAGCTGACCCCCCCCCCCCCCCCNNNNCCCCCGCTTTATTTCTCTTGAGGGTTCAATTTATAACTGAATCCATGCATGTAGCAGTCTGAGGGTTATGGGTGGTGAAAGATCTTCATACAGTTTTAATTCTGTGACTGTTTTCAGCCTCACTGAACTCAAGAAAGATCCACTTAGGCACTTTCCTTAAATCTCAGCATTGGTGGAGAACTAACTCCCTGCCTGTGCCCCTTTTCACAGTTCCTTCACAGAGCTGATTTCATGACACTGTGTAGTCCTGTAATATGCAGGAACTGGCACACAGAGTTCTAGCATATTTTTAGTATCCCACAAAACTGGCATTTGTTGTCCTCTACAGAGAAACTAAGGAAGCAAATTGCCAAGGACATTAATTTTGGTAGTAAGAATTCCTAAACATTTTTAGTAAAACTTAAGAAAATTTCAAGCAGAACCCATGTACCCTCTCCTCTGTTTGTCTCCAAAAAACTCAAGGCAATTTTATGAGTCTAGGTACCTGCTGTCTACAGAAAATATAGAAACAAAGCATCAGTCTTAAACTACTTTTGCTCCTTGAAAATAAACAGAAGAGTAGTTTCTAGCACTTGGATATTTGAAGTCAGTATCACTATCAGAAAAAGTAAGAATGAATGGAAAATGTCTATTTAAGTATCTCCATGTCTAATTCTCCCTATCTACCATTCTCTTTTCACTAGGCATGTTCTCTGCATATTTTCTTATTTTTTTCTTTAGGCGTAGAAAATACTAATAAAAGCAAGAACACTTTTGTTCATCAAAAGGACAAAAGAACTCTACAAAGGAAAAAAAATCAGGGTCAGGATTTAACTAGCTCAGGGTAGATTTGCACTATCTGGGGTGTCTTTCCCAAACTTCTCTGTTAGTGTAGATAATGAATTAAGGTTTATTGCCCCATAGAGGAAGATTTTTCTATCTGTTCTCTGTCTCCCCCTGTTAGGGAAAGTTTTGTGTTTGTTTGTGTTCACTGGGGCTTTTTCTAAACTCTGACTGAAGAAGAAACAAGGAGGCAATTTTATCAATAAAGGTTTTAAGCTGAGTGCTGTGAAGAGCAGGCAAACAGCACATAAGAAACAAGAAACAAGATGTCCCTTCTGTGTACCCAAGTTTCTTGACAAGTCTCACAGCAGTGGTTCAGTCTTTCCCTCTGGGGACACAGGAGCTACATCTGAGCACACCACAGCCACTGGCTTGAACTCCAGGAATGGAGGAGCAGGAGAGCCCTGGCTGTCAGAGTAGACACCTCTCTCTTTTTTCTGCTGTGTAAACCTCCTGCCTCATGCTAATGGAAATGTTTCCGCTTTCCAGGGCTTGGGGACAAGCTGCAGATGTGTTAGTGATGCACAACTTTATGAGTGGTCCAAGTTAGAAACCCAGACACCCTCAATTATCTTTTCATCCAATGGAACAAAACAGCCTGAAGGGAAACAGAAAGAGGGACACTTGAACTGGCGTTAAAAGGGAATCCTTCACTCCTCTGACCAGTGAAACTCATTATCAGGCACTATTACTAAAGCCAAAAGGTGAAGGAATTCAGAAAAGGATGAGATATGTATTAAGGAAATTCAAGTGTTTAGTCATATCAAAAAATATCTTAAAAACAAAATATAAGCCTTCCTGCTTCAGGTGACTGCCCTACCTTAACATTACAGGATAATAAAAGAAAATGCTGTCTCTGAACAAGCTGTTCTTTCTCCCTGTGTGGTTTCTCAAAGCATGGTTCTGGCTGCTATCTGAAATACTGCACTGGAATAGGGAGAGCATTAGTCAGGTCAGAAGTAGCAATTATGTTTTTATATTCTTTAATCTGGAGAAGATAGGGAAGAGTCTGAAATTCTTGTCACTATTTTTCCATGCTACTTATGAGAAGGCAAAGAATCATCCAGGCAGGCTCAGACTAGCATATTGCAAAGTTCATATTATAGAGAGCATATAATAGAAAGCTGCATAAAATATTTCAATCAGACTTTATACACAATTTCAGCTTTGATTGCTATGACACTAAACGCTGACCTTTAAAGACTATGCTGATTAAATTGATATAGGAAGTCCAGAATAATTTATCAGCACTCTTCTATACAAATGACTCAACTACTGCCTACTGTCAGCCTTTTAACAGGCTTAAAACCCAAACCTCAAGAGGTCTTTATTAGTGAAATATGTTAATGATTAAATTTATTTTTAAAAAATAGATGGACAGATTGTGCAACATGCACATGAGAGGTTTCTGCCTCCCTAGAGATAGAGTTTAGTTTGTCATATACTTGTGAGAGACTGAAATGTTATGGTTTGTGGCTTAAATATTGCTATGAAGGACTTTTTGCCCATTAGGGCAAAACTGTATAAAGAAGCAACCACCAAAGCCCTCCCCTCCCTGAAGATGCCTCCTGAGGGGAACTTGGGAGTGTGAGCTAAGCTGCTTAAGGGAACTTGAGATAAGATAAAGGTGACACTATTGTTCAATTATCTCAGGTCTAAGGAGAAAGAAACCAGACTGAGGGAGAATGAAGTATCCTCCAGAAAGCCAAACCCAGCAGCTGCCCTGGACTTGAGGTGGGGGAGGCCACAGCCCTCAGACTCATCTGCTGAGGCCAGGTTTGCACAGACTCCCCCAGTCAAGGGGGGCAGGAGCAGAGTTTTGGCTGTGTGACATCACCTCAGGTCAGAGACAGTGAACACCCTTCAGCTGCCCCAGCCCCACAGGCCACATCCACGGGACATTCACGAGGGGCAGCTGAGGGGGTGCCATAATCCATCAAAGAGCCCCAAAGTGCTCCCCAGACTTATTCCCGAAGCCTTGCACCAGAGCACTGCACGTGATGCAAAGTGATGCCACTGCTCCAGAGTCTGCTGCAAGCGACTGTGACAGACTTGTTCCCCCAGGGGAGGTCCCTGGGCATTCCCAGCTGGCCTGAGCTACTTTAATCCATTGAACTCTGTGTTCTGCAGGACCCTCACCACCAAGAAGACCAGAAGAACAGGTTCAATAGGACACCATCAGGATCCATGGAGTGGGGATATTTTCTACTTAGTTTGTCTCTCTGACACTCTCTTCTTCTTGCCCCTCCTTTTTCTATTTCCTTTCATCTCTTTTTACCTCCTATTTGCTGTGAAATAAAATCCATACTACTGACTTTGGCATATGGTCTTCCTTGCAACTTCATTTGGGCAGAGGCATCTCTTTCATAATTTTAATAACTGGATCGTAACATTTAATCTTAGTCCTTCCGTGCTTTAAGGAAAGTTTTCCATTGTATTTAAAGAAAGTTTAACCTCTATCTAAGGAAAGTCTTGAAAATGATTGCTGAGGTCTTCTGCCCATCAAGACCTCTAGGGAAATATCTATGGAGAAATATAATCACATATACAATTATAACATTCCCAGATCAACTCACAGTTTATCCTAAAGGTCATTTTGGTTCAAGATGCAGTGGAGAACTAGCAGAGAATTGGTATGCAGTAAAACCTTATTAGAAAAAGGGTTGCTCAGCTGGGATTTGTTTGGTTTCTGCATTTGTCCTTGACTTCCAAAAATGTATGTTTGAGCCTTGCAGGTGACTGTGAAAGCTTGAGGGCAGATCTGCTAAAGTGTGACTGTGATGTGAGCTGTGGCAGCTCCCACAGACCTACACTTTTGTGAGGACTTGTGACAGAGGATGGGCCAGGCAGCATCGCTGGAGCTGCTTACCTGGGCTGGACTGTCCCGGTACCCGCTGACCCTGGCCAGCACACTGTGTGTCCTGCAGCCACTGCAGCCCACAGCATTGTCCCTGCTCAGAGTCCCCTCCACCCTCCTTGGACACGGCCACTGCACTGCTGAGAGGACTGTGCTCTGCTTTTGAGAGCAAGCCACATACAACCACTTCATTTAAAAAACAACCTGACAAAAACCAACACCAAAACACACCAAATCATTGATCCATTACTCTTACATAGCCACCACAGGCAATATCCACAGAAGCCATACAAGTGACTGCACCCTTGAAGCACTCTGCAACCCAAGGCAGGGATTTAGTTATGCAAGGAAGAAGTGGAAGGATGGTACAGTACAGATAATCAGAGAAATAGTAAAGAACACGATCACATGTATCCTGTCTGTCTGGCCACAGCTGTTTCACTGCTGGGAAATGCATCTCTCCAAGGTGAAAATCTCCCACAAACCTGTGTTTCTGCCAAAAGCATTTGTCCTGTCTGTTTTAAGCAGCTTAATATATCTCTGGATAGAACAAGACCTTGCTCAGCACATGCCAGCAACAAAATGAAAAGCAGTCACAGCACTCTCAAAAGCCCTTTCAAGGCTGAGTACCTGGATGACAATTGTTAGAGCTGACTGCAGACACCTGAAAAGGAGCTGACCCACAGGAGGTCCAGGAACAGCGCGCTGGGCTCAAATCCATATTAATTCTTCAGGGATGCCTCCCTGGCAATTCACCTCACATCAACCAGGAGCACTCTCTCACACCTTCAGACACAAGCGTGGGTTTTTGCTTCTTATTCTGCTGTTTGGAGATTTGGGACTTAAACCTCCAGCCCTGCTTGAGAACAGCACAGAAATTGCCCTGCACATCTTCAAGCCTCGGCCACTTTAAACTTCCAGAGTTTTACAGTCAAAGCACAAGCCTCACAATAAAACAAGAGAAAAAGAAAGCAATCAAGGAAATTAATTCCTGGCTATTTTGCAACATCCGTTCCATATGTCCAAGAATATATAAGACTAATTGCATTTTCACTGACGTCAGTCTAATCAACGATCAGTTTAGGAAGCTTAATGTGTTCTCCTCTGGCTCACTAGGAGATACATATTAACCTTCAACAGAACTTCCAAACACATTTCACTTGATTAATGTAATACCTTCTCTCCTTTCTATAAATATATTCATGATTTTTTGTATAAAAACCCAAATGTAATTAGAGCATATTGAACTCTTAATGGGATTCTTTCCTTCAACAAGCATTTATGTAAACTTTGCTCCTCTTACAACCAACCATCTGTTTTCTCACTGGAGGGAATGTATTATCCAATTGAAGGCCTTAATAAGAAAAAAGGGTATTTTACAAAGGTTTGCAGTTTCTGAGCTGATAATTGTATTGATTACATGAGACAACTGTGTCATTATCAAGATAACTGATGCAGATTATCAGCTGTCATTGCAATGATTACATACTCTATGAAACATCCTACCATGGTATTTGGGGATATAAAAAAAACTGCCTATGTTAGGGGATTAGAGCTTAAAGACATTTTCATAAATCCTCGTGTTGTGTCACAGACTAATAAACAGTTCAGTAAGTGCAAGGGCTGCTCAAAAGACATTTTCAAGGAATTTTATCCCTCCAATGACTTAAAAGGTTTTTGCAAGAAAAAACATTTTTAATTAATGTTTTAATGTCATACTGATGTATGACAGAGTCTGGGACAGACTAATAAAATGCTGCTTCTACTTTTTTTGCAGCTCAGGGAACACACAAATCTGGCTATTTTCACCTAGAGCAGGAAGCACAGGTAAAACTTGGGATATGGTGTACCAATGAACCCATCCTTTGTTCAGATAACCTTTTTGGCCTGCTCAGGGATGGATTCTGTCACACACAGGTAAGTGATTAGGCTCTTTGCAAGCTCTCTCATTGATTGTGCCATTTAAATTCCTCCCACGCATTCCTTTATTTTGCAATTCAACTGAAGAGGGCCTGATACATGAATTGGAGAAAAAAAGATGGGATAAGGTCCTGCACTGCAGAAACCAACCTGGGCCTGTGCATAGCACAAAGAAGTTCCTTAAGAAATTCTCCTGATGCCATTCTTGAAGCTAATAACTGTTAAATTATTTAATAATGTATCTCTAGAGAAGTTACATCAGAATGTGGATATTGAGAAGGTCCTTCAGATAAAATCATTTTGTTCATGCTAATGATCATTATTGGTATTTATTTTTTGCTAAAACATACCTAAAATTCATACATGTGCTTTCAGTTGGTTAAGAAAATACCATATAGGGCCTGAGCAGGTATTTGTGTGCAGAATCAGACATTTTTTCCTCCCTGGTCTTGAAGATAATGAAATGTATGTGATCCAGTCCAAGAGCATATACCCTGAACCTCCTTTGACTCCAGTCTCAGTTGGATATTCAACATGTACATCAATCATCAGGGAAGCCTTTAAAAGTAAGATTAATATTCTCCTTTATTCATAATGAATTCCAAGTTTTCTCTCCACTCTCCTCAATAGCAAGAATGTGCATAGGAAGAGTCTAATGAGTTACTTGGGAATGTTACTGCTTTTTTTCCATGATCTTGTCTTTCATTCTATGAAATACAGACAATAGGAAAACTAATGATCATTTTATAGACACGGCCCTTGGGACATAAACATTTAATCAATTCAGCCATTTCTATTAGAAGAATTGGGAATCTCAAGTAATTTCACATTATGACACCTTCAGTTGCTAGTGGAGAAATTTCACGTACTGCTGACACTGCATCTCCTACCAAGGGATGGGAATTAGGAATGTCATTGGCTCTTTCCCACTCAGCTCTTTCCCCTGAATATACAGCCTAGGTCTTGGCCATGGAGGGGCAAACACCTGGAGAATCCACAGCAGGCCTCCATCTGCAATTCCCTTCAATTCCTCATTCTGCCTTTCCCCAGGGCCAGCAGTACTGGGCTGTCACTGGAGGTGGTAAAGGTGGTGCTGCAGGATAATCCAACCCAAGCCCCAGCTACATCACACTGGCACAACGTGGGAAGTGACATTCCTGGAAGAAATGAAGGAACTGAGCCTTCTGTGAGCTGGCTACTATGACCCTTCATACAGACAAAGTTGAAAATCCTTTTTTTTAGCCTACTTCATTCCATATAAAGACAAAGCAAGCTAATTTTCTAAGTAAAACACAAGGCCTCATATCTGTATTCATGAAAATTCCCACAACCTGATGCTGAGATAACACATTAGGCTTTCTGATTGTGCAATTTTGCTCTTTTCACAACTTTAGTTCTTTTTTCAGTTTTCAAAATCTCCTCATTCTCTCAGGTTTGAAAAGAATCAAGAACTTCTTAGAATTTCTTTATTGTCCCTAAAAAGGTCTTTACATCCTGTTCAAGAGACCCTCAGTCACAACTGTTTGCTGCTGTGGGTAGTCTCAGACAGTGAAAAGCTTGCAGGAGTGCAGATGGAGCAGCTGGGAAGGATCCAGTGCAAGGATATTTTGTTTACATGAGCAGTCACTGCTGATCTCTACCCCCTGCCAAGTAAGCCAAGATTACTGAAATCTTCTAACTGGTATTTAAGCACATTGCCATACATGCTGTTTTGCATGAGGCTTGAAAAATGCCAGGACATAAATGTGGCCTAGTCACAAAATACATATTTTCACTCTCCTTTTGACATCAGATCAAGGGCACTCTACCAATCTTGTCAGGGTGTTCAACCTTACATCAGCGAGGCCATAGCATGTTGTGATTTTCTTTTCCTTTACAATATAAGTCTACTACATTGAATCATTAGGATTCAATCCTTTTATTAAAAAATGACTGGGACAGAGACAGATATTAGACATGCTTTCAACAGTATATTCAGAAAAATCCAGAACTGAAATGTCACAACTAGCAATTCATGCTGAGCTTTCCACAAATAGCAGCTCAAACATTTAACCTACCTTGGCTGAAAACTTCAGCTTGCTCTATTTATGTTCTTACTGCACATCCTTCAGTGAGAGCCACACAACTCAATAACTTGTGGTTATAAAAGGTTCTCAGCCTTCCATTAGTTTTTATTTTTAGCCCCTCACTGTCAGGACCTCAGGGAGGGCAGCGGCTCCCCAGGCGTGGCAATGGTGAATCCACAGCAGGCCCCGTTCTGCAAGAATCCTCTCCCCAGGGCCAGCAGCACTGGAGGTGCTAAAGGTGGGGGTGCAGGGTCCTGGGGGGACTGTGGGACCACAGGGAGAATCAGCCTCTGCCCAGGGCTGTGCTGCACTGAGGCAGGGAGCAGGAGGCACTGGGCACACAGAGCTCAAAAAAGAGGGCTCCTTCTTTTGGTTTTTTTTGATACCTTACAATTTCATCTTCTCCCCACCAAAGTCAATCGGAAATAATCAGAATTCCTGCTATCCCTGATGGTGTCAGTGGATCCTGAGGGTGTGCAGCAAACCCACTGCCACTGTCAGGAGAGTGGAAAATCCTTCCATGACACTGTCAGCATATCTGATTTTGTTCCTTCTTTGTGTTTTAGACAAGGAAAGTGGAGTCCATTTCCTCAGGAAGAAGACACGCTGTGTTTATAAATGCTGTCACTGACAGGGGTGCTGTTATTCTGACTCACCAGCACTGACTGGGTCACTTGGAAACAGAAATGCCAGTTTTCCCTGCACTCCAGCACCCGCTGGAGATCAGAACTGAAGCTGGCTCATTTCAGCATTGTCACTGTCCTGAACAGCACAGCGACAAAATTAAGCTATTGGAAATGACTTTCTAATTTCACTTGGTTTGTTTTTTTTTAAATACCACACTTGTAAGACTTTTGTGCCCCAAAATGTTTCTGCATTACTATTGTGACCTCTGATTTCATGTTATAATACAGATAAGTCTACAGTCCATTTCAGATAAAATCTCAAAAATTAATAACTAGCCAAACCAAATTGGTCCTCAGGTTTGAAATAAGCATTAACCCCCAGCTAGCCATATTACTGAAATTTTAATCCTCAGCACAATGTTTGTATTTAACATTGCAGCACTCCCTGTTAAACTTTTCTCCCCAAGGCTACACATGAGTTCCTGAAGTGTGGGCTATTCTGCAACCCCATTATATTTTCTTTTCAGGAAATTTCCTTTGGCTACTCCAACCTTTACAAGTTACTTTTTACAATGAAGTACCTCAGTGCTCAGTGACACTGAGCAATATGTATATTGCACTATTATGCTACATTGCAATGCAGTGGTGTGTTATATTACTCTAGACGTAGTACCAATGGCTCTACCAGGAAGAAACTACTGAAACACAAGAGCTATAGAAACATTACTATTCTGAGATCCATTATGTTCTAAAATAGAGTAAAGTTAAATATTTATTTCCCAGCTATTGATACTTTATGAGACCATTGTGTCTGCGACTGCTGTTGCTTGTGTTGGAAGAGCTCTCTGTTCTTCCCCCTCACTTTTGTGGGAAAACTCCCTTTAAACAGCAGCACTGATGACTCCACATGTACTCAGCTTCCCACTCTCCACACAATCTGTGGGACTCAAAACACCCAGTTAAAACATTAAAACTAAATTAAAACATTAAACTTAAAGCTTATTGATGGGGGGGTGGAATGTTGAGACACAGCACTGCTCAGCAGCAGCCAAAACATTGGTGTGTTATCAACACCTTCCCAACTCCCAGTGCACAGCGTGGCACTGGCAGGGTTGCTATGGGAAGATTAATTCCATCTCAGCCGCTACTTTTTCCACTTTTACTCACACATTAAATTCAGCCTCCTGAAATTATGCTAACTCAAAACTGGTTCTACATGTGAAAATGTTGTGTTAAAAGTCTGCCAAATGGTCAAAGCTACTGCTTCTTCCTCCTTCAGATGCTTCTGCTACTGAATCATGGTGTTCATTCTCGTAGAATGAATAAAACTTACGCTTCACAGGTAGTGAGAAATGAAAAAGCAACAAGAAAACTTTTCATTCTCTAGATCGATGTTTTTCCTCAAGTAATTTCCTGTAAGGAATAATGGTAAGGAGTATATAGAATACATGTTGGTGTTGCAAAAACTCAGAGAGGGTTTCTGAACTTTGAAGTAATGCTCAGAGGTCATGTGTGGTTTGGAGTAACGCAATCACCCAAAATACATGCAGAGAAAAAAAATGACACCAGGACAACATCTATTTTTATGTTAACCCTCAACAGCACATGGTAACCAGACCATAATTGTTCTTCTGAGCCAAAGAAATCCATTTGTATATGACTTTGTCAAACCGATCTTTCAACCAGGGCCATTCATTCAAGGAGCAACTCCTTCCTTACTTTTCGCTTCCTACCATAATAAGCGATCAAAAATGTTTAGCATTTATTATCTACATGCATCTAAATATCTATTCTTAATGATTAAATTTAAAATTCAAATACTCTCAATAACAAAGAAAAGCACAGAAAGAAATGTGTGCTGTAACAGTTTGAAGTAATTTAGAAATCTACCCTGAAAAAGTTATGACAGCAAAAGAAGCAAGAGGTGTTAATCAGGAAATACCTGCTCATAGAAAAGGAAATTTAAGATCAAATTTTGCAGTAAAATACTATGTGAAATTGGCCCACTGGTGTTTAAATGTTTATAACAGATTATGTAACAGTCTAAAAAGCTATCAGACTTTTCTTTGTATCCAAGTGATGCACTTCCCTCTTCCTCAAATAACTTTAGGTCCACTGAACAGCTAAAATATTTGTATCCCTGTCTCTGTGGAGCCAGTATGAAAAGGCTTCGTTCAGCTGAAAGCAGAAAGAAATAATAAGCCCCCTAGAAGAAATGTTCAAAAGCTTTCAGGTCATATTACAACTTAGCAAAACTTAATTGCAGCCAGGCAAAGAGAAGCATCTTTTACGATACTGTCAGTATTGTACAGGCTGTGGATGTTGCTATTAACCATATTTTATTAAACCAGGAGCAAGAAATGGTTCAACTAATGCACAATTTTCTCAGTGGTGAAATACATATTTTACAGGACATAGAACATTTTATATGATTTCTAGGACATAAACGTCAACTGAGCTTTTTTATTACAGTGGTTGAATTTATTTAATGAGCTGTCCTACAGTGGAGGCAGCCCCGCATTTTTCACTTGCTTCTGCAGGGAATTTCAGTAGTTAGCAAATAAGCCCGGGTCTAATCTGCTTCCGTCTGCAATCATTTGAAAAATGATGCTTGGCAAACAGCTCTGCACAGCCTTGCCATCAGACGGAGATTGATTCCTCACACCAAGAGACTGAGCAGGCTGAGAAGCGCATCCACCTTACCTACAGCAAACAACCAGCTCTTTTTATTCTGAAACCCCTGCGACTACGGCTGGACCAGCTCTGGGAAAACTGCTTTTCCCACATTGCAAAGGATGGGGAAACAATTGTCAGAGAGGAACTGAGCTTAACGCGGCCCCTCCTCACCGAGTCTTTCCCCGGGCCAAATAACTGAGCGTCAAGCAGCCTGGGGTTACTGATGGTAACGCTGGTGCCTCCAGGGTAAATTCCTCACTCGTGTCCTGTAATCCTGGCAGAGGAAAGATTTCTTTCTAGTACCTGCGAACAGCTGCCTGGAAGGTTTCAGCTACGTACCAGGCAGACCAAAACGCTACTGCCAAATGATTACCTGCCACGCAAGGGACAGCAGTGACAAGAACACCCGACTGCTTTACGAAGCTGCGACCAGAGACAATAAAGCATGAATTTCTGCGCAGAGCGTCCAGGGGCCGGGCAGCCTTGCTGGAGCTAATGCACCGGCGGGGCCCGTGTGCTGCAGCAGCCCCGGCCTGAGACCACTCCGAAGTTTGCGGGGAAACCTTCACCCCAGGGGTCTTCACTTACCACATTTTCTAACCCCCACACAGCTTTTGGGCTGAGACCCTGTCGAGTCTGCCCGTGCACTGCATCTCCTGCCCCGCTGCCCTGACCCCTGAACACGCACCCGGCTGCGTGCCCCAGTTTCGGCAGAGCCTGAGCCTGCGCCCGCCGGGGTGAGCGGCGCGGAGCGCGGCGCTGCCTGCGCATTAGGCTGCTCCAACAACGCGGCTCCCTCCGAAACCCGCCCGGGCTGCCCGGGCAGCCTGAGCCGCTGCGATCGGCATCCCCACCCACGGAGCAGCCCCTCAGGCTGCCCCCGCAGCCGGTGCCGAGCGCCCGGAGCCAGGGCCACGCTTACCAGGTACCAGACGCCGAGGATGATGGTGCCGGTGCGGACATGGCAGCAGAGGCAGCAGCTGTTGGAGTAGAAACGCGCCCAGGGCGAGCTCAGCATCTCGACGGCTCCTCGGGGCTCCGCCGCTCCGCGTCTCTGTCCGCGCCGTTCCGCGGGGCGGGGCCGGGCTGGGGCCGCCCCTCCCGGCGGGCGGGACCGNCTCTGCGGCCCCTGCGGGCACTTGTACCCGCAGCAGCAGCCCGGAGCAGCCCGCCGGAGCGAGGGAGGGTTTCGGGATGCGGGGTCCGGGGCGGTCAGCGCTGCGCTGCCGGGCCGGGGCCGCTCTCCGGGGATGCTCCGCCGCTCCTGGAGTGAGCCCGGGGAGGGCGAGCCGGCTCGGCGCTTCCTTGGCAAAGCAGCAGAAATGAACCGTCAGTTTATCTATAAGGAAAGATAATATCGGAGGAGGTCATGGAATGTTTTGAATTTACCCCAAATTCTGCAGCCATGAACGTTTTTCTTTCACAGTGCCCTCCTAATCCACTCCCAAAGTTGCTGCTGTTGGGGTGGCTGGAATTTCCTCGTGTAACGGGTATGCAAGGTAACATTAAGCTCATGGCCTCTACCTGTAGTTAATGCCCTGATGATTGTGGGGTGTGGGACACACATCATTAGGAGGAAGGACCCAGTCCTGCATACTCAAGCACTGATGCAGATTTGAGCTGAACTTCTTACCAAGCAGCTGACTTTTCATGTTTCATTATTTGAAGCTTGCATTGTCCTCCAGATGAAATAATGAAGAAAATACTGTCAGAAGGTCTGTATGTCTACCCTGACCCTAAGCATAATTTATTTACTGCCCTCCATCTTGGCTTGCTACCAAATTCCACAATTTGTCATCAAAATATAACATTGAAAATACTCCAGTGCTTCCCTATATGGTTGCTTTGGGGCTTTTCATTATTTCACACATACATACATCTGCACAGAACAGGAACTTCAAGATAAAGGTAACTTGGCACAGATGAACATTTCTAACTATGCTTTATCCCTACTTATAAAGCCACTATAGTAAATTAAATTAAAAATACTTTAAGTAGGAACTTTACTTAACCTCTGTTCTTTGTCCTTTTAAAACTGGCAAAGGGTTGGCGGGGATTTTTGTGTATTAAAGGAAAAGCCACATAGCACTGAATTTATAATTTTGACTAGATTCTATGCATAAGCCAAATATTTTCAAGAATCTTATTCAAAAATTAAATTTTTTGTAAAATAAAACATCAGTATTGACAAATATTCAAGAGGCCAAAGGAAAATCACAAACCGTGGGGTCTGGACTATCTCACTGGTAACCTTGAGAGATCTTGTCCTTTAGTACCAGAGAGCAGGAAAGTTAGAGATGAATCCCTTGCATGCATGCCTTGAGGAAGGTAAGAGCATCTACTTCATGAAGGCTGTTGACCAAGGACCTGACCTTTTCAAAGCACAGGTGGCAATAGATTAAGGGGGATTCCATAAACAAGGACACTCAGATGCAAACTTGGTGAAAAAGGGACAAGAGAGACAATGACAAAACCCAACAGTGTAAGATTACTGACTGATGGCCCATTGAAGAGCTTTGGACAGGGTCACCTGGAGTTTGATAAGAAGGGGCAAACAAGAAGAACAGGAGGGTTTGGGATATTTGAGGAGGACTCTGCAAAACTTTGGAAGGAATAATTACAGGAAGGGGGTTGGGAAGGAGCAAAGGGGAGGCAATAATTAGAGGAGGGGGATCAGGAAGGAGCAGAGGGAGGATCAGACAGAAAATGGTATAAAAGAGGTCAATTGTGTGCAATCTGGCCAAACAGACTGCCTGCTCACCTTCACTTCTTAGAAGACCTTTCTTAAGTGTCTCTCTGTATAGTTTCCACTCTCCACAGTGTGTGTGGGGGCTGTAAGGAGCAAGTGCCAGCTGCTGGGGGGATCAGTGGGTGATCAGTGGGTGGGTGGCTGTTGCAAGCATCAAGCTGGACCAGCTGGTCTGTACTTGGGTCTTCTGTGAGTCCTACGTGTAGGAGGCACAGATGAAGGCAGCACCTTGTCTGTGGCCATCTGTGCAGCTGTCCCTGCTGGGCTCCTGTGCCTGCAAACTGGAAAGCAGCAGCTGCCTCCCCCAGCCTGGGATGGGCACAGCAAGCTGGGCTTTAGCAGCCAGGCAGGAGGAACTCAGGTCCTGGAGCTGTGAAAGGCAGACACTGTTTATAATTTCCTCCAGCACAGCCCTCATCTCTGTAAGGAGAAGTTAACTGCATGTCTGCTTTCACTTATGGTTTCCCATCAGTGCCTTTAACCCCCATATTCTCAGAAGAAAAAGGAAGAAAGAATAAGCAGCAAGCACTAATCACTTCAGAACAGTTTCCTGTATAATTATTAATTTCCATTCAGAAAGCCTGATGGGAAAGAGCAGGACACATCAGGCTTCACATCACGCTCCTGATTTATAACCAGCTGCATTTGGTTTGCTTGGCAAGATTTTGGTAGTGGGGAGGCTTCAGAGCCTGAGTACTGCCACAGACACAGACCCTCCTCAACACAGCCTTTGCAAGTAAAACTTCCATGTCTCTCACTTTGCCTTACAAAGCAAGAAATGACAAGCACATGTTACAGAGGTGGCTTTGAATCCACAATACCTGATCTTACACCCTGATAGTGGAAGATCATTTAAGATACAGCAGGGGCAACTTCTTAACTGGATGACACCTGAGTTTTATCAAGGTTCCAGAGGTACAACAGGTACTTGAGATTGTCATCTTTATTCATCAAAACTTGAACAGGACCGGTATCACTGTCTTGCTCAACCAGTGAGAAAAACTCAAAAGACAATTAACAGCTTACTTGTGCTGAAAAAATACATAATCTTAGCAGTGGGATCCATATGGTAAGAAATTTTTCCAAGGGAACCTTCAGTGCTGAAATTAAACACTGGCCAGGGTCAAAGCCTGACACACCCTTGCTCAGCCGCTGGTCAGCGTGGGCTGTGGGATGTATCCAGAAAAGAAATGCAGGCTCATGGCTCCTGCCTGCCCCTCCTTAGCACAGCAGAGCTGAACATCACTAAACTCCGTTCGTACAGCCAGGCATTCCCCACAGCACGCCCTGAGAGCTCTGCTAGCCAGCTGGGAAGGGACACAGCCCGACTTTGCTGCGTCGCCAGTTGTTCTCCGTGCTGCAAGCTGTTTAACAAAACCCGCTGTACTCTGTGTCCTGCTTCTGCTCTGTGTTCCCCGGGTCTCCCCCGTGATCTTCCCGCTGCAGGGACAGCTTCTCCCTCCCGCCAGAGGATGCTCTGGTCCAGTCAGCATTTTCTTGCGCTTTCTATGCTCACTAAACCTGGTTACTGGTACTTCCCAACCCTGTTAATGCCTGTCTGAACAGGGCTGCTGGAAGAGGACAGCTGGCTTAGAAACTGTCTGTGATTCCCGCCTCCTGTGCGGACTCACAGCCCCCAGAGGTGGTGCAGCGTAGTTCAACTGGCTTTGAATAATTCAATGGCACTGCTGCCCAGCATTGCCTACAGCGCTTGAAAGGGCAGCTCAAGAGAATCACATCTTTGCCTGCAGGATTAGCCACGAGCTCCAGGGTGAACAAAGGCGTTGTTAATTGTTTTGTATTTGGCAAGTTAAGATAAGAAAAGGGTTAAACATTGCCCAGAAACCAAGGTCTGGGTATTGTCCTCAGGCACAGGGAGGTGAATTTCTCTTTGAGAAAGAGACTCTTATCGTAGTAAAGAGACATTTTAAGAGTCCTTTTGTTCAGATTGCTTCAGAACCTGTGTTTCAGGACGGCTGCAAATGATTCAAGTATTCAGAGATGTAGGAATATTTAATGCAATGAAGTTTGAAAAATACCTGTACTTTCTAAAAGAAGTAAGCCTCCAATAAAATCTGACACTACCCCTCTGCCACAAAGGCTGGCCAACGTGCAATCAAATAGGACTGCGGCTACGATTCAAATGGGGTTCAAGAGGTCATTCATTCCCCTGGTTTGGGTAAAAACGATCAGAATGAGAACAGGATTTTTCTCCAGCATGTTACAACTCAGAACACAGAGCCTGTAAGAAAGCCATTGCCATGACACAGCTTGATGAGCAACTGCTTGCAGAGCTAAATTCTTGTGTTTCAGCACCAAGCAATGGACAACAAATAGTTAGTTGGTTGCTGGTGGGTGTTTTTTTTTTTTTTTTTTTTTTTTTTAACTTCTGTTTAAATCTTTAAAATTTATTGAGAGAAATGCCTGGAACTTTTTAGCTCACTACTGGGATATTTTGTCATGATTTGTCTTATAGAAGATAGTGATTCTAATATCTTAGGAAATTTATATACTTGCCCATTTTCCTTCCTGATGGTAAAGTGTATTTGTAACTCCAGCTTCCTTGGGCCACACCTTCATAATTCTACTTGAAGGTGGTGGTCTTAAGAGACATGTCATTAAAATATTTTGATATATTGCCCTGCCAAGAGCTGAACTGTTCTCCAAGGAAAAGCTTGCTTTACTGCATCCTTCTTTTCCCCCTTTTCTTTCTTGAAAGTCTCTCAATTTTGCTCTGAAAATATGGGACTCACAAGAAGGCTAGTGAGTTCTAGAGTACACTGAGATTGAGCTCTTTTTTCTTCTGGCCTTCTTGTTCATGCCAGCCTCACAGATTAATTTTAGCATTTTGGATAAGATTAAATCATCTGTGCTACATTTGCAAGAAACCTCAAAAATAAGCTGGGCAGTTATCTAATTATTTGCTTGGCAGCAGATTTGCAATTTGGTAACATGTTCTTGAAGCTTTCCCTCAGATACAGTTTGCTTTCCATGGGCTGCAGTCTCCTCAGAGGAGATCTGCTCCACATGGAGTGCCTGCCTCCAAAAATATGTGGCTCTTTTGTGTCCACTCCTGTTCTCCTCTCCCTTGCTGTGCTTTCTTCCTGAATCACTTTTGCACAGGGCTGCCACAAGGCTGCTCATGTTTTGCCTTGGAGAAAATGTTTACTCTAGAGTTCTAGCTCTGCCAGTACCTTAGCAATAACTCTCTCTTTTACCTTTGAAGTCTGTAAATTTCTGTAATAGTTTCAGTTCTCCTAGTTTTCCCCCTGCTGGCTCAGCATTCCTGAAGATACTGAGAAGTGGAGACATCACCACTGTTTGCAACTGTTATCAACAAATTTGGAAGGTGCAGGTGTCCTGTATCCAACTAAAACTCTTCACCTCTTCCTCCACCAGGCTAATGAGCTCTTTACCACCTCATATCCTAATAATTTCTACTCTACACAAATTCTTCTCCATTTTTTTTTGGTAAATTAACTTTCTGCTCATCTGACACTGCTTTCAGTCCTTTAAGTATGTTTATTGCTCCCCTCACAAGTGTGGGGATCTAGACACTTTTGTACGAGCTTTTAAAACTGCAGGCATTAGACATAACAGTATTCATTTAATCAATGGACACAGTATTGGGATTTACCCCCATTCCTCTCCACTACTGAGATTAAAACATCCCCAGATTTACACTTGACCTTCTACTACACCAACCCAGTGGAAGGTCATGCTTGGAGCTTTTTGGTCTTTTGGCCTGAATGCTTATGCTGGACACAGTATTAAACTGACTGGGACATTTTATCCATAATCTGTAGCCAGTTATAGAACATAGAGTACAGCAACAAGGATGAGACAGGGCTGTTGGATAAATTAGTTGTTGTGTTGCCAGCAGTCTCACTGCTTGCCAGATTGCTTGAGCAAAGGAAATCTCAGTGACAGTTTTTAGTACTGTGTTGAGTTTGCAGAGAGGTCACAGGTCTTTGATTGATAGGAGAGGCAAACCTTCTAAGAAAAGCTAATATACATCAAACAACATTTACTTCCTTTTAGTTCCATTAGTTAGATTAGTTAATGTTTAATTTATGGATTCATTTGAGTATGGCTCAACACTGGGAATGTTTCCAGATTTAATTCCCTCCTTCATTATGCCATTACGGGTTTTCCCCTTCTTTTAAAAGACCACCCTTTTCCCACCCTACAATCCCCCATGATTTGATCATCAAGCATGTTTTGTTTACATACCTGTTTGGACTTTTTTTGTTATATCTAATAGAAGTCATGATCATTTTGTCTTCTATCAACAATCTCAGTCTAGTGATAAATCATGTCTTTCCATTCCATTAAGAACAAATACTGATTTTAAGTACAGTCAAGAAGAATTGAAACAGCACATCTTCCATAACTGTAATTTATTACTGCCTGTAACTTACACAGGAAGCACTTCCCAGTTTCAGATTTTTAGATGCCAGTCAGGTTTCAAGCAGTAACTCACCACTTTACCTGGGGATCTGCTTAGACTTTCTGCCAGGTGCAGTTTATTGTTTAGCATATTAAGCCAAACGTGCCAAAGCCTGGAGCTTTGAGCTACCACCAACTTTAAAACAACTGAAAAGCATCAACATCATTACTTTGAATATCTATGGTGTTATCCCTCTTTTCCAAGTCTGCTGGACTCTCAAGCAAACTCCAGGGAATGCCATCCAGTTCTCAGCAGTGTTCACTGCAGGCAGAGCTTTGCCACGGAACATTACAGAAACTTTCAGTCTCACATGTATTGTTCTCTATGCTAAAAAAAAGCACTTAACTTTCTCATGGTGTCACATCCTGTGCTTGTTTACCCATCCACTGCTTATTAGGGAGTCACCAATGGAGATCAATTGCTTTCCAACCAAGCCTGCAGAGCATGCCATAGGAGCTGGTGGCCTTGTACTGTGAAAATATCAGCTGGGTTTGTCCCTTTCAGCTGTCTGTCCTGAATCCCCTTGATGATTGATTTGCTGAGCACACGATAGCAATACAAACCCAGTTAGCCAATATGTGCCTTTTTCTGCAGAGGCAAACTGCAAGTACTGTACATGCAATGTAACCTTTTATATACACTATAAGTAATTACAGGTCCGTGGTATGTCCTTCACGAAGTGCAGAGATACAGCACTGATGATATTACTGCCTCAAGAGCAAGGGAAACACTTCTGTACAGTGCTGATGGTGCAGAAAGTTTAATTGGATTAAGTTTGTTCCAATTTATAAATCATTTGTATCTATTAGGAAATGCAGCTGGGAAATCTAGATTTAAAGCTACATAAGAAGGAGCCACCAGTACCACGTGTATGTGTGTGTGGGATGAGACTGAAGCTAATACTGTATACTTTCTATTGTTTCTCTAAAGAAAAAAAAGATCAAGTCTGCTAATATTCTCCTAATTATAAAAACCAAAGATACTCTTGGCTTCTCTTCATCACAGTCTCCTAAACATCCTCCTAAGATACCCTAATGCCAGAAGTAACAGGGATAGTTTAAATCCTATCACTAATTTTTCATCTTTTGTATAGCAAATCACATAATAAATGCCAATATAATTCTACTGAAATAGCATTACTTGCCAGCTGACCTCCAAGTGCAGTATAAACATTGTTTCAAAAGCACATCTCACAATCACACAGCTTTCTGCTGTGTCCTGATATAGGTTATCAATGTATATTCCTATACTGTGACTGTAAAGCATTTTCTAGGCACGCACGTCTCTGAACATGTTTGATTATAGCCTTAGGCAACTTTGGGAAATCCTGGCTGAGCCAACAGAGCTGTCCCAACTCACAGTGCTATTCAGTAATGGACTAGTCAAGGCACAGAGGAAGTGTAATTGCAGTGAGACACAACTGTAACTCATCATCTGCACTGCAACTCATTTAGTGTCAAACATCCGTGCATAAATCTTGGAATACCAGAGGTTTAGTCTTAGCATTCAGAAACCCCATCTCTGCAGACATTTGCCACTTTGAAGAGAACTTTCTTTTCATTTTTAATGCAAAAGTCACTGATCACCAACATGACATTCTCCAAACCAAAACCTAGTTTGAAAATGCAAATCTGTACATTTTCCCCCTTCACTTTTGATGTTTTATGTATATGAGCCTTTAAACCACTTAACTGCCACATGGGACAGTTTTGTATTTGTAAGACAGCACCCCTCACTGTGAGTTTTACCATGCTGATGCTGATGGAGACATCCTTAAAGCCCTGACAGGACACCCTGTTGATAGCTCACTTCATTTGGAGCAGGGCTGAGCTGCTGGTCTGCCGTAAGTAAAAAAAGAAAAAAAAAATGCAATTAGGAATTCTTTCTTCAGTTAAACTTCAGTTAAAATACCTTATTTGAGGTGGACTGATCAAGAAATATTTGGAATGATTAAGCTTAAAGAGTTTAAAGCCTCCAACAGTATCATGTTCTCCATACAGCAGCAACACAAAGCAGAAGTGAAACACTGTGTGAAAGATGTGTGGTGTTCTCAAGAGATGTTAACATTACATTAAGTGTTCACATAAGAAAATGTGTTCCAGCACAGTGCTCTCTGGCAGCACAGATTCCAGTGGCATACTAGTGCAAATTCAAGACTTTTAGAGATGGAATTCTTAATGTAAATTGAAGCACTTGCAATCCTGCTTTCCCATAATGATCTTGTGCTGCACAACTTATGTTCTGCTTCAAAGTGAAACAGACAAAAAGTTATTTTCTAATGTGACACATATGACTTCTGACTAAGTTTGACCATAGTCTAGCATTCACATGATGTGATTGCAGAAATCCAAAACATATGGCAATCTCTGGGTATGTAAAACCTGCCTCTCTCAGTCATCTGTGTGAGGCATTGGAACCCTTCAATTATGTATCTCTATAAAATATTTTTTATATTCAAGGCAGTACAAGTTAAAGTGTTTTAATAATTACAAAAACAGTCACTAAATTTTCTGTTCTTCATGCCTACTAAGGGCTCACAGAAAAAGACATGCTCCTAAAACATCATGAAGGATTTCCACAGTTAACAGCAGACTGCCTGAGTTGGATGACTTTGAACTGCATGTCTGTAGTACATGAATATAAAACAGCCCAGTATTGATTTGCCAGCTCAATTCTATCAAGTGCTGAGCCCACTCCAGAAAAGCACTTAAACACCTTTTACTACTAGAACTACTGTTCAAAAGTGTTCAATATGCAGGTGAAGTCCAAGTAACATTATTTTTGTTTATTAAAGACAGGTTTTCCTTTTTTTAAATTAAATAAATACATTTGTTCAGAGCAGACTGCTGTTTGAACCTCCATCCTTGGAAAATGCAGAAAAGAATTCCAACAAAAATGAAGAAAATATTGAAAATATCCACCGATTAAGATTTTTAAATATTTTAAAAATAACCAGTCAGGCATGATGGTGACAGACGGTATCCACAAAGGTGGACCTCAACTGTTAAATACAATTGTGTGAGTCTCATACTTAATGCAACAGCACTATTAACCCCACTCTACACAGGCCACAGACCTGATTTACAGCAGAAATAGCAGAGAGGCAGCTGGAGTAAGAATAACTCTGAAGTATCACCACAGGCCTCACCTGATTTAACAGCTACCTTTGCCCCTGCTGGTGAGGCAGAGGGGCAGGGCAGGCATGGCTAAGAGTGAGCTGGCATTGCTGCTGATGGGTGCTGGCCACTGCTCTGCAAGTCACCATGCAATCTCAGATTTGGTTGTTCTTGAAGTGGCTACTCAGATCATGCAGGCAAGAGTTCACGGAGAGAGTTTAACCTGAAAAAGTTTCAAAGCAATTGAAAGACTCTAACTCTGCAGCCAAGCTAAAGGGCAGTGTAACTAAGGCACAAAATTGGAACAACATGCTTCAAAAGTCAAATGTAAGATGATGCTGCCACAGCAGGGTTACTTGCAACAGATGACTTGAAACAGGCACCTGAGGCAGCTGCCCTGTCCTAAATTGCTCCTGACAAAACTCAGTTGGGCCAAGACTACAGCCTTTTTAATCACTGAATTTATAGGCTTTATTCCCCCTCACACTATCACTGATGGATTACACTCTTCTGTAATTCAGAAACCAGATGGTGGTGGTTATGAAAAGGATACTGTTTAACACTGCAGGAACCTAAAGCTGTAGTGTCTTTGAAGAACACATGGACCTGACAAAGTCTCAAACTTCTGGAGAAAATCACCTTAGTAACTGCAGAATTTGATTGATAGAAATACAATTCTTGAGATGCATTTTATGTATACCACAGGAAAAAACCCAAACCACTTATGGAAAGATAGGTAGCAGTGATGTAGAAATTTATTGTAGTCTGTTTTCTGCTCATAATTTTACTGCATTCAAGCAATAAAGTATCTGGCCAACTTTATGGCATTTGGTGGTGCCATTGTTGTTTGTTTTTTTTTTAAGGTACAGTACAAGGATCATCTGATTCAACCTTTGTTGGCAAAAGCACAGTTGAGACAAGATGGCCCAGCAATCTATTAAGCTGGATCTCGAAAGTCTCCAATTTTGGGGAAATCCACAACTTTCCTGTGGAGATTATTCCAATGGCTGATTGTTCTCTTTGTGAAAAATTTCCCCAAGTGTCCAATTGGAACCTCCGCAGGAATAACTTGTACCCATTATTCCTTGTCTTTTCCATGTGACTTTTTGTAAAAAGGGAGTCTCCATTTTCTCTTTAAATAGTGGAACATGGTCATATGGTCTCCTTTAAGCCTTCTTTTCTCAAGGCTGAACAAACCCAGTTTTCTCTGCCTTTTCCCCTCTGACAGGCTTCCCAGTCTGTGGCTCTTCTCTGGACCTTCTCCAGCCTGTCCACATCTTTTCTGCACAGCAGGGACCAAAACTGAGCACAGTATTCCAGTGTGGCCTGATGAGCATTGAGCAGAGTGGGACAATGACTTCTGGATCTCTGCTAGTGATGGCCTTGTGATGCAGCCCAGCATCCCATTGGCTTTCTTTGCCAGCACAGCACTGTTTGCTCATGCTGATCTGACTGTCCACCTGGATCCCCAGATCCCTTTCCACAGAGATGCTCCCCAGCTGGGTAGATCCCAGCTCATGCTGCACACCTGGGTTATGTTTTCCCAGGTGCAAGACCTGATGGTTGCCCTTGCTGGACTTCATCAGATTCTTGTTAACCACCCTCCAGCCTATCCAAATCTTCCTGCAGGGTGGCTCTCTCTTCCAGTGTCCACTTTCCCACTCAGTTTGGTATCATTGGGAAACTTCATTGTGGTGCATTTGATCCCATCTTCCCGATCACTTTATGAGGATATTAAACAGAGCTGGGCCTGACATCCTGGGGGGACCCCACTCGTGCCACGCTGCCCATTTGAAGAGGAGCCATTTACCAGCCCCCTCTGGGTGCTGCCTCTCAGCCAGTTCCCACCACCACATGGAGCACTCATCCACAGCACAGCCCATCTGTTTCTCCAGAGGGAGGCTGTAGGAAGCCATACTGAAAGCCCTGGAGAAATCCAGGAGGCAATGTCCACCACCCAGCCCACATCAACCAAACAGCTTACTTTGTCACAGAGGCTGACCAGGTTTGTCAAGCTCAGTTTGTCCTTGGTGAATCTATGTTGGCTTTTCCCAGTCCTGTGCCTCATCTGACTTGTGATTGCTACCAGAAAGTTTTGTTCCATAATTTTCCCAGGGACTGAAGCAAGATCGATGGGCCTAAAATTCCCTGGATCCTCTAAGCCTTTCTTCTGGAAGGGGAAGATTAGCCTTTTCCAGTCTTTTACCATTCCCTGAAGTCCACAAATTCCCAAAGGTGATGGAGAGCAGCCTTGCAATGTCAGCTCTTGTAATAGCTCACTCCTCCCTGCTGGATCTGTGTTTGCAGCAGCCTGGATTCTTAGTCCCAAGGCCAGGGGCCCAGCAGTGCTGGTGCAGACAGAGGTGAAGGAACTGCTGAAAGCCTCTGCCTTTTCAGTGTTACCAGTGACTCATTCTCCTGTCCTGTTTATCAATGGGACAGTAACTGCCTTCTGTTTCTGCTTTTATACCCTAAGAACCCTTTCTTGTATTTTTTGACATCTTGGCCAAATTCAACTGGAGTTGAACTTTTTCTTTTCTAACTGCATTTTTGCACACCCTGGCAATGTCCACATAGTTCTCAGTGGATATTTATCCACCCTTCCATCTCTGGCATGCTTTGCTTTTGAGTAGACTCAGAACCTTGCAAGGGGGCTCTTGCTCCTCCTACATCCCTTATCTTTAAAGGGGATGAACTGTTTTTGCGCTTTCAGAAGAGCATTCTTGAGAAAGTCACAGCATTTATGAGCTTCTTTACCCTCCAAGGCAGCTTTTCCTGGAATCTGTCCCTTTTTGAAAAAAATTAACCCCGCAGTGATTTCGGACATGGCTGCAGGTATTTTCTATATTCACTAACTCCTCGGTGAAAATGCGAGGTTACCGATCTTTCACAGTGCCTTGGAAGACTTCCGAGAGCAGAAGCAAAGCTTGCACATGTCCTTAGATTTATCCCAGCCCCTCAGCAGCAGAGGGACAGCAGTTGATACGACTTCTACTCTTCTGGCTAACTGGCTACAGATCAGGAAGGCATTGGTCTCCCGGGTCCCATGCCTCTTCAAAAGACCATTAAACAGCCTGGCTGTCTGAAAGCAAGTCCAAATTACAGAATCACATTAGAGAGAAATTATCTCCCATCTGGAGCTTTGTTTGCAGACACAGCTCAAGGCCTGACTTTATTTTGTTAGCTACATAGGTAAAGTTGGCCAAAGAAATAGCAGTCATGAAAAACTAACTGTGGCAGCCTTTGTCAGAACAGCCTCTGAAAAAACCCAACTCAGTAACAACATATTTGGTTTATACTTCCCCAGGTATTTGAAATAAGGAATGACTTGGAGTCTATTGAACAGCTAAGTGGAAATACTGTTAGTACAGGACTAGCTATCTGTCAGGAAATAGGGAACCACCTCATACCCAGTCAGTTTTGAGTTCATTGTGGCAATCTGGTCCTGAGTGATCCATTACTTACCCTCTGCCATGGACTGAATTAAAAGTACTAAGACAAGTTAAAGGATCACTTAATGCTACAAATAAGACAGTAAATGTGTTTGTTTATAGCTGCAGAAGTTTCTAAGCATGTTTTTCAAAGAGTATTGTATGAATTCCTGAAACCATGGGTTTCATGTTAACAGTTTAAATGCACTTTTCAGAATACACCAACATTAAAGACACCACAGTTTCAGTTAAAAAAAACAATTTTCAGTGAACCAGAAACCTTCAGCTTGGTACAAATTGCCAGAAATTAAAATAGCAGAAGTTCAATAGTTTCCTAACTGAAAGACTCACTATGGAAAACAGACAATTTTTGTAATGCAACTAAATTTTAACAGGAACAACCCATGAATCATTAATAACGTGATAAAGAACACAATCAACAATAATTCCCAACCCCACCCATGAAGAAACAGAAATCATCCCACCTTGCTCCCAACATTCATCCAAACTAACAGGAGTTCTGTTAGTCCTGCAGTGAGCAAAATCCATTGTGTTGCCACATTACTTTCAAGTTAAGAACTATCAGTCATGCAGCCCTTCCTGCTCCTTCTCCCCCAGATTAATTTGGCTGATGCTCCTTGCTCTTAAATGAAGTAATTCACTCAGAATTTTAACAGTAAAATATTTTTAGCAGAGTATTTTAAGAAGCAATTAAAATTTTCAGGCTTTATCTCCTGCCAGTTACAGCAGAACAATGAAGAAATCGTTTAGTACTGGTCTGAAAAACCAAAATTGCTCATTTTCACTCAGTGGTCACCAGGAGGAGACTTACAGGTACAAGTGTCTGTGAGGGACCTGCAATTTTTAGCAACTGAAATCTTGACTGGCAACCTAGATGAGTTAAAGGCACAAGTAATAGATGAAAGTCTGCTTAAACCATGTACTCTGATGTCTGCACTTTTCAAAAGCCTTATTCACAGGATAATCCCATGGTTAAGAACTATTAATAGGGCAGTTTCAAATGAGATACAATTCAGTTACAACACAACAGTACTAGCAATATTTCTATAAATTTTGAAATGCTTTTAATATGTACATTCTTTCTTAGTAAATATTAAAGTAGTGCTCTTCACTTGCACTTTTTTCTTTAGACTTCTAAAAGGGCATCAGAAATACAGTTTTCACCCCCCTCCAAACCAATGCACAGTTACCTCTGTAACAAGCACATATGAATTCTGTACACCTTCCCCTCCCCACAAAGGAAATAAAAATATTCCATGGCTATCCAATTACACATCATCACAAGTTTAAATTACACATACAAATAATTCCAGAGTATTTAGAAAAAAAAAACAACATATTTGATTTATGAAACCATTCCATGCATTCAACAACAACAGAAAAAAAAAAAAAAAAGAAAAAAAAATTAAGTTTCTTTAAAATGGTGTTTTTTGCTCTATCCAAGTACCAAAGTCTGGATTCAGTGTATCATTAAGACTAACCACTGCTTGAATCATAGAAACATGACAGTACATAGATAACCAAGTTTCTATTTATAGACAATATGTTATAGAGTTACTACCTCTTCAATGAATGTCAAATAAAGCAAGTTTTGCTTTCTAAGACATTGAAACTGCATATTAAGAAAACAGTAAGAGGTGCTGCTAAATAGGTAACATTTTCAAATGAATGCTATATATTTATATGACCCTGCTTAGCAGTAGCAGTTAGTTAGCAGGATTCCTATGTTTTATCTAGTTTGTTTCTTTTTCCAGAATGACAAGCTATTTGACTAACCCAGAAATATCACCGGTTTTATTTTCAAGAGAAAAAAAAAAGAAATTATGCAGTGAAAGTCCTTGGGGGCAGTCTCTTTCATTACATAAAATCTTTGTATTTTCTATAAAAGAGGCTCATAGCATAACACACAGATTGGAAACAGATTTCAGACATACATTAAAAACCTGAATTCAAAGGGTATTTTTTAACCTTTACTATGAAGTCAAGTAAAATGATAATATTATTTACATGCAAAGGACTCTGCATGATTTCATAGTATCCTATTTTTCATGTTTACCTTAAGATACTCCTTGAAAAGCTGTACTTCAGTTCCAAATTTATTTCACATGAATCATGACAAATATCACTCATAAACATTACTCCCTCCCAGAAAATAAATCAATACCATCGATATGCTCAATTTATTTTAACAGATCAATTTAGAGTGTCATGTTCCTGATATACAGGAGTTAATACCTGTGCAAGTTAGTATCCATTTATTAGGAAAGCTTTCCATTAGCAGGTGCATTTTCAGTACAATTAAACCCAGCTTGCTGCATTATCTGCTCTTGCCTTGCAATACTGCCAAACTGCAGATGTGTACAGTAAGAGTGCAAGATTGTTGATCAGTACCACGTTACAGCTGTTCTCAATTCTGTTTGTGCCACAAAACCAGAAGTCAATCAATTTGAAAAGAATCCTGATTCTTTAACTGAACTTACCAGGTGATGTTAAATACCATCCTTAGCAAACCAATTTTTGTAAAGGCTATTTACAGTGTACATGGCTGAGCACGTACCTTACAGACACAAACACATCTCCAGTTTAATACCACATCATTACAGTGCCTGAAAATGACTACACATCATCAATGCCATTTTAATTAACAGTTTCAAGCGGGAAATGGTCTTTATTTTACAACTGCTTCACTTGCATAATTTTTTTTTAATATAAAAACACTAACTCCTGTCCAGAAGTTTAGACACATTCTACATACTACAGGTTAAGGCAGTAAAAAAATGTGTTCCTGATAACTGTTTTTGACAATGTCAATTAAAGCTGTCTGAAGCTACTCCAGTTCTCCAACAGATCTTTGAAATCCAAATAATTTGTGAGTGAAAAATTCACTTTGCTTTGTTCAGAGTTTTAGTAATATAGACAACAGAAATGGGTATGGTAAGTCAACAAGTGTTAGGAGAAGGAAAAGTTTGATTTCAGTTCATTTCATGAGTTTAGAAGTTGAAAGAATACAGTTTTTAGATGGGATCTTGAATCAATCAAGAACTGTAGGGAATGAAAAAGATAACCAATTTTATGCACATTACTGCATTCTTAAAAATATACTGTTATCTTCAATAATTCAAGTAAGGTAATAGACATTATAAAAAATAACTTCATGAACCATACTCAAGTTTCAAATCACATTCTCAAACTTTTAACCCAAAGCAGTTTTATTGTGTTAACTTCATATAATAAACCATGAAGGTCTGACTGTACAAATGGTTAATGATTTGCACTTGTGATTCCTGCAATAGCTAGCAGACTTGCTAACCAACTTACTGTAAAGATATGGCAGATTATGTATTTAATCAAAGCACTTTGATTTAGGCATGAAACAAATTCAAATGGTTGACATTCTGTGCTTCTAATGCATCACTCATAAGAGAGGCAAGAAACACCCATTATTGTACATACGATTATTTTTACAGAAAACCCTTCCTTGAAATTAATCTTTTATCCGCAGCTGTAGATGAGAGTATAATCTGTTGTAAACAGGGCACTGTGTTGTAAAACCAGTTTTTTTTTAAATTATGATCTCTCTCCAAAAGTTGGAAAAACAGACTCTTCAGAATGTCTTTCAAATGTAGCATGTTCTTTTTGCTATATCATAAAGTTACTTTCATTTGATTCCTTTTTAAAGATGTTTGTGTTCACAGCAGTTCTGTTTTTAAAAATTGTTTGAAATTTATATAAAATTCTGTACATGTTCACAAATTATTGCATAAACAGCATAATCTTCATGACAATATTCAGCAACACATGTCCATCTTAGGAAGCTCACGTTTCCCTTCTTGCTTTTTTCTTCTTTTTAACTTGTTTGGGAGATTCCCAGCTTTCTTCAGACTTCGCTAAAAAACAAATCATAATTATAGTTTAGGACTGAGACCATTTACACAGAATTGGCTTCTAAAATCCTGGTTAATACACACTGTATTATTACAAAGTGATTCAGATCAATCAACTAGAAGCTGATTTTATTCACCTGCTTCAAATGAAAATAATTTCATTTGAAAAGCATCTAAAACAATGCTTGCCAATTTCATCCTACTTTTTTACCCCACAAATACTTAAAAGTGATACACTTCGAAGGTCATTCATTTTGCAAACGCATTACCGACAGTAGTCATTGTTATTTTCTGGCCTAGAAATAACATACATGTACACAATTGACATTAAATGTTCACTTTTACCAGTTTACACTGCTCTTAACCACTATACATGAGTAGCTTTTAGAAGTATTGAGCTATGTAAAGATGTGGTTCCATGGAATCCATAAACCAAAACAGAAGCACTATGTTCTTAATAAAACAGACTGCCTTAAAACATGCTGCCTGCCAAAAGTGGTAAAAAACATTAAGTATTGTACATACTGAACCTAAGATGTTCTTTCAATTACTGAAGCATGAATCAATCACAAAAGATTTCGTATTTTAGAACCAGAACAAAAAGTTCTAAGCTGATACATTGACTTGAAATATTCCGTTGTTTCATGAGTTCAAAACCAAGAAGCCAATTAATGCAGCTGAATGAGATTCTGTAATTATAAAGTCATCCTGTTTCTTCTGCAGTCATTAAAAACTCATTTAGTAGTTTAACACTTAGGCAGCAACTTACTGTTTGTCAGTATTTAATTTTATTAAAGAATCTGACAACTTTAAAGCAATTATTTTTTTCAAGCAATACCTTTCACATCCTCACTTTCCTTCTAAATTTCCTGTTTTATTGTGTGAGTACTTTAAATGCTCTTGAGTATGAACACTTTTGTCAAGTACAACAGAAGGTACATTTGATGTTTCTGGGCACAGCATATTTTCAAAAAACAATATACCTGCAGCAATTTAGCCAGATCTATGTGCTGTTAGATTACAAAAAAAACCCCACCCAATACCTTTCTACTCCCAAATAAGCAAATGTTTCCCTCTATGATTACATGGAAGCATATGGGAAAAGATGCTAACGAGCTAAATTGAGAAATCAGAAGACCTCAGTAGGCTGAAAATTGAATTATTTGTATTTTTTCCCAAATTTCTGGTAGCTAAATATTCTATCAACTGCAATGTCAGTAACCATCTGTTCTCCACTGAAGACTTGCAAGCAAGCAGCCCTTTGAAACAATGCTGGCAGAACTCATTAGTCACAGCACAGAGCTCCAGCCTCAATGGTGATGAGTACATCCAAATGTCTGTTAAGGACTGGACAAACCCAACAGACATTTTCAGTAATCCAAGCACACGAAACCAATTTTTCCTCACAATGAAAATAAAAATATCAAGGTGTTTTTAACTTCAAGGAAGTAAAAAATATGGCAAGATGTATAAATAAGACACAATGATCTGATATGGCACTTTAAACTCAAACCTCAGGGCAAAGCATTCTGACTACACTCTATGGGGAAAAAGTACATCTTAACTTTAGACAAATAAACTGCACTGAGAGATACTTACTCTGTGGAGGAGGCACACTGTTTTGCTTAATATTGGGACTAGAAACATCTGTCTCTTGCAGCATCTGTGGCACTTGGGAAGCGATCTTGTCAGAATTGCTCTCTGATACAATTACAGATGGCTCAGTAGAAACAGCAAGCGAAGGAGCCTCCTCAGACTATTTGAGAAACAAAAATAAGAGTTTCCAAAAGTTTTTTAAGTAATACAAAAGCAAACACTCTTAAATGGTGTTATTTCGGCAGTACACTTAGCAGCTGATGAGAAGATGGCATTGAAAAATTAAGCCATTATTAAAATCCTTAAAAATTTCAAATTGAGGCTATAATACTATGACTGCCATCTAGCGCCAACATTTTAAATTGCATACAAGCAAAGATAAACTACAGTAATTCTTAAAATACAGCACATTCAAAGAAAGGGAGACCAATCTATAAATCACCAAGACCCTAAAAGGATTCTAGAGTATTTAACAGAGATGTGAAACAGTGACACATATGCATTTGGTTGCAAGGTAAGCAGGCAAGTTAAATAGGACCAAATAGATAANTAGATAACTCAAACCCAAAACAAATCAAACAAAACACATCTCCAGTCATTCCTATAAACCACTCAAAACACTCCGTATGCTTATAAAATAACAAATATTGGTGAAAGCAGTCAGCAAGTATTTCAGTGGAACTTACTTCAGAAACAACTGCCAAATAAAAAGAACTTGTAGTATTTTTCAAATATCTACTTGATTTTGAAGGTTCCCACTACAGACACAAAATGTAACTGTACCCTAGTGTGTAGCACTTACAATTGTAATTAAATTACAGCAAAACAGGAAAAAAATTTTGACATTCTAATAGGAAAGTCAGAATATAAACATAAGATCCCACACCAAATCACCAAATGACAAAAGGCTTCAAAAAAGAATGTATTAGAACACAGCATCTCGCCGAGCAACAAACTCAAAACTTTAAGATGTTATTAAGAAATCATAGCTGTAGTTGTGTCACAACAGCCAAAACCTGGAACTATGAAAACCAAATAGTGAAGTCTACATCCCTGGATGCAGATGTACAGATCCTACGTCATAGTCACCAGTTTGTACTGCTTCCATCACTCTAATGTAAGCACCTCAAAAATTCAGTCAGAACATTCAAGAGAGCAAAAAGATACAAATTTCTTTTTAAATCATATCATACTAAGCAAGAAATTAAACAGCTTTAATTGCAACAACCCAACACATGAATTTAAAGGATAGCAGTTCTCTACCCTTTCATGAACAGTTTGCTGTGCTCTTACACATCAACTGAAACACGTTTTTTTTTTTAATACCCATAATTGCAGCATTTCTCTCAATCTACTGAAAAATTAGTAATCTCAAATTCTTTTAAACATCAACCATACTGATAAAATGAACTCTCACTCTACAGGAATTACAAGCTTAGCCAATTCTAATGTTGCCTAATAATTAGCAATCATCAGTTACATAAATAAATGAGCATAACAAACTGTGATTTCTAAAACAAAAGGAGGACATAAAGCTTCCAGTGCAAGGTAATCAATTCAGATTTGGTATCACAGTTTTGTTAGGACAGTCATACTTGACCAGCAGGTAAAGCAACTCAATTAAGATTTTAATAGCTCAGCTATTCAGGTTGACTAAGAAACATGTTGCAGCTTGAGTGTTACAGCGTGGAGTATTACTGCCAATGTAATGATACAAATACATACAGCACTATCTGGACATTTTCCCATATACTTCTGTCTGAATTTTGGATACAGGAAAGTGGGTAGTGATGAAGACATTAAAAAATGGATACTACTCTAGGATATTCTCTGCTAATTCAGAAAGGAAGCCTGAAACAACTAATAAAGCCTATTAGATAATAGTTATGTGCATAATTTTATTATTCAATAATGAAGTAGTGACTTGTCACACTTTTACTGCTACTTTTCCAAGAATCTCCATTTAGAACTTGTGCCTGCTGATAGAATGTAAAAGGTTTCAATGCAGCCCAATGTATAGCATGGGGGAAATACCATAACAAGATACTGTGATGTGAAACAAAAGCTTCAGCATTCAGGTGTTTCTGATGTTTATGAGGATATACTGAATAATAACTTGTTTGTACTCAGTTTATTTTTTCCTATATTTCATTCTCATGTTTGGAGCATTTGCTTAAGACTATACTACCTACCTTGGAAACTCAAGTCATCCATTTCACACATCAATCACAGTTTCTAAAACTTTTTACAACAGCCAAGTCAAACAATATTGGAAGGCATCCTTGTGTGTGTGAAATTACAATGAAGCCAAATCTGATGTTAAGGAGACTTGATGAAGATTGACAGACTATCTGCACTGTCAGATACAACAGTTCACAAGTTGTCCTTTATCAACTCCAGTTTCAGAGAATGTTAGTAAAAATTTAATTTGTCCTTTGCCCCACA
>WBNO01028076.1:6844-24564 GCA_013400575.1 Peucedramus taeniatus
CTGAGGTGGCGCGGTGGGGGCGGTTCGGCGGCAGCGGGGTCGGCGGGAGTTCCTGGCCGGTTAGAGCTGCCCCTCGCTGCTGAGCCTCCCGCCGTGCTGCAGGTCAGTGCCTCCCCCCGCCCTGGGTGCTCTCCGCCCGCCCTGTGCGGACCGCGGACACTGCCGCCCAGCTCTCGGCGGCGGTCGCCGGCCGGGCTCCTTTCGTGGCCGTGCGGGGCCGGAACGAGTTCGCAGCTCCCCGTGGCACGGGCCGTAAGGGGCAGTGGGCCGGGGCGGGCCTCTCTTCTCGTTCCGGGCTTTGCGTCCTAGCCCATTCCGCAACGCCGGTGGGACGCTGCCGGCGGTGCCCCCATGTACCGGGAGCGCAGCCCGACCGGGGGAGGTTCGCACTCCGCGGGGCCCGCCGGAGGCATGCGGTCCGGCAAATCTGCGGGGCTGCTGGGGCCCCTCCGCACAGCGTGAGAAGTTTCGCCCAGGGCTTGTGTACAGCAGCAGTGCTTTTAATGCATGTTTGAATTTAAACGAAGGGAAGTGCAAGGAACTAACTTCATTTATCTATAATGAACTTATAGTAGAATAAATTAGGGAAAAACATTGTCAAGTCTTTCTTTGCTATGGCTGATATCTAGAGATAGAAATGCCCTGCTTACTGCAGGCTGTGCAGACTAGCAGTGCGCTTAGACTGTTTGGGTCACGGATGTGTATTTCAGAGGAAAGGAGCCTCCTCCAGATCACTGCTGGCAGTTCCAGTGCTCAAAGTAAAGTCTCCACAGCAAAAGTTCATTAGTCACAGGAATGCTGAGCAAAGGTAGTGGATGCAGAAGATCCTGGCTCATGTCCTGAGCACAGCAAGGGGTCCGTATGTTCTCCTGTTCATTACAGAGTTGGGAATCCATATGACGCTGTGAGCCTTGGAGAGGACCAGTCTTGTCTCTGAGAGCACTGTTTGCTTTATTGGGGTGAGGCAGTGGAGCACAGAATAACCTCTGTCCTTATGTGTTTGGCGTTATATAACACCAGGATATTCTTGCTACCAATCCTTGAGGCTAATGCACAGGACAGCCACCACCCTATGTGCAAGGCTGTTGGCTTTGGGACAATTTAAAGCCATGTTATGCTTGTTCCTGGTTTTGTTCTCAAGGAGGGCTCAAAGAAAGCAGAACCAGGCCCTTTACAGTGGTGTCTGGTGAAAGGATGAGAGGTTGTGAGCATGAACTGAGACACAGGTGATTACCTTGATCATCAGGAAATACTTCTTCACACTGTGGCTTACTGAGCACTGGCACAGGTTGTCCAGGGAGGTTGTGAAGCCTCTATCGTTGGAGATATTCAGAAGCTGCCTGCACAGCTTCTGTTTGAACCAAGACCAGATGACCTCCTAACTTCAGCCAGACTGTGGTTCTTTGATAAGATTCCCCTCAAGCCTTTTATTTGTTGTCCTCCACTGAATTTTCCCCAACAAGTTCCCACCTCTGGTTCTGGGGAGCCCAGAACAGGACACATTACTCCAGATGTGGCCTCACCAGTGCCTGGTAAAGAGGAAGGATCACCTTCCTCCTGATGCAGCCCAGGATGCTGCTGCTGGCCTTTGTCATGAGCGTGCATTGATGACCTAGGTCAGTTGTCCACCACAATCCCCAGCCTCTCTCTGCAGTGCTGCTTTCAGGGATGTGTTCTGAGTGGTGCTGTCCAGAGCAGTGGCCCACCTAGGCCTGTGTTTTCCCTGTTTCCTCTACACAAACAGCAAACCTGTTACTGTTTATAGAATTGTGGAATCACTTTTTGTTTCCCATTCACATACCTTGCCATATTTGGCTGACCTGAGAACGTAAATTAAAAATTAATGCAAAAGACATGAATCTCTAAGACTGGAGTTCAGGTTATTGATGTCCACACTTGTGCAAGTAGCTGCAGATGGTTTCTCTGTTTGCATTTTTAAGGAGGCCAACTGTGAACCAAACCCAGCAAGGCTTATTAGCTTGAGTGCAGTATCAGGTTAATGCGGCCAACCTGGACAAAGGCCAAGGAATACTTTTCTCAATCCAGGTATGCATGCCTGAAATTGTAGTGCCTGTAGCATGCAGATATGTGCTGAGGCCCATGCAGATGCCTGGATTCTGCTTCTTTTCTGTATTTGTAATACAACTTCTAATAATTCATCTATTGGTTCTCTCGGTCCCAGCCACATATTTTGCATTTCTGACTTTAAGAGGCTGTGGCCTAATGCTCAGTTGGAAGATCAGACCCATCCTCTTCAAGTATTGGAGACAGTTAGAGGCATTCTTGCATTTGGATGGCTCTTTTCTAAAATGCACCATGGCCAAGACAGCAGGTTCGGTTCCTCATTGGGGCATTGTGGGAGTGATGGTTTACAAAACTGTAAATACTTTATTATTCTTATGATGGATTCCAGACACTCCAGGTCTCCACGTCAGTATCTCATATTGCCACCTTGGTGAGCAGTTGATGTTGTCAGAAAGAAATCTCCCTAGCAGGAACTGTAAAGCTGTACTGTTCTGGAATTCCATGCTTCACGTCTTGCCCAGGGCCAGCTGAGAAGCGAGCAGAGCACCAGGACTTGTTTCAGTGACTGCTGTGTTGCAGAACATGAACAATCCTGGCATTCTGACTGTGCTTCTGGAGGAGTTGCATCCCCTTGAGCTCTTTGCAGGGATCTGTCTGAGGCCTGGCCTCTGGTGGCATGTCTTTTTGCTACACTAACTGCTGCTGGAGTGTTTCATTCCCTCGGCTGAAGAGACTAAGCTCATGCTATGCAGTGTGAGAAACCAGGGCATGTCTGCAAATCCATGTTTCCAAACAGAGCAGACTTGTCACTTTTCATGTGTATTGCAAGTGACTGACTAACAGTCCTGGAGTGTACTGTGTAAGGTGAAGGATGGGCTTATTTCTTTCTTATTGGATAACTTATTTTCTTCTTTTTGTTCTTTTTCATTTCTCTCTCCATCAAAAGTCTTGGTTCATGCAACCTGTCAGTACTCAAGAGATAAAACGGAATGGCTAGAAAGACCTGTGTGTGACTGCTCTACCTTGGAAACATTACTACTGAATCAGCAGACCCATGAGCTCCTTGGAGCACAAAGCAGGTTAGTATTCATATGCTCTTTTCTGCTATTGATGCTCTAATGTGCATTGTCATGTTTTCTACTTCTGCAAAATCAGGTGACTGCTACAGAAGAGAAATGCACTGCTCCTCTCCAGTGTCAATATTTTCACACATTTAAGTGACAATCTAAGACCAAAGATTTGCTTAGTAAGACAAGGGAGGTCAAGAATGAGGGGATCTGTGTAGCCAGCTTCAGGAGCCTGCTTCTGGTGAGGCAGGGACATCATATTAAAAGATTCCATTTGGTGGAGATAATTTTGCTAATGTAAATTTGATCTTATAGCTAGTGTGAGTTTGCCTAGTTTCAGCTTGCAATACTGGAGCTTCTGTAATTCTGTGAATTATTTTGCCAGTTATAGGCATGGACAGTTCTGTGGCCTTTGTGTTCAGGATGTCAAATGTCACACGTGACCTCTTTTTATAGAACACTAGAATGATGATTCTGTGATTCTTAAGGGACTTTGGGAGTTCAGTTGGTCAAATCTTTTGCTCTTGGCATGTCTAACATCAAAAATCAGGTCAGATTGCTATGAGCCTAATACAGTATTTTAACTTCTTCCCTGTGCATTTTTTTTTTCTGATTGAAATTGCTTGTGCTGTGACTTGTGTCCTCTGCCTCATGTCCATCTGATGTGGACCTTGTAAGAGGTGTACGACTGTCTTTAGCTACCTTATAGGTGGTTGTAGGGAGGACAGCAATTGTATCCTACTCCTCACCAGCGGCTCTCAGGGCTGAGCAAGCCCAGCACTCTTATACTATCCACATGCCTTGTAACACAAACCCCAGTCATCCTGGGGCCTCTCTGCTGTACTTGATTGACTGTTTTGAAAGTGGGCACTCTACTTCAAATGTAGTCTTATAGGTGTGAATAGAGAGGAATAATTGCTTTTCTCAACCTGCTGCCTGCAGTCCTACCAGTACAGCTCAGTGTAGACCTGACCTTGGCTGTGAGCACACTGGTGTGGTGGCTTATGCCAGGCTTGGCCACCAGCACTTGGAGCTTGTCTTCTGCAACACGGTTGTACAGCCAGTTGCTCCTCAGCCTGTGCCACTCATGTTTTTTCCATTCCAGGCATAGGCTTCTACCTTTCCTGAACTTCCCGATGTTTCTGTCCATCTGTTTCTCCAGCCTGTTGTTACCCTCCTGGTTGGCAGCTCTATACTTTGGCTTATCAAAGGCTCATTTGAATTTGGTGAATTTAGTGACGTGGAGTGTATCCCCTTGTCTCAGTTAATAATGGAGAATTTCATTTACTGCTCTCCCCAAAATGACAAGTTATATGTTGCTGGCTGGTACTGCTGTATGTTTTTTGGTTCTTCACTTTCACTTGCTGGATTAGTTTGGGTCCTGAATTTCAAGGGAAGGAAAGAAGACATGCTAAGCAACAGCCAGGGAATCTATGTCCTCTCCAGACTATTCCCCTATGCTGAGGTCCTGTCCTCTATGTGACATGGAGAGGTCTCATCATCTCTCTAATGTGACACACTTGTATCTGTTTAGCAAACATCAAGACTCAGTCCATTATTTCCACTACTTATTAGCAGAAAGCTGATTTTATGTTACAGGCCATGTTTGGCCTGCAGGGAAATGACTTCATTTAACAATGACCCTTCTTTTCAGTAAACTGAACAGATCATGGTTCTGTAATGTCATTGTTAAGAAAGATCAAGAATGAACTGTGATGATGACTTGGCATCTGGTATAAAAATGTATTTTTCAATCATACGTGTAGAGCAGTGAAGGAATCTTCATGTGTCTTGACACCAGCATATCCTCTGCTCTAATGTTCTGAGGGTCCAGCTGCTGCTGTTAACATGACTATTTCTTTTTTACTGAGGTTTTACTTTGGCTTTTCTCCCTTGGTAAAGGAGACAAATTCCTACAAGCCTGGTCACCAACTGCTGTAACATTAGAGATCAGCATAAGGGAGCTTACTCTTCATAGCAGTTTTGACTCTGGAACTGTATTCTGACTCTTGGTTTTGTTTTAGGCTCAAGATGCTGAGCCGTTTGTCAGGTTTAGCAAGTACTGTTTTACAAGAGCTGTCTGGGGAGGATGGAGGTGCAGTTACTGAACCATCCGTTGCTGTAAGTACAGTGTTATATAAAGACTTACAGATCTTATTGACAATTAGTTTGGGGAGCGTGGTTCATTAGACAGCAGTGAGAACTGTCTCCTGCTTCTTCCTTGCTGAGCACTAGACTGAGCTGTCGTTCCACTCTGCTTTTCTTCTACTCCTCACCTCTTAAGTCAGCATTTCTGTAGGGCAGACCATAATCTCCTCGGTTTCCACACCTCAAGGTGATCCCTGAAAACAAACTAGAATTAGGGTGAAGAAAGACTTTTAAGAGTACAAGTGATTGTGTGTAGCAGAAGGGGAAGCTCTGCATGGTTGGGTCACAGTGGGAGACTTCATCTTTGTGCTGCTCTTTGGTATTGAGTCAGTGGATAGTGTGTGAGGGTGCCTCTCATTTCAGATTTGTTCATGTGGTGTTCAGCAAGGAACTCTCTGTTTTTGTGTGTTGGCTTACAAGTTCTCTGAGCCTTCCTCCTGGTTTCATCTAACTGTATATTTCTACAGGCTTCATGAAATGCCTACAGGGAGCAGAGTGCAGCACTGAGGACTGGAGCTGAAGATATGATGTAGATGCTCTGCTGCAGGCTGTTAATAGTTGTTTCTCTCCAGAACACTCATTTTGTTGTTTCAGGTAGAAGCTTTGCAGTCAGAGGCAGAAAGCATGGAGGAGGCACCTGAGGAGCTGTTGGAGCGCCTAGCCCAAACAGAAAAGCTAGTTGTTCAGCTGAAGGATTTGATTCGAGAAAAGGATACCCTGCTCCAGGAAAAAGAAACTGTATTCAAGGTACCATTTCTTTCTCTGGGAACCAAGAGTAAAATGCTGCTTCAGTTTTCTGTGCAAGCCAGTCTCTGGTTTCTTTTGAACATGAGATACCTGCATGATGAATGTCATCAGTTCCAGAGAAATATTGGAATTTGAATAATGGACCCTAAGAGATGTAGGATATCTTTTGTTAGTTTGATTGGGTTAATATAGACTAGAGTAGATAAGTTGCATCCAAGTTACACAGCATTTTGTCTCAGAGCTCTTTGAGGCCCATGCAGATTCCCAGTGGCTCCAATAAATACTAATATCTTGAGTGAAGTTGTTCTTTCCCCACTTCAGGTGTTTGACACAGAGTAGCCTGTGCTGCTCTCATCCACTAGTCCAGTAGTTTTATGACACATTCCCAAAGGTATATGGTGCCTACCCTGAGGTATGGTGGGAGTGTGGTTACTTGAGATAATTCTGAGGGACTGCATGTAGCAGAGAAGTTTGTATTTACTGCTGGGTGAAGTCCCTGAGTGCTATGTCCCTTGAAAGGGAGTGCTATGTCCCTTGAAAGGAAGTGCTGGGTTAGAAGCTACAATGTTGGTATGTGTAGTGTTTCAGAACAAATTTTGGTTTGCAGATGTGTTTTAAATATGCTGTTACTAGAGAGGAAGGGCTAAACAGAATATGGCAGACTGACAAACTGTGTAGCTTTTTTAAAAAGCTTCTCAGGTAGAAGTCTGGAGTCTGAGGGCAGTCAGTTGTGTCCTTCTCTTACAGAAAGAGCGAGAGGCTGCAGATGCCAAGCTGATGAGACTTAAACTTCAAGCCAAAGCCAAACTGGCCTCTCTGAACAAACGCATCGAGGAGCTGACAGAGAAAGGATCACCACTGCCTACACAGACCTTAGCAGAAGAGCTGGAGTATCCCAAGGTTGGGTGAAGGAGGCTGCTTAAAAGATGTATCTTCTACTGATAACTTGGTACTGCCTGATGTTTCAGGTCACAGTGATCCAGCAGGGTCTATTTGTCTTATTAGCAGGATATTCATAATTCCAGCAAGGATGTCTGTGCCTGTGCTGTAGGAAGCCTATCTGTCCAGCTTCCTTGTACTGCAGATGCCCTTGGAGTGCTGAGCTTGATCTCCTCAAGGTCATGGGCTAGTTTCTCTCTGCATAACTTTGGTAATCCATTGTAACTGAACTCTTTCCTGCAGAAACTGTGTGTCTATCTGAACTATGAGTTTCAAAATGTTGCCTGTCATGTAAGTACAGCAGAGGTTGGTTGGAGTACAAGAACAAAGAGGTAAGGAGGTCATTGAAACTGGAAGGCAGTAACTTAAATATAAAAAAATAAATATATATTTTTTCCAGTCGTGTAGCTTCCTGAGCCATCATAAAGTTTTATGGCTGACAAACCATAATTGTGTAACGCTAGGAAAAAATGAGGGGAAAGTGTCCCCTACAAAGACGTTAAAGAGGTTATTGGCTACTAACTAGAAGCTCCCACTGGAGCTGGTAATTTTTGGAAACTTGACTATGTGATCAGCAGAACAATGTTTTCTTTAAAAAGTTGGTAATATTATGGAAGAGAAACAGGATAGAAGTACAAAATGGTTTCCAGATGTCAGATGATGTTCATTAAACCACAGAACATAAAGCTTATTTCAGACATTGGGAAAAATATTTTAATAGTATAGGAAACAGTAAAAGGTACATGTGAGAGCTGTCAGGTGAAAGATGACTACTAATGAAGTGAAGATCAGTTCTATGACTTGTGCTGACTATTTTTGATTGAGAGCATCATAAAATCATAGAAATGTGCTTCTGTAATTCCCAATACCAACTTGAGAATATTTCTCAATGCAAAGCACCATCTGGTTTCATACATGAAGAATTGGATGATCTCAAGGACTGACATAATAGAAAAATAAAGCAAAATTTAGCCAGTGCACGATCAAGCATGAGCAGCATTCCCTGGCTCTAGTAGAGGCCAGTGAAGACCAGGGAGGCTGTTTAGCTGTGTCACTTGACGTTGCTGTCCTGGTGCTGAGGCTCTGTTTTAGCTTATCTGTATGCAGCATGTGTGTGTAACATCCGTGTGCTGTTCCATGGCTTGGTGTAGACTTGCTGTTGAGGACTGGTGAGTGTTCTTGCTTCAAAATTCAAATTTATCAGTTGAAGAAGGCAAAATGAGAGAAAGCTGATCATCAGTTAATTGGTGCAATATAGATTTTATAAAGAGGCCTTATCTTCTTTACATACCGTTCGAGCCATTCTACTGAGAGTGGCAAGGCCTTGTTGTCATGTTCTGCTCACTTGGAATCAGGAAAGATAAATTCTGAGAGCAGCAAGAGACTTTCTGTTCTCCCATCATGTTAGTAGCTGCACTTGGGAGACACTCAAACAGCTTGGTTATTTAATCAGCCAGAGTCAGAGAGGAAATGTCATTTCTCTCTACAGTTATATGGGGAAGGTAAGCATCAAGAAAGTGGGCAAACTGTTAAAGGATAATGCAGGGGAATGAATGAATGCAAATTAGCCATTAAGAGAAATGGCCTTCTAATTAGAAGAATGAGGGCTTGAGACAGTCTCCAGTGAACATGGTATGCACCACAGCCTTATTTGGGTTAGAACGTAGTTTGAGTGAAATTATGTCAGGGCAATTACACGCAATATTACCTATTTGACCCAGAAGGCACTAGCTTCTTTCTTGCAAAGTTACACTTCTACGGAGAAGATAGAGTCCTTTATTTACACTTATTTCTCCAGGTAGATGCTGTCTTAAGTAATGGGAGTATTTCCTAGACAGTTACCCTGCCATTTGAAGGTGAAAATTCTAGGTTAGAATTGCATATTATGCTGAAGTATTGAATATTAGCAAAGGGCTGTTTTTTTCCTCTCAATGATGTCGGCCCTGTGGGAAGGCTGTATTTTAAATATCTAACTGGTACTATTCCTTCCTGGGCTTTTAGCAGAGTGCTAAATTAAATTTAAATATCTAACTGGTACTATTCCTTCCTGGGCTTTTAGCAGAGTGCCTTATTTTGAGACGAATGGAAATATCCGCTTATCTCCTTCTATCAGATAGTATTTGTGTACAGAACATTTGAGGCTCTTCTCAAACTTTTTAAGTGGGTAAAGATAAATTATGTTCAGATAAAAGAGCTTATACATCTTGGGAGAACATAACATTTAAAAGCTTGAACTCTTTGTGGCTGTGCTACTGTCCTTACTTGTGGCACTCCATGTAATGGTCAGTGTAAGAGGCTTTTCCCAATCCGACTGTAATAAGTATCAATCCTGAAAGCTAATTACAAGTAAGCAAACTAATCCACCCGCTTCCCCCCAGCAGCTCCTCTGCCCCAGTCTTACAAGTTATGTATATCCTGGCTTCTCAGAGCTTCCTACATTTCTATTCTTTATTTTTCTGTCTGGTTCTATTTCTAAATTTAAGTACAACTGAAGCTTCCTTGTCTGTCTGTTCTGCCGCCTGACAATGACCTTCTCTGTAGGTGAAACAGCTTTTGAGGAACAGTAGCGTCTTACTCTTGTTACACTGATGTATAAGTACTCTTAAAAGCCTTCATAGTATTTTCAGAATGGGTTTAAGGACATAAATAGTCTGTAGAATTCCTGTGTTATTGATGGTGTTTGACCCAATACCTGCCACAAATAAAATGAAGAGATGCATTTCATATATATTCAGTACAAAATACCCAGCCCTGTGTGCTCACAGTAGCTGGAAGTGCTGAGATGAGAATGTAGAGCAGGTTTTGTCTGCTCAGGGACAGGTGGTGAAGGACCTGCCCTCACCCAGGTGTGAAGCACAGCTGTGCGTTCAGGGGCCTGCCCTCACCCAGGTGGAGAGACAGAAGAGTGCAGGTGTAGTATGCTGGGTTGTCTGAGTAGACACAGCCTAAGCACGTTTATGTGAAATGTTGTTTACATTTCTTGGTTGTGAACAGAGGATTTAAGTGCTTCAGAGTAGAATAGAACTGATAACTGTTTGCCAGTTCCCTTTGCTTGTATCTAATAAGTTCATTGCTAATAATACTGTAGTCTAAAGGGATTTTCATGGGCATTTTCTGTAGTCTACAATATCTACCCCTTTGTCACACGGAGAATATTCTTCTATAACTAATTTTAAAATGTTTTTACTTTTGGTATTAGAGAAATTTGTGATGTTAAAAAGCCTCACAGATCAGGGTAGTCATATAATAAATAATGTATTTAATAATCTAATTTGCCTTAGTTTATATAGTGAGCAGTAATGGACTGTTAGCCCTTCCAACTGCTTTGATGCTTCCCAATTAAAGGCATATCTACACAGAAATAGGGAAAATAGTTACTTAACATAGGACAACTTCATCTAAAGAAACAAATGTAAAGTTAAGAGATGAAGCAATGTAGTAAAAATAATAATTTGATTAGGAGTCAAGAGTAAAGTAGCATTATAGTGTATTTTTAAAATTTATTTATTTAATTTATTAACCAGTAATACTGATACGTTTACTTTCTTCTATTTCTCTTCTTCCCACTTTTTTCCTCTTGCAGTGTCAGAAAAATGAAAATACAAGTGAAGGGCACAGAGAGGAAGTACTGAAAGAGCAGCTCAGGGAGCGAGAGGAGACTGTTCAGGACCTGAAGAAACAGCTGGCTGTAGCCAAAGCGAATCTGAAAGATGCTGAAATCAAGTATGCAGCACAGGTACAGAATTTTTTTCTATTCATCAGTCTGTGTTTCCCACATCACCGCTTAGACTAGTATGATAGAACAGAACAATGCTTACACAGCTGGTCTTCAATTCCCTTACCTCGATTTTGTCAGTCTTGTTTCTCCTCAAATCACCTAGGTCCATCAATTTCACTGCCTTTGGCTCCTCCTCTAAACATTACCTAAGTCTTTCACAATCCCCAAATGATCTTCTCCTGCCCCCCATCCTCTACCCCCAGGCCAGAACCACCCTTGGTGCAAAAGGTGCTCTGCAGGTAAGAGATGGGGTTTACCCTTGGACAGTGGGACTGATGGCTCTCTGAGGAGGGGGAAAACAGTCCCTGGAAGGACCTGGATAGGGTGTCGCTTCCTCTGAGTCAGAATTTGAGTTCTTCCCTGTCTGTCCTTGCTGTTCTGTGATGGACTTTGCAGTATGTGGGGCAGAGTGTTCTTCCAGCTGCCAGGCCTGCTATTGCCTCTCTTGTGTTCTGCTGCAGTTGTGCAGCTGCTTGTCACAGGATGTAACAGCTTTAATGTTATGTTGTAGTTATTTGTGGAAAGATTTTTTTAATACTCTACATTGCAGGTTTAGCTTTTGAGCTGTGAATTGGGCTGCATCCTATACAATTAAAAGCCCAGAAGTTTTATGAACTGTTAATTATATAGTAGCCCAGAAGTTTTATGAACTGTTAATTATATAGTAGTTTTTGTATTGTTCTGTGTATTTGTAGATTAAATTCTGTGCTTTTTGCTTTCTGGGATCTGAAATCTTATCAGTTGTTATACACATATTAGTAGGATAAAGACACCAAGTGAAAATACCATTTGAGCAAGATGATATATAGGATTGTCCAGCTGAAAACTCCGTCACACACACAATATGCTGGTGCATGTTGAAAACAAACCTGTGTGTCTGTCAGGTTCATAACCTTGTTGGTTTGTTTTTATTATGTGGCTTATGTTTTCAGCTGAGTTCCCTGCAGGAAGTGATTCAGGAGAAGGAAGCTCTCCTGGAAGAGCATGTGCACCAGCATCAAGCTGAATTGCTCAAGATGGTGGTCCAGTCAGATATGGAAGTAGAGATGCAACAGGTATTTTTGATATAATAATCATATCATGGGAGGAGGAAGGAAAATTACTTTTACCAGAAGACACCCTGAAAGAACTGTTCTCGTTAAAGTAACTCAGAAGGGATAAGAAGAAAGATGCTTTGGTGGTTTGGAGTTTTTTTGAGTGCTAGTTAGGGCTTTGAGTCCTAGCTTCAATCTTCTGGCTTGCTATCAGTCAAAGAGAAAGAACAGTTGAAAAATGTGTTACATTATTGCACTCCAGTTCCCTATTCATGAAGCAAAGTAAGCTCCTCCTAGTGCACTAGGGCTCCAGAATAGGTGTCAACAAAAATGAGTTAATTCAGGCTATCAAAGTAACTGTGTTACAAAAACAAGGTGTATTGATGAAACTAATTAAATGGGAATCTAAATTTACACTGGTCTCCCCAGTGCTGGAATAGCCTTGTCTCTCTCACAGAACCTGCGCACACTTCAGAGAAAGCTCGAGCAGCAGGAAGCAGCTCTGTTAGGACGAACTCAGGTTGTAGAACTGCTGCAGCAGGAGTTACACACTGCTGAAAACCAAAGCCAGGTACCTGTTTTTTATTACCTGTTTTAACATGATTTTATTGCTTTACTCTGTGTGTGTGTGTATGTGAGTGTGGTGGATGGGGCCTTTGTCAGTGGCTCAGAAGTTACCAGATTAGGTTTTTTTGGCACTAGTTTTCCATCATGAAATCAGCTGGGGCCACCCTCCCTGGGTCAAGCATTAGAGGTGCAGGTCTATGTGCACAGTTCACAGCAGGTACAACCAGACAATGGGGTGCTGCAGCTGCCAGCTCTAATGATCCAGGGCAGGTAGACAGGGTCTACATCTACCCATACCCATGCTGCTGACTGTACTTTCAAAGCCAAATACACAAACCTTTGCCAAAAGCAGAAATGCCTAACACAGTGCTGCTGAAGCCTCAGTGTTTCTGGACTGCAGTGTCCAGGCCAGATCAGAGCAGAAACAGCTATTCTTTGGTATGCCTTGCTGAGAACTTGCTTATATGGTGACAAAACTTGTGGAGTGGGATTGGCTCTCGCTTCATAAGTTTGGAGTGTGGAGAGAATGAGATCAAGTCTGTGCATATATGACTATATAGACACGGGCTCCCTGAGACAGGATTAAAAACACAACCTCTTAAAAGGTTGGTTTGCAGATAGAGGATGAGTGTATTTTTCATTTTTCCAATATCTGAACTTCTGAAAATTCTCCCTCCCTTTAGAAGAGGCTTACGCTGAATCGGTCTCATGATCTCCAGCCAGTCTAATGCAGAACCTCATTTTGATAATTTTTACACACTTGTGCACCACATATTTTCTTTTTCTCTGTGTCCCAGCCATGCACAATTGTGGCCCTCTTCCTACTGAGAAGAGGTAAAGAGCCTCAGTGAGCTGACTTGTCCTCACTACTGGCTGCATGGCTCAGCAGGGTATATCATGGGGTGCTGGCATGGATATCTTCAGGACATGATTGTTGGCTGGGCTAGTTGGAGAAGCTCCCTTGGCTTCTCCTCGGTGTCTTTGACTTCCCTCATACATTCTGGTCTGAAGGAGACCTGGTATAGGTATGAATTTGAGGCCATGTGGTTGAATCCTACCCATAAAGTAAAAGGAGCTCCTCAGCAGATTCCTCCTGAAATTAGCTGTGCTGACCATCCACAGCTCTGGGAGGAGGAAGTTTGACTCCAAAGAGGAGTTTGGGCAAGTGTAAGGTCTGTTTCTGTCTCTTGGTCACCTTAAATCTCTGGTCAGTGTTGACCAGAGGCTTCTGAGATCTTTCTTAAAGCAGTGGGTACTGTGTGGAGTCCTCTGTTATCTCCAGATTCATATTTCAGCATTCCTCTTTCACGTACACACTTTTGCTGTGGTTTTTTTTTTTAATTCTACTCTGTAATTGTTGAGTTCTCCCTCATTTGTTGTAGCTCTTTCTCCCCTTTTTGGGAAGTTTGCTTTCTTCTAAAAGAGAGCTCCTGACCACTGTTCTATTGCTTTTCTCTAAATTCCCCTCCTATAAATCAAGACTTACCTTTTCTTTACCACAATGATGAGGAGTTGTTTCTCCCAGCTTTGCTTTCTTGAAATTTCCAAATTGTGGGGCAGTTTCTTTCTAACAGATTGAAATTTCTGACATGTTTGTTTCCTCCCTTCTGCTACTCAGGTGTTTTAGAAGGATTTAATGAAAACCTTACAATATAATTCAGGTACTTTGCTTTGTCAAGATATTTAACTAGTTGAGAGAGAAATTAATTTCTGTATCATTTTACAGACACTCCTAGATCAGTGCCAGAAGATGGAAGTGGAGCTGAACTCCATGAGGGATGTGCTAGATGCAGAGCGACAAGGGTCTCAGGATCTCAGGGAGAGGATGGAGCTGGAGCTAGCTGAGAGGAAGCTGTCTTCCCATCGCTTGCAGGAGGAGGTGCAGTGTCTCTCAGAACAGCTGGAGGAGGCAAGAAGAGCACAAGCTGAGCTAGAGGTGAAGTATAAGGACCTGGAACAGGAACATAGGCTGGAGGTGGAAGAGAAAAACCAGCTGCTCAGTCGCCTTATGGTAGCTGAACAAGAGGTGCGATGTGGCCGTGCTGTCCTTGGAGCTGAGAAGGAGCAGCTGGAACAGGACGTTGGCCAGCTCTCAGTGCCGTCTGTGGGACATGGAGCTGCAGCACACAGACCACGGGGTGAGCAGGCACTGCAGTTAGGCGGAGCAGGTTCTCAGGAGCCTGAGTATCACTGGGTTGCCTTCTCTTTGGCTTTGCTTTTATAGCAGTTCATAAGAATGGTTTGATGTAACAATTCCTAATTGCACAGGGACAGAGGAGTGGTGGTGCAGTCTCAAACTAAGGGGGTCTAGTTCGATCCCACCATTCTGTCTTTGGTGCAAGAGGAGCAGAACTGTGGGGCAACATATATGGTGCTTTGCTTGTGTACTGTCCCAGCCTCTTGTCTTTTGGGGCGTATGGATTTCTTGAGCTGGATGTATTTTTTAGCTGGTTTTATTGATTTGTTGGATTTTTTTCCATCAACTTATCTAAGTCCTATTTAGATGTGCCTCATTCTTCACAGTCTGCATTTCTACTGAAATTATAAGTAAAACAACCAAGGAAAGCAAACTGTGCCATTTTCCCTATAGACCTGTGTTAAGAATAATGACATATATCTTGTCTCAAGGTCTTATTTTAAATTTATTTTCTTCCAGCTTCTTTATGACCCAAAGCTGAAGCAGTAACTAAGAGATAAGAGATTTCATAAACTATTGTGCGTGTGTGTAAAATGGACGTAGTGTGGCAAAAAAGACAAGAACAGACTTTAACTCCCCTTTTTCCCCTCTGTCAGATGAACTTCTACAGAAATCTGAAGAATTTGTCTGGTGTCAGGATCAGCTGAAATCCCAGCCACAAGTGCAGTGCTCTGAACTGGAGCAGCAGGTTTGATATTTTAAAATTATTCTCATTAATTTTTCTGGTATATTTAGGAACTGAAGCCAAACTAAATGTCTAGAATTCCTTTTTTATCATGCATTGCCTGAGAAAGGCTTTTGTTAGTTCTCTCAGCTGATGGGCAGGCATGTTATGACTACAGAAGCCTGGAAAGAAGTAGAAGTCAATTTGAATAGTTTAAAAGTTGCCAATTGATTTTTTTTTTTAAAGTTAACCAAATTATCAAAGACTAATATGTATTTATAAATGGTATTAAAATATGTCTTTCTCCCTCTATCCTGTAAACAGGATGAATCAACTTCACAGGAGAAAATAGTAGGTCAGGAAGACCAGAATGAGACTTCATTCCTACCCACAGAAAACTTGGAAAGACAGAGGACAAAAGGTCGTATGATTACCTTACCTTAAGAATTTTAATATTCTTAATATACTTAAGAATCATTCTTGAATTAGTTTCTACAAAATAAAATCTATCTGAAGTGGTGGCTTTCCCCAGTACAAAATGCTGACAATCTGCAGGTGTTACTTCTGGAGGGGGGTATTTTTAATAGCTTTTGCTGAAACAGTAAGACACATATAGAAAACCCAAACCATTACATTGGTTTTGAGTGTCTGGTCATGTAGACTGGCAGCAGCAATATCACAGCTCTGTTTGAATTTTACTATAAAACAGTGGATTCCCTCAATTGTTTACTTCAGGATCTGGTGCACTATAACACTATACTGTCTTGATTTTTGAGAAATAGATTCGTTTTGCTTCCTGTCATTCAAAGATAGGGAATAATCACCAATAAACCAGATTCCTACAGTCCTAGAACTTCATCTTTCTTTTTTTTTTTTTGTTCCAAGATACCAGAAATGCAGGTCTTTAATGAACTTCAAGACATTGTTTAGAATCATGGCATGGTTTGGGTTGGGAAGAACTCATGAAGATCATCTAGTCCGTCCCCCCTGCCCTGAGCAGGGACATCCTTCACCAGGTCAGGTTGCTCAGAGCCCCATCCAACTTGACCTTGACCATGTCCAATGATGGGACAGCTGAGAGCTTCTCTGGGCAATCCAGAGAGAAGCAGCCCTCTTGAAAGGCTGCAATAGGCCTCTCTGAAGCCTTTCTTCTCCAGGCTGAAAAACCACAAGTCTCTCACCCTTTCTTCATGGGAGATATGTTCCTGCCCACTGATCATTTTTGTGGTTTCTTCTGGACTCACTCCAGCAGATCCACATCTGACTTGTACAGGGAAACCCCAGAACTGGACACAGTGCTCTGAGTGGGGTCTCACAAAAGCAGGGAGGAGGGTGAGAATTATCTCCCTCAACCTGCTGCCCACACCTCTTGGTGTGGATATGACTGGCTTTCTGGGCTGCAGGCACACATTGCCAGCTCCTGTCCAATTTTTAGTTTACCAGAATACCAGAATCTTCCTCTGTAACCTGTTTTCAATCCATTCACCCCACAGTCTGTGCTGATACTGGGAATTGCCCCAGCCCAGGTGTAGGGCCTTGAACTTTGCCTTACTGAACCTTGCTGTGCACAAGGGCTAAATGGCTGCATTCCTCAAGCTTGTCCAGGTCCCTCTGGATGGTATCACATCCCCTCAGCAAAATCATATGCTCAGCCTGGGTCACCTGCAGGTGTTCCATGGGTGCACTCCACCCAGGTGTCTCTGTCAACAGTCAGGACACTAAACAATGCCAGTCCCAGTATGGATTCCTGTGGGTCCTGGTTCCCACTTGGATGTTGAGCCATTGACTGCAGCTCTTTGCATGCAGCCATGCAGCCGGTTCCTTTCCCCATCTAACAGCCCATCTGTCAAACCCATATCAGCAATTAAGTAGCAAGAGTGTTGGGGAGACCATATCAAAGGCCTCACAGAAATCCAGCTTTCAATCTGATACCATGCCCCAAGCTACAATTGAGTATATCCAAAATGCACCTGGAAAACTTCAATCAGCTTTCTTAAAAAGCATCTCCTCCCTCTACTGAAAGGAATTCCACGTGAAAAATGCAGTGACTCAGAGCTTCACTGTCATGTTACTTAAAGCATCTTTCCCAATGCATGTTTAGCTGCATGTTTGCTTCAAAACAAGCTTGTGTTGTTGTAATTCTGTTTCTAGTGGGTGTGTTGAACACGTGATTACTGACATTTTTTTAACTTAAACACTGGGAGATGTAATTTCTATTTAAAAACTACTAAAATATTAAATGAAATATAAAAAATCTTTTAAGTCTGCTATGTAGGTTCTAAGTACTTCATTGCTTCTTTTTGTGTCGTGAATTTGTCAGTCTTAATAAAGTGGGATGTCTAAAACTGCCACCATAATCCATTCCTAACTTGGATAGATTGAAATAAGGATTTGTCTTGGTTTGAAAGACAGGTATCTGCTAGCAAAAACCTGGAATCTCCCTTTGAATAGAGAATGTAAACCCCCTCCCTCAGATTATTATAATTTTGCAATTGGAGGCTCTCAGGCAAAGATTTGGGAGTAAAGATTTAGTTCTTTACTAGGAATATTAGAC
>WBNO01028083.1:0-71267 GCA_013400575.1 Peucedramus taeniatus
ATGTTAAAGGGTTGAGAAAATCGAAGCTAAAGTCCTTTTAAATTCTCCAGAGATGCAGAAATTGCAAAGGGGGAAATTGTGTTGAGTTGTGCCACTGAATTTGCTAATGTATTTACATTTAGTACTAGCCAATTACATAACTGTTGAGGCTCAGTCTAGATTATGCTCTTTTCATAAAGTAGTAAAGGTCAGAGGTTATGTCCCTATATATACTACACTTCTGGCTAAATTAAAAATGTAGAATTACCTGATGGGAGGATTTATCAGATATGGAAACTTGGAGAGCATTACATAAGTTCTACCTTCTAAATAGTCTTTGCAGAGGAAAATGCCTGGCCATGTAATTCAAGTTAGAAAAGAGCTGTAGCTTTTGAGAATTTGTTTGTTAGTTTTAATTATTAAATATGTGAATAAATGCTTAGAGAATTAACACATGTAGCCTCTAACTTCTAGGCGGGGAAAAGACATCTGTCTCATGGAGTAACTGCTGTCTTAGATAGTGTTACCTACATGTCAAAACATAGCAATGAATTTATTGCAGCTATGATATTAATTCTCTCTCTTTTTTTAGTCTATTTGATGGAATTTGTGTTGAGGAATCTTGTATTTTAAATTCTTCTTTTAAAATAATTTATACTTATGAATCTAGACATAATCTCTGTCTCTCTTCCAATGCTACTGGGAAAAAGATTTGTTAATATTGGGGTGCTAGAAATGTAGCCTAGGAAGGTCCAAAAAAATGTGGATGTCTGTTCAGCCTTGAAGGAATCATGTAGGTATTCCTGAGTCTTCTCTGATAGTCTTTCTAAGTGTTTATTCTACAATTCTGATTTGTTCTGTCTTTAAAGCAAGAGAATGTATTAAATAAAGTAAGAAAATATTAACCTAAACAGCTATTTTGCAGTATGTTTGGGTCTATGTGCCTGTACCTATTTTGTACTTTTAAATCTTATTTTCAATTAGGGATTACAGATAGGTACAAGAGAACTGGAGGAGATGGGAGCAAAGTTCTGTGTTGGCTTGCTGCGTTTAAAAAGAATGTCCTCACCTTTGGAATACAACCTGCCTTCTAGTCTGTTGGATATTGAAAATGAGCTGATTGAGTCAAGCTGTAAAGTGACAAGGTAGTACACTTTAATCATATTCACTTTTTCTTCTGGGGAAAAAAAATGCAGTTTCTCAAGTGGTTTAAAGATTCTTTCAAAAATGTTCTTCCACTCAACAAAAATGACGCTGATGTGTTGTGATGTTACTGTAACAATAATCTGAATATGTTGGGGACCTATTGTGTTAATTCAATTGCTTCAAAGTTTGAAAGAAAACAATACAGACAGAATTAGACTATATGTCACATTTGCTGCTGGGATAAACACTAGAAATTTTAATGTCATTGGGGAGTTACTACAGGCCATAAAATACACTAGTAGGTCTTAGTCTCAATTGTCTCTTTTAAAGTGGGTTTTTTCCTCTTTTTTTTTTTTTAATTACTTGCTGTGGTACTTTAAACAGACTTCAGGTATGTGAGGTAAAGCAGTAAGAACTGTACGTATTTCTTCCTGACTTTCTTTTTCTTGTTTCTCCTCTGGTGGAGACTTGAAGAATTTAAAACATATGAAGTAGTTTGGGTCACAAAAGAAATTTATATGCTTAGTAGCCAGGTTGCTAAGTTGCTGGTTCTTAAAGCTGTAGATAGGCTTGCAAATGTATGCATACATTGCATTTTTCCATTAATGTAATTCATCACTGAAGTATCCACATGTACATGGTAAATAAGGATGGACAGCAAATAAGTGATTTCTAATGTACAAGTCTTTTTCTCTGAAAATGTGGTTGACAGACTAATAAAGCTGAGTTCCAGACTGGAAAAAAAATCATTGGAAAGGAGTAAGATTTACATGGTATAATATTTCTACTAATGTTGTCTGTAGCTCCAGTTTAGCTAAAGGAGAAGAGTGGAAATTTGGGGAAAAAATAAATTTGTTACTGCTTTTGGACAGCTGAAACAAGGAGGTACTTGACAGTAAGACTTACATTCGATGTAAGATTAATAAGCAATGTGTCTGTAGACCATGGAAACCTAGCAGAGCTACGGGACGGCATCTGTGACACTCTGTTACAGGGAAATAATGTTTATTTCTCTCATTCAGACCATCAGTGTTCCTGGAATGTCGAGTATTGAGAGAAACTGGAGCTTGTTCATTTACAGATAATAATGAAAAGTGAAGCATAAACTAAAAGGTGATAAGAACAATAGGAGAAACAGTAGGAAAGTGGTTACAGGTGTATGAATAGTAGTGGTGATATGGCTGGCTCCAGCAATGGTTGGATCCCCCCAGTATCATTTGCTAGCTGAATGTCAGATGTTTGTAATGACTAAAATTTTACTGTCAGAACAAGTTTCATGCTTGGTTAAAGCTGAGTTAGTGATTCCTGGAAAAGACAGTGTCAGAAAGTGGGTTTGGGGTAATCAAAGAAGAAATTCTGTAAGTGTAAGTAGTAAAATTTTAGGGGAAATACGGGCCCACAGGTGAATAGGTCAGGAGCTCTGGTGACACAGGTCTTGTAAAAGGCTGAGGTACTGACTGCCTTCTTCATCTTAGTGTTTACTAGAAAAATCAGTTCTTGGTGTGCTAAGGACACAGACCTGGGGAAGGACTGGAGCAAGGAAGGCCTACCCATGGTGGGAGAGGAACAGGTTGGAGAATACTTAAGCCAGCTAGTCTTACTTAGGTCCAGAGGTCCTGATAAGGTGCACCCACAATGATGTCAATAATTTTTGAAGGATCATACTGACTGGGACAGGTGCTTTCAAAGGAAATCATATGTCCTGTCTGTCTTCAGGAAGAACAAGGAGGAGGATCCAGGGAATTACAGGCTGGTCAGTCTCAATGTGATCCCTAATAAGGTGATCAAACAAATAATCCTGTAAAGTGTTTGCAGCTATTTGAAGAGGGGGTGTTCGTGAGTAGTCAACATGTGATCCTTCCCCTCTCCTCAGCAGTGGAAAGGCCTGTGAGGATTGTGTTGTTCAGTACAAGAGTGTTATGAACTTACTGGAGATAGTCCAGTGAGGAGCTCCGAAGATGGTGAAGGGATCAATGGTCCTCCCAGAGGAGGTAATGCTGGGAGAGCAGGGACTGTTAGTCTGGAGTAGAAGAGGCTCAAAAGGCCTACATTATCAATGTATACAAATAGCTGAAGGGAGATTGTAGAGAAGGTAGAGCCAGGCTCTTTCCAGTGGTATCTGCTGACAGGCTAAGAGCACAAACTATAGTGGAAATTGCATTAACCATTATATATGTAGAAAGGTGCCCTAGGTTTGGCCAGGTCAGGGTTGATTTTTTACCATAAACAGAAAGGAGCCTGGCCAGACCCTACTGTTATTTGATACCATCTCATCACTTGTCAGGGACTGGAGTAAGAGACACCCTCAATTCTGGTCAGGCTGGGGGGAGAAAAAACTATGGCAGGTGAAGAGTCTGGTATTGTTGCCCTTTCCATGCAAATCATTCCACTGTGTTTTACCTTTTGTTATTAATGTTGTTGTTGTTACTCCTCCTTTCTTCTCTCATTGCTGCTTCCAGTAAATTGTTGTTATCTCAGCTTGTAATTTTTCCCTTTGTTCCCCTAATTTTTAACTCCACTCCCCGAGGGGGAAGGAGAAAGGGAAGGGGGTGGAGCAAGCGAGCAACATCTGGCTTGGGAGAGTCTTGGTGTGGGCACTGAGCCACGACAAGTAGTTATATATTTTATGTTCTTTTTGAGGATGCTCAAACAGTGGAACAAGCTTCCCATGGAGGATATAGAGTCTTATCCCAGGGGATATTTGAAACCTGTCTTGATGTGGTCCTCAGCAAACTGCTGTAGGTAGCCCACTAGGGCAGGGATGTTGGACAAAATGACGTCTTGAGGTCTCTTCCAAGCTCAGCCATTCTGGGAAAAGGAAGAAAAGTCTTCAAGTCTTTTCTCAAAAGATATTGAATGCTGGTGTTTTGGGCACTTCAAATTTGAGTGCTAGTGTAGGTAATTAGAATACAGAGTTCTAAAAATCACAGATTAGTTGCATTTGTCTCTCTCAGAACTTAGGCAGCCAAGGTCCTGGTCCCTTAGCATTTCTGTCATATATGCCATCCTGGTTCCATCCAGGACAAGTTTAATTTTTGCAGCAGCTAGGAGGGATGTTATTCTATACCACCTCACATCATTGTCAGGCACAGGGGCAAGGGACTCTCTTCAGGGAATAAGGGGTTCCTCACAGTGGAGAAAACATGGCAGACAGAGCAGTCTGGTATTGTTTATTGTTGGGGGCTTTCTCTGTCGATCATTTCTTTTCTTATATCTTTTGTTATTATTATTGTTGCTGTTACTCTTCACTTTCTTATCCCATTGCTGTTTCCAGTAAATTCTGATCTCAACCTTTTGTGATCTCTGACTTTTGTCCCTCCAGCTGGTAGGGAGGGGAAGTGGCACATGGCTTTGCAGGAGTGCTGAATTGGGCAATACTCTTAGACCACAACATATGCTTTAATAATTTTTTAAATGGTAATTCTTCCATAAATACAGGCTGGCTGTTAAGCAGTTTCACTTGACAGTTATTGTGGATGGCCTCCAAATGATAGCCTTTCAGACAGCACATGTCTTTCTTGAGTTCCTCTTGTGCAGCATGTTGAACTTGGAAATTGTGTCTACATGTTACACCTATTTGTCATGCTTTTTTTTTGTTTGTTTGCAGCTACAATTATATGTTAATAAGACGATAATATTTTTCCCATTCGTGTTATATCACTATCAATTTTATTGGAACTAAAGCTTCAGCATAAATATATCTCTTTGAAATATTAAACTTCAGTTACAGCATTTTGAATCACGATGTGGTTGTGAGCAATTAATCCGTGAGAGTGACACTGAAAAACAGCCCCAGATTTCCATGTGACTTTATATTACTGGCTGGGATCTCAATTTTTTATTGTGTCTTGGGTTAAAATTAGCATCCTCTTTCACAGCTAGCTAGTGGCTATTCTTTGGAAAAAAAAAAAAGTTATGTGCTGTATTTCTGTTTGTTAATGTTACTTATGGTGGATTTTCCATATGAAAGCATCTATTGAATTGAGTAATGTCATATCATACACAAGTCACCCCCTTAGTATCTGCTAGAAAGGTAAAGACACATCAAAAACACTTTAGTATCAGAATGGGATAAAAAAGGGTGAGATGTCATGTTTGCTTTCTGTTTGATAGCAAACTTCAGTAATGCTAGATGAGAAGATGAACAAATGGAAACATAGATTGTTTTAATGTCATGAAATACAGCCAATCCTGGTATATGAATATATGCACATAGTTTGAACTTTCTTTACCAGCTAAAATATGTCATTGATCCAGCGATCTCTAGAAAATTATTATGTATGAAAATTAATTGCATGTGAAGTACAACCATGTTGGGGGCAGGGGAAAATTGTCTCTGACTTGATTTACATTTCATTGCTGGGAAATGAGTGGCACAGGGACTGTTTTAGCCTGGATTTTCAGAAAGCACTGATAAAAGACTTAGTCCTGCATAAACATAATGTTGTTGGCTACAAATGAGCACAGGTAAAATATAACATTAGGCTCATAATAAGCTTACTATTATTGAGACTCTGTGTGGAAACATTTATAATCCTGATTTGTGAAGAAAGTACCTAGTACTCTGGAACTTAAAAAAACCCAACAGGTTCAGTTCCATCCAAAAGACTAGACCATGAAAATCACAAAAATAATTGTACTGCAAGATGAAATTTTAAATTGGAGAGAGATGATTAAGTAACTTCATTCAGTGTATTAAAAGTGAATTTATACCAAGAATTTTTTTAAATGGTCTCCCCTGACATGGAGACCTTTGGGTGTTACACAGCTACAGATGGTGAAAGGTGATAACCAAGTGTTCCTGCACTGAAGAAATTAGGAGAGTGGGGAAAAAAATCAGATTCTTGCACATGTAAGATTTCTTATGTCAATGCTCCATACAATAATCTGTATGTTGACGTTTATTGGAGGAATCTGTTAACATCTGTTTGATTTTTAAAGTCCCAATGGCTTTATTTCTTAAAGTCATTAAGTGTAAATCTAAGAACAGTAAAGCATAAAACAGAAAAATACGCAGCATGACGTGAGAAAATAGGTACATTGCTCTCAGTGTTCACCTAGCAATACTGTATAACTGTGTGAGAATCTGTGATGGGAAAATGGGATGTGTGAATTCAAACTTAATTTAAAATACGGCATTAAGACTGAAATGTGTTGTGTGTTTGTACCTGGGTTTCTGAGCAATCTGATGTCCCTGCCCACTGCAGAGGAGTTGGAACTAGATGATTGTTAAGGTCCCTTCCAACCCAAGCCATTCTATGATTCTGTGATAAATAAGAAAATACAATTTTGTTCACAGAACCTCCACTATTAGCAATAAAAGTGTCATATATTATTTAAGTTTGGACATTATCTTCTTTTATTTTTTGCCAAAGGGATCAATACTGGCATAGGTGAAATTAAGAGGTGGTCTCATTTGTTTTTTGCCCGAGGCTCAGAAGCAGAGTTTTGCTGTATACCTTAGTCCATATTAAAAAAAATCTTTTCAGCCAAGGTGTGCATTTATTGTTCACTTGAGTGGTAGAAATATACAAAGAACCTCTATCAAGCAAAGTTTATAAAGCTTTTTTCTATTCCTCTTCAGAGACAGTCATGGGTCAGAATATAGTCACACAGTTTCTTGTTTTATATACCCAAACTTCAATTCTCACTGTTCTATTACAATGAAAGAATTGCTTATACTTTTTTTATACTCACATGATTTGCTGCTTTTTACTTGCCATTAGAGACAAATGAGAATGCCATGAGAAGCTACCTACAGAAAAAGCAGGTAAAAAGTTCATCAACAGGAAGTATAAAACAGAATATTTTTACACAGCTGTAGCATTCTTGTAGGGTTAGAGTAGAGCAATTACTAAGATTGTAGTTATTTCCTTTATTTTTGGATATTACTGGTACTACTTTTTACCAAAGTAAAAATTATTATATTATTACTTTTAATACTTTCAAGACTGAGCAGGCAAGTTTAAACGCAGAAGCACTGATTTTATTTTTTGCAAATGATTTTGAAGGTTTCTCAAATTATTTTTGGTTTTCCAGGTTATAATTATTAGGACCAAGTACACATTAATATTTTAGAATATATTGCCAGTATTTCATTACATATCGGCTGAATTTGCGTGAGTTCATTTTGAACCATGTTTGAAACAAGAAAAATAAAGCAATAAGTAGATTTATTTCCCTCTGGCAGTGAACTTTAACCTTTTATGTGATGAATAAAACACGTAATTTTTCTTTAATTATTTCCAATCCATTTGACAGTGTTTTCATCCCCGTTCCAAACGGAAAAGATTAGACTAAATGTCGTACTGGTCTTGTATTGAGAATTATAGTTGTTGTGCTGATGGATTTGATAGGGTCTATATGCAATGAAACAAAAACATATGACTGCAGTCATAACTGTTACAACTTGCTAGACTTATTCTCTGCTCAAAAACTTGACCACTTTTTGGGAATTCTAGTTCATTTCAATGATTCTTTTGAGGCTCATTGGTGTGTTCTAGAACATGGTGTGGTTGTGTTTGTTAATTTGATTTAATTATAGCAGAGAAAGCAGAGTGAGCTTTGGGACCCAGCATGTCTAGAAAATAGTAGAAAAAGCAGACAGCCAAAAGGAGCTGTGGGAAGGGAAAAACTTGATGAAAAATCCATTTCCTGCACTTAGTCTTGCACTTGAGAAAAAACATCAGACTGATGAGGCAAGGAGTGAGTGGTATATGCAGTGGGAGTGTGTACAAAGTCCTACAAGGGATTTCTGTCTAGGTTGTCAGATATAAACTGGTTTTGTCCTATTTTACTTCCCTCCCCCTTAATAACTCTTAAACTTTGTCCAGACATTTGTATATTCCTAATCTTCTTCAGCTGGGAATAAAGGTTTTTTTCCTTCTTACTCTCCTGCAGGTTTGGAGCTTTTCTTGGCCTTTCTTCCAGTAACTTAGGAGTACAATTTTGTTAAAAAGATCTTATACTGCAGCTTTTGTCCAGTTTATCCCATTCCAAATGTTGGAAGAAAAAAACTGTTAAAAATCAGATTCAGAATTACACTTGTGGACCTGGTAGCAGTGCCCATGCACCAGGCCCCTCCTCTGGCCTCAGTGAAAGTGATTGCTTTTAATTCTGTGTAGACTGTAGTATCAGAGTGCTGTTCCTCTTCTCTAGGGCAAAATAAGGAAACTAGTAATCAAGGAAAAAAACCCTGAACAAACAAACAAACAAACAAAAAAGCGTGATGAACTGCTTGTATGTTCTTCATATAATTCTTTTAAGTTTTCTTCTACTCTTGATGGTATGATCCAAATACTGCTATGGACCACAGTAAACGACTGATGAATCCCAACTGATTTGATTCAGTATTGAATTTCATAAAATGTATTTCAGGGTGAGAACACATAGAAGGTGTTGATGTTATTTTTGATTAAGCTGTGGAGTACAATTTTGTAACTCTAAATGTGAAGATACTTAATAATTAAAGAGGATTTGGATGTCCAGCTCCTTATGGCTTGGAAAAGAGTTGGATACATTCTCCCCTTTAGCCTTGGAAATTCTCTTGAGAAAATATCCTAATTACTTACAAAAAAACACATAGGTTAAAAGTAGCTGAACTGGACAGCACTTGTAGTTGCATGTGTGATGTTGCCTCCTGCAGCAGGATTGCTAATCTCCTGAAGAGATTATAGACACTAAAGAGAAATTAGAAGGGAAAGTATGGAGAAACAATTCCTTTGTGATACTTCATGACTGTCTTTCTCATCTAAGATTTTTTTTTTCCTTCCATGACAAAGCAGTTTTAAAAGAAATCATTAGTACTTCAGAATTCTCTCTCCTTCCTCTCCTTCCCTCCTTCCCAACTCCCCGGATAGCTGCAACTCTCCATACTTTGACAGGGAATATTTTTTAATTTTTTGTTCTGAAGTTGAAAAATTTATACACATCCCCTGCAGTGTCAAAAAACTGCTGATCTCCATGGGGTTCAAACTGGTAATGGTTATGTCTACCTTGTGGATTAATTTTTCTGTAATTGAGTCTTGTGGATAATTCAAAATCCCAAGTATATCTTTTGTGGGACAATTAAAATATTGTTTTGAAAAAAATATACCATGTTTGTGAAAAGGTTTATTAAATTTTAATATGTTTGGAGCATTAATGTAAATGAAAAGCACATAGTAGCTATTATAGTTTTAAAAAGTAATAGAGTCATAGCATGGCTTGGATGGGAAGGGACATTTAGGATCATGGTTTAGTTCCAACCCCCCCAGCATGGACAAGGATACAGCCCACTAGGTTAGGTTTCTCACAGTCCCATCCAACCTGGCCTTGAACACTTCCAGGGTTGGGCCATCCGCAAGTTCTTTGGTCAATCTGTTCCAGTACCTCACCACCCTCCAAGTAAGTAATTTCTTTCTAGTATCTAATCTAAATCTCTTCTCTTTTAGTTTAATAACATGACTTCTTTTCATATCCTTTTCTGACAGTATAAAAAGTCATCCTTCCTCTCTCTTGTAAGTCCTGTTTTAGGTACTGGAAAACCACAGTGAGGTATCACGGAGCCTTCTGTTCTTAAGGCTGAAGAACCCTAGCTCTCTCAGCTGGTCTTCATAGGAGAGATGCTCCAGCCCTCTGAGCAGCTTAGTGGCCTCATAAATACTCACTCCAACAGGTGCATATCTTTCTTGTGCTGTGGACCTCAGAGCTGGATGCAGCACTCTAGTTGGGATCTCACCAGAGCAGAGCAGAGGAGCAGAATTCCCTTCCTCACTTTGCTGACCATGCTGCTCTGGATGCAGCTCAGAACGTGGTTGGCTTTCTGGGCTGCAAGCTCACACTAGTGACTCATATCCAGCTTTTCATCCATAGGGCTTTGTAGGGCTGCTCTCAATGACTTCTTTTTCCAGTCTGTGCTTATGTCTGGGATTGCCCTGATCCAGTTACAGAACCTTGCATTTGAACTTGTTGGACTTTATGAGGTTCTCTTGGGCCCAGTTCTTAAGCTGGTCCATTTGGATGGCGTCCCATCCTATTGTTGTGTCAGCTGCACTGCTCAGCTTTGTGTCATCTGCAAACTTGCTGCAGGAGCACTTGACCTCACTGTCAGTGTCATTGAGGAAGGTCTTAAAGGGCACTGGTCCCACAACAGAGCCCTGAGGAGCCCCATTTGTCACCAGCCTCCATGTGGACATGGAGCCTTTGACCAAAACTCTCTGGCTGCATCCATCCAGGCGATTCCTTGCCTATCAAACAGTCCACGCATCAAATCCATGTCTCTCAGATTTGGAGATAAGCATGTCATGTGGGACCATGGCATTGAAGACCTTACAGAAGTTTAGGTTGATGATGTAGGCTGATCTTCCCATGTTGACTGTTGTAGTCATCCCATCATAGAAGGCCATCAGATGGGTAAGGCATGATTTGCTCTTAGTCTCCAGGTGTGGAGAGAACACTGTCTGTGCTCCTGATCTTTTCAACATCTTTCCAAGAGACATGAAATCCCTTCTGATATTTCACAATGAGTTGCAGCCTCATTCAACCCTACATGGAAGAGTAGGAGTGGTTTATAGTCCTCTGGTTTTACCAGTCTTGGTAACCTCTTTGTAACATGACGAATGTGGCCCTGATAGGCAGCAAATATTGCTAGAGAGGCTGGAGGGTAAATGGCTGCTTCCATGTGTCTCAGTGAGGATTCTCCAGTAATTAGCATGCTTTGTGCACTTTTGGTGGCACTCATTCTCCTATGAATGGTTGATTGTAGCAGTTTTGTAGCATTCTCCTTTCTTGTTCTTGACTGCTTATTGTGGAGTTTTCTCCTCCCAGCCTCATAATGTCATATTTGTTATGTAGGGGCAATTCAGTGGCAAGGGGGAGACTCTTTTGGTCCAAGCAGTGATGAGAGTCCAGTCTCCCTTGCCTTACAAATCAACCAAGCCTATCTCGGGGTTGGATGCTAACATACCTTCTGTTTCCAAGGTCTTAAAGCAGCAACTGTCTCTCTGCCTGTGTCACTGCACAATCCCTCCTCCATAATTAGTCTCCTGCTTGGATTCCCAGATTGTATGCTGCCTGATGAGCTTCTCACACAACGTGGCAGCCTGCACAAAAGGCAGGTTATCTATCTGGACACACTTGCACCCATGACACCTACCTCTGCCTTCAGGGCCCAGGGGGACTTTCAGATTATGGAGTTTCTTGCAGCTGAGGGTCTGGGTGGTTCTTTAAGTCTTCAGCAAGTCTGTTTGGGTCTAGACATGTATTGCAAGGTGGCTGTGGTCTCTCGGTTTTAGTCTAACAGCTGTGATGTGTAGATGCCATTTTTTTACAGAAAAAGACTGCTTCCTCTTCTTCCCCAAGCAGAATTAAGTGGCCTTTTCTGTATGCCCTTCCTGGAGAACTGTTATGCCATGTCCTGACCACGGCACCACACCCTGGTCACTTGCACTCTCTGGGGCCATTTAAATCTGCTGGTGACACTCACACCATGCCAGCCTCACTCATGAGAACTGATGGTTCCTGGTGGATCTCCCCACTGTTACTCATGTTTCTCTGACTATGGAGGCCCTGCCCAGCTTGTTCTAGTGCTCAGCCTCCAGAACTTGCTGTGGCTGCCACTGCTGTTGCTGCTATCACTGCTGTGTGTGCCTGGCTGACCTTAATAATTAAAGTATGTTTAAATTAATAATTAAAATATATTTTAGAAAACTATTGTATTAATTCCTAATTTCAGTGTATTCAGTGGCAGGTGATGAAGAAATTTCTCTTTTAAATGAAAGAGATATTCTTAAAGTTCTTGAAGACCATAGGATTATATCAGTTGTATTAATCAGGCATTTAGGAATTCATCTTTTTACCCGTAAAATGTTGTTTAGGTAAGATACGCAGAACTTCAGAATTTCACATAGTATTCTCTTTCAACAGCCGTGACTTCAAAGAAAATACATAGGTCGTGACATCCTTTACATTACAATACTGTAGGTGTGGGATAAACAACCTCTACTAACCTGAGAAAAAGAATAGTTTCCTTTTAAAAGAAAAAGCAGGAGGTGTAGGAGTAGAGGAAGAAGGATTATTGAGCAAGTTAATTAGAAAGAGCCCAAGGGAAAAGTTAGGAAATTAAAACCCATAGAATCAGCATGACAGCGGCTAAAAATATATCGCTACAAGATACACTGAGGGTGGGGAGCAGCAGGGAGGCAAATAAAGAATTTGATTAAACAGTAAGACATTTTTTCAGGTATTTGATTTCTATATTTCTTGTGATCCAGCCTCAGTAAAACAGTGGAATAATAATTACATTTCTCAGATTCATGCTAAACTTTAGAACAGAGATTACTGAAAAGTTAAATATTCAAGTCTAACATTTGCTACATCAAAAGATAACATCTCATGGGAAAGCAAATATACGAGTGGTATGTGACACAGTTTGGATACCGTTTTATGAGGAATGAAAACTTAGGAAAGTGAAAAAAAGAACCTTAGTAAATATGACTGTAATATTTACTATTTTTATATTTATTTTGAGTAATACACTATTGAGAAGTCATGGTGTGTTGCTCTGGATGGTAGTAGAAGCAAAGACTATTATGCAGCAGATTTCAGAGACAGTTTTTACTTTAAAGGTTTATGTAGCTTTCTAAGTAAGATCTGCTCTAATCTTTGATCTATTCTAATTGTACTTCTCTTGAATAGAGAAAATAAAATATAATGTTGATTTTTGCTTTATGAAATGTGAAATGTATCCCTCAGTTCTGGATGTACATATGCCAGAGCAAATGTCTAAAATGTGTTAGAGCAAACAAGTTGGCTTTTTATGACTGTTCACAGTGCCTGAATTTTTAGAAGTTAGGAGCATGCCTGCATGTTTACACATACATGTATACTATGTTTACAATAAATGTATACAGCTACATAAAAAAGTATATTGAATACATATACTTGTGTATTTTTCAAGACAATATAACATAGGACATATTATATAAAATGACAAGACACTTTGAAGAGCTGAAATATGTGGTTTCCTTGTGTATCCAGTTCTGTGGCTTTTTTCCATAAGGTAGGCTTTGGTGGTTGCTTTCTCTTAACAGGATCAACTATGTTAGCTTAGTATCCAAACAATGACTTTTACTAAAAAAAAAATAGATAGAATTTTTCAGAGCTTTACTATTCTATATGATTCACTAAGGTGAATTTTTATAAGTGGTTACTGTAATGCCTTAAACATCCCATTGTCACTGGTAGAATATTTCTCCTTGACATAGCTCATTGTAGTTTTCTGTCAGTGTTCAGAATTATTACATAATATTGGGTCAGCATTCAGATTTAATGGCTCAATTTCCTGTGAATTACACAGACTATTCTCCAGCTGAAGTGTGGATTCCTTGCATACAAAAATTAATCAGAACCTGTGTTAAGTGATTAGAAGCACAAATTGAAAAAAATCTGTGGACTTGTCAGAATGTGATACATCTGGTGAAGTCCCTTTCATTTGTTTCTTTAAATAAATGAAATATTTAAACTTTTTATTTCCCCAGCTTCTTCTTTCCTTAAATGAATTGTTGCTAGGTGGTGACTTCCCAGGGCAGAAAGCATCACAGGATGAAAGGACAAAAAATTTGTATTCCTTTGCTGGTTCTGCCACAGGTGCTTCATGCAAAGCATGTATCCTTACTGTATGTTGGGTTCCCTATATATATATATATATTGCCCTAATTACAGCTTAAATGACCTATAAAGTGTTTTGTTTTGTGGAGCTTTCTGTTTTGGATAGCTAATAGAGTACAGGCTTGTTTAGTGAACCATGAATACAGATAGTTTCGAATGTAAATCTTTTTTTCCCCTCCCTAAGCTAGGGAACAGTTTTTCTCCCAGTATTTGAATTAACTGTCAACAGTACAAAATGTTACAGTGTGGCATGTCATTGAGATTACAGGTAGAGGAAGAATTCTGTGAAATTTATTTATATTGAGTAGAGATAGCATTTCAGACTTCAAGTGGTGCAGCTGAGCTCCTAAAAGGTCTTTAGAAAGAAGCAGTGATTGCTCCTTTTAATTATAAAGCCACAGACAAGCTAGGTTTTCTGTATCTTCAGAGAAAATTCATTAAAATTAATATGCAAATATTTCTACAAGTTCTGTATGATGTTTCTCAATTAGAACATTCTCAGTGTTTTGTATGAGTTCTTCATGATTTGATTATTAGGTAAAATGCATTACAAAACCTTTTTCAGGCTTAAAATGATTGTAAAAATACTTACAAAATATTTAGAAGTACTTAGTGCTTTTAAGCAGATAGCTTTTTATGTCCCGAGTAAAAGTGGGTCTGGAAAACACTTTTCTGCCTCCCCCATCATCCCTTCCTCTGTTCTAGGGAGGTGAGGGGACCAGAAAGTTGTATTTTAACCTTTTTGCAGTTAACACTAAAGGTGTTAATCCTCTTGTTCTTCGAAGCTATTAGTTAAGGGCATAGACCATTCTGTGGGCAGAGCATCAGTTCGCTAAGTGCATTGCCTCAGAGTTGCAATGCTTGACAAATTTTAAGTTTTACCAGGATGCAAATGTGTGAGAATCTGATGGGAGTTAAGTGATTCGTGTGGGAACTTAACTGTAGGTGTAACCATGACCCCTTGTTCTGTCATCTCTGATATATATAAAGTAATTGGTTACAGTGCTTTTCAGTAAAGTGTGTGTTTCAATAAAATACAGCGGTTTGTTTATACCCTACAGCAATGGCTGTGTCCCTAGGCAGTTGGATTCTTCAGCAACCTCTGATACTGCTGTATTTATATAAAGTTCTTACAGGCCATTAGTGTATCGGATTTGTCATGGCACATTTGGATAATGAGTTGTATATGACTAACTAATTAGTTCAAGGCATTACAGGCGTGGGTTTGTCTCTCAGTTGTTTTACATGCAACTAAAAAGCCAGTCCCATTTCAGGTAATCTGCCTCTTTCCCGAGGCAATTTGTGAATTACTGTATGTCAGGAAAGGGGCAGGGCACATGGTCTGAAAGTGTTAATCCAAGTAATACTTTTAACATGACTCATGGAACTTCTTGTTTGTTATAGCCCCACTACATATGTTTTGGATGAAGATGAGCCTCGCTTCCTTGAAGAAGTTGATTACAGTGCAGAGAGTAATGATGAAGACGTTGAATTAGCTGATAATGTGGGTGATTATGAGGCAACTAATCAAGATGATGGACTTTCAGACCCAGATTCAACAAAGATACTCCTTTCTTGAACCAGCTTTGCTGCCAGTAACAGAAAATAAAGTATCCTGGATTTCCAGTCATATACTTCCTTGCTGTTTTCTACAAAGGGGATAAGCTTCAGTTAACACAAATAACTGGGGCCTGCATAGCTCAAGGACAGTAAATATTTCTGATAAATTTACATTTGTTTTATTTAAGGAGTTCTGTGTATTCTTTGAGCCCTAAATAGATAAATTTATTTACCGTTCATTTTCTACTAAATAGTACTGCATGGTATTTTGTGTCCTTAAACCCTATCTTAAGAGAAACGGATTATAATTTTTAGTGTGTCAGAGTACAGAAACAAATTTTTTGTGGTACAGTTCTTTGAGTTGCTTCCTGAAAAATACATATGTACAGATTTTCTAAATTAATTTGTGTATGTCTGTGTATATGCGCGTGTGTATACTGAGGTGAAGAGGTTATTTTTCGACATTATTTCAATGATACTTGATTGTGTTTGAAGCAATGTAGTGCCTGCTCTGAAACAATTCAATAATTCCTAAATTAAAAATGAGAACATGATGTATTAATTTTTGCACTGGTTTCTTGCTTCTTATGATTATATGGTTTTGCCACAGTATTAAGTGAAAATTCTTACTTAATGTCTGTTCAGAGTTCAGGAATTTTGCACAGTGACCAATGCAGCCTGTGCTTGGAAGAACTAGACTCTTGTATAAAACTCACCCATAAGATAGGCATGATTTAATTTGAAGAAGTTTTCTTGTTAAGTGTACATGTCTACAGGAAGAGGTCAGGTATGTACACTCTATGTATATTCAGCTACACAGCTGCTCCACTTTTCTTCTTGAATATGCACGTAGTTTAAAAATGCTCACTTTACCGAAGGCACATTAACTATAAACCCAATTCAACTGCTTTAAGGGGGATAGTGCGTTTCGGTTTAAACCTTTTTTGCCTGATTGCAACCTAGTGCTAACTCTGCTCTGATAAGGAGATTGGACTGTAACTTCCTGAGGTCTCTTCCAGGCTGAATAATTATTCTGTGGTTCTATATTCTTCATGTTTAAAGTCAAGCTGTCAGGTATGGCATTTACACTTCTTCATCTTCTCCTATTGTCTTCTAATTCTTATTGCCTCTTGCCTATGCTTAAAATAAGATCTAATAGAGAAATGAAGAGGCTTGTAGCCTGTGGTTTACGGAATTGATGTATTTTGCAATGAAAAATACTTCTCAACAATTATTTTTACTTGATGTGACCCAGCTGTGGCATTCATTTTCTTCTGCGTGTGCAAGGGCTTTAAGAACATGAAGAATAAAATTTCTAAGCTTTAGCAAGTTTTTAATTGATAAGGATTTTCTGTTTGTTTGTTGTTTCAAATAAAACTGTATTTTGGAGGGGAAGGGTGTCCTCAGTAGAGGGATTAAAAAAGAATAAAATTTATGAGAATTAACTGTATCAGTGTTTTTCAGCCAGGACTTGGATTTGCACCAGGATCTGTTCTGTCAAATTCAGCATTGTTTGGTAATGCTTGTCCATGCTATCCTGATTCTGAAACTGAGGAAGGGGTTTTGATCCCTTGTTATACGTGACTGTATTTTTGTTTAAAGGCTTAAATTTATGTTAATAAACATGTAGGGATGGAAAACATGGAAAAGTTGGAAACATTTAGAGTCTTGTTCCTTTATAAGTTTTTCTCTGTAGTGAAAGTTATCTTGTGTTCTGTGAACTACATACTGTAAATAAGAAAATTTATTTATTACCCTGTTGAAGAGGAGCCCTCTGCATTGAAAGTAGAGGAATTTGGGACCTTGTCAAATGGAAGAATTAACCTTGCCACAGAATGTGAATTAATTTTCTGTCCAATAACAGCAGTTCAGAATGTTCATAATGCCCCATCAGTCTTATACTAGTTATCTGCATAAAGAAATTTTCATCCTTAAGGGCTCCTACTTCAGTGGGAGTAGTATTCATAAATAAAATTATTCATAACCAATTTCACTTAAATATCAGAGAATGCAGAATACCACATATTTGTTCACTCCATTGTGTAGGTCTTCTTAGGTTTCATTTGACTTTGCATGACTAGAAATATACTTCATCCATTTAGAAAGAATTGTGGCTTAGTAGTACAAAATTGTCTTTTTCTCCTGAGTACCTATATATACTTGTTCTTCTCATAACTCCTACAGCTTTTAATCTGTGCAATAAAAAAGAATTATCAGCTATATAATGTCTCAGGATAACATATTTATACATTAGATTGTAATGCAGTTATGCATTAGATGTCACTTAGGTGTTAGATGTCACTCTGGCAGCTGTTGGTCTGAGCTTCTACCAGTGTAATTCTAATGCAAGAGGTGACACTTTGTCCCTATCTTACACATTGTTGAAAATGCAAAGTTTGTTACCTCAAACCTTTTCCAGTACTTGCCTTTTGAGAGATAAAGTCTTCATCCGTATTCACAGGGATGCCAGTTCATGGGAAGAACTGCTGCCATGAGAACTCCTCCATACTGTTTATCCCTCCTCCAATACCTGTTGCCATTGTTGCAGTGATGTTGACAGACAGATTCTGATGTTCACATTTTTGTGTTTTGGTGAGAAGTCTGGTGTTTAGCTGAAAAAGGAACAGCTAACACTTGTGCACACATTCCATTCTGTTACTGTGGCATTCACCCTGAACAAAATGGGCAGTGATAGAAAAGAAGGGCAGCATCTTGGACTGTCACAAATAAGTCATTGAGCAGGTCTGTCTCAGACAATTGACTGCCTTTATTCTATGCATTGGCATTTCTATGTGGCTTTGGTTTTAATTGATGGTGTTTGCTGACTGGTTCTGTATAGGCAAAGAAGATATTCCTCCAGTAATAACAACAAATAAGACTATAAAAAATAATCACATCTGTGTTATTTACTGTCTTGCTTCTAAGTAAATGCTGGATGATGAATTACTCTATTCCCTTTCCAGAAATAATTCAAGTTGCATCACAAATTTTGGTACTGTGTCTTCACTGGTGACATCCCCTGGTGTAATACAACTTAAAGCAATTTGTGCCAAAATCTTGCCTGGTCATTTTTTGAGGTGGATATCTTTATCAGCCTGACTTACCAGGGAGTTTGGTTTGAATCTCAAATAAGACTGCAGAAGCAGTAAACACTGTTCAGAAAATGCAAAAATACAAGGTTTCAGATAATTTCTGTTGTAATGCTGTGATAGATATAATTGTTGCAGTGTTAGTGTGCATGCCCCAAATACCAATACTTAATAATAAAAATGCATAATAAAGGATTAATTACAATCTTTTGCTTTCCTATTATTGGTGAGTGATAATTAAGGATTCCTCATCCTAGCATGTGCAGCAATGTTCTTACCTCTAAGGACAGCAGTGTGCATAGCATTTTAAAAAACATATTTTGTTTTCTGTGAAATTAAACTCAGTGTGCTACAGGCTTAGAGTAACATTTGTGTATTAATTGACTGAATTATAATTATCTAAATATCTAAATAACTATCTAAAAATTTTTGAGATTCAGCAATATTTGTAAACTTATGAAGACTGGATGAACCACAATGAAGGTCTTTGGTGAGACTCTTTCCTTCCCCCACAGTTAACAGGATATTAATCTGATCTAGGAAAGGCACAAGATCATTCCTCAATCAGTCATCCCTTTACAATTCAACTCAGACTGCAGCTGAGGAGTTATTTTACTATATATGTTTTTGTAGTAGCAATTTTAAGATTTCACCAATTTTTTGAGGGAAAGCTCAAGATAAAATGAGATCATCTAGTTTTATGCAGCTTTCTGAAAAGAGCAAGTGATTACCAGGAATCATCAATGTAACCTTTGTAAATACATTTGCAGTTTATTTAACTACACCTGTCATATTTCTTTAAGTTGAACAGCTTCACAAATTTTGTTTCTAAATGATTTTAAGGATCTGCAATAGTCACAGTGTCAAACTAGTCCTAGGATATCTTGCCTTTATCAATGTTTCTAAGGTCTTCAGGATACAAGTCTTTTGAGATGTAAGCACACATCTTGTTTGCTTAGTAAACTAATTAGGTTGCTTTTAAAGATGGGCTTTAAATACAAAATGACAATCAGCTGTGACCTAGTATAGACTACATTGTTTTGGCTATTTTTAATAGTATCATATAAAGAACTCATCCCTAAACAATACTTCATAACTATGAAAGACACTCCCTTATTTCTTGTTATTAGAAAAACTTAGGTGCTGTATTTTTTTTTGCCTTTTTCAAAACAAAACAAGCCCAAAGAAAGAAACAAAAAAACTCCACCAAAATACAGTAGTGTTACTACACCCAGTAGTAGTACACCCAACAGCTCCTACTAGAGCTCTTGTACAGCATTTAAAGCAGTTCAGAAAGAGTCATTGGTACAAAATATGGGTTTATCATCAAAGGAAATGACGTGCCATAGGATTTGCTGATCCAAATTATGTGGTTATAAAATGTCAACCAGATTCTGCCTCTTGTTGTCCTTGCAACACTGTTACCACAAGAAGTTTGTGCTCAGAGTGTGCCCTTCTTTCTGGCATGGATTTATATCTCATGCAGCTTTTTTCATGGCAGTTTGGAAGAATATATACTAGCAGCACCTCATTATTGCATAACTACTGACGATTTTCACCGAGCTGAATGCTAACTAATGAAAGAATCTGACTAACAAAATTCCACAATAGTACTCCCATACATGAAATGCTGCTGTTAACATGGAGAGGGGATATTAACTTTAAATTACCTGAAATAGGACTTTTCTTTACACTGTTCATCCAGACATATAAAGATAAATTACTATGATAGCATAAAATGCTCTTAGCTGATAGCATTGCATTCGTGCTCATTTTGTTCCCAAAAGAAAATTGATATGAAAATATTTTAGTACAAACAAGGTATGAAGCACAGAGTAAGGAAGACATGATCTTTAATACTTTGTGTATTATTTGCTTAATGGTACTGTATTTATATAAACATTAACAACAGTCCAGCTGACCCCTCAGATTAAAATGGTTCAGTTGTACATTTTATGAAGACAAACTAAGATGTGCTGTGCAAACCTTCAGCCAACAGGCTGCCTTAATACTTGGCCTTGATCATCATCCCACACAATTTAGTACTTTATCCTGCCAAATGAAAAATCCTAAAGTGGGTCAGACCTTATTCCAAAATAATAAATGCTTTGGGTTTTTGTCCTGTGAAGAGTGTTGCAAAATTTTCAGATTCTCTGCAACAATCATCCTCCTGTTCTGGCTTTTGTGTAATCACAAAAGACACAAGTCCAATTTAAAAGGACATTGTGCTTGTGTACACTTTTACACCCATTCAGTTTAATCCATGTCTGCTCTAGGTTACTTTCCTCTTCTAGAGCATCCAGTCTAGTCAAGTCAGCCCTTCAACTTAAGTGATGAGCCAGTGACATCATCCTCTTCTTTTGGGTATGACCTCACTGTTGACAAAAGCTTTCTCTTATGAATCCCATCAGTCAGAAAATACATCTGTTATCAAACGTACACCTGATTGTGTTCCAGAATGCAATTCCCCAAATCATCTGTTTAAGTACAGTGGCTCATTTGTCAGTATGTCAGGTACTTGTTCCTTTTGTCCATAGACAAAATGTTTAGAACATAGATAGACAGTATTTTAGAAGAATAATTTTTCAGATCTATGAGTGAATTCAGAGACGTATTAACTCTAAAAATCCCTTCATGCTAAGCACCTAACCCCGAAATCTAATAGGGAGATGGATCAAATCTGATGTACTCATGCAGGGGGCCTCCTGGTCAGCTAATTCTCTAAGGAAGCCAAGTCACTTGGCCTTCCTTCTCACACAGTTTCCTGTGTCGAAGAGAAAATGCTGTCAGTCACAGCAGAGGAAAAGGTTTTTATCTTCACATCATTCACCTCGCTGTGTCTGCCTCACAAGCTCTAGAGATTGCTGGGCACGTTTTACTTCGCCTCTCAGCTGTGCTCTGTGGTAGAGTGAGAGGGACAGAAAGATAAATTACAACTAGTGATTGTTAAGGGTCACATCAACTAGCTTAAGAAGATCCATGCTCCCCCAGGACTTGTCCACCAGGGCAAGGTGGCTATGGGGTGAAGTCCCCCTGTCAGTGAAAGAAAATGTAGTAAGATAAACCAGTACCCTTTGGTTTGTAGTTGTGAACAGCAAAGGCAAGGGGTCCTGAGTAATGACTTGGCCACCTGTGAAACTCCTTTTCCAGAATCTTTGGATGAGCTTCGCACCACGCCATAGTGGGAGGCCCTGATGGGACACTGCTTGCTGACCTGTTGGCTGCTGGCACAGCTGTGGGTACACCCCCACAGTGGTATGAAAGGTAATGCTGGAGGTGTGAGCAGGGCTGTCAAGATGGGATCATTCACCAATCAAGGATTCAAGAAAGAAAACACCAGCAGAGAATTCTTAGGGAAGACCAGGGAGCAGCTGGATAGGAGTCACTGGCTGAGCCATTGGTGCCAATGTGTGCCAGTGGGAGGTTTCTCTCTGTGGGGCTGAACATTGCATGGAAGCCCACCCTGCATGTAGGATCAACACCCATGAGAGCCTTCTTGGAGTGATCAGTCTTGGACTTTGAATAGCAGATCACTGAACCCTAGCTGCTTTTTGTCCATGATAGGCAGTGAGTGAAAACACAGAATCATAGAATTGTTTCACTGGTAAAAGACATCTAAGATCTTTGAGTCCAACCATTAACCTAACAGTGCCAAGTCTACCACACTGGACCTTTCCCTAAGCACCACATCTGAACACTTTTTTAATTGCTCCAAGGATAATGAGTCAAGCACCTTCTTGGGCAGACTGTTCTAATACTTGATAATCCTCATAGTAAAAAAATCTTTCCTAGTATCCTTTCTAAAAAACTCCCCTGGTGCAACTTGAGGTCATTTCCTCTTGTCCTGTCACTTGTTACTTATGAAAAGACACTGACCCCCACCTGGCTGCAACCTCCTTTCAGGTATTTGAAATCAGGACCTAAGTACAACATCATCCCTCTTAAATTTAGTGATTTACATCACAAGGATTTATGTTCACTCTTAGCAGGTGCTCATACAAATGGAATAACATAATTGGAGTCCAACAACAAAATTTTAGAAGTGTTTTCCAATTTGAGGGTGGAAAGAATGTGTCTGAGATCTCAGCTTTATGTGTGGGAAGCCTTGTGTGTTGATGGAGCTCTGGGGTTTACAGGAAGAGACATTTAAGCCAAATGTGTCTGCTGTAGACTGATTAACTCTCAGGAAATTTGAAAAGACATTTTCTCATTCCCAGCTGAAAGGTTTGATATGTCTCTAAGTGCTAAGGATTTAAATTATTCCAAAGGAGGAAGAGAAGAGGCTATGATATGGCAAAGTAACGATATGGAAAAGGGATTTCAGAAGCTTATATGGACTTATTTTTAATGCACAAAAACAATAGGGAGATGGGGACATGACAGAGTTCAGGTAAAACAAATTCAGTATAATTTCTGTGATCACTAAAACTCTGTTTCTAAAATTTAGTTACTCAGAAAATTTTTAAGCTAATTAAATTTTGGTATTGTCTTGATTGGAGTAAAGAAATTTCCTGGTATGCAGGGAGAAGAAGCAGTACAGTACTGTTTCTTGCAAAAGACTACTTATCACTTCAAGGCTACAGCCATGTACAGCATGAACCTAAGCCTGTTCTCTTATCTTCTTTTTAGTGACATCCTTGAAAGCTTCTTTCATAATGTAGGTCAATGCACTTTCCAGATTGAGGTTTGTAAGATGGGATGGGCATTTATACTACATCATTTAAGGATACAAAATATTGATTGCTATAATAAAAGCTATGATGATTGGTAGTAAACTTATAATGTGCTGCCTGATAGTATTATATATGTAAAATATTCACATGCCCACATGATGCCAGTTATTAAAATAATCCCCTTAGGAATTATAAAACTGTGAAAAAGCAGCCCACATGGCATTCTCTGGAGTGTAGCAGGTTTCAAACCTGCAAGACTGTTCTGAGGAGAATCTGTGTCTTATTTTTATACAGAGTTCCCGTTTATGCATCTGAAATTTCGTTATTTTCACCATACACCTGGCTGCCATAAATATGTTATTACAAAATAAACAGCAGAAGGTTGCACACCAGTGCTGTGGAAGTGCTGGAGGAGAAAGCCATTTTTGTGGACAGGAGGCTTTCCAAGCAGCAATGAGTGGCAACTGAAGGTCATATCCATATTGTGTTTCCCTGGTGACTCTCCTTTTGAAAGGGTGTCTTTAATGATGAGGCAAGCCTTGGCCTAATGGAGTTGTGAAGGAGGTGTCTTTCAACAAGTATTGACCGTGAAATGCCAGCAGGAATCATTAAATAATACTTAACCTTCTTTCTCTGGTTTGTTTTAATTTACTCTGTTGTATTAAATAGTCAGCAATTAACCCATAAATGAAGTGATACCAGAGGCATCTATATGATAGCTAAAATATCCGGTGTGTTTCTTTTCTTTCTAACACAATTTCCATGTTAATATATTTCTTTTCTCACAGGCTGGAAAATGTATAGGACCGGTGCTACCGAACCAGGGAAAGAGTTTGCAACCTCACTCTACCATTAGCAAGTGTCAGATACGAAAGATAAGAGGAGCCGTTTAACCTAGCCACCACATAATTGCCCCTAGCAGAAACAGATTGTTCAAAACCCTGCAGCAAAACCCTGCAGTAAAAGAACCTTTTTTTTTGTTTTGTTTCCCTTTAGTAATTGACCATATTTAGTCAGTGGATGCAGATGTTGCTGTTGTCAGTATTGTTTAATATCTTCACTTAAATGAAGTGCTGTGGCAGTTTTATCCCAGTGAAAATCCTGTGCTACAGTTTTTCCGCCCTATTAAATATTCTGTCTTTGCTGTGTCTGAGATTATAAGTGGTCACAATCCTCTTATATTTTACGTGGAAAGGGCTACAGACACAAGCCAATGAAAACCCACAATTCCTGTTAAGACTTAATCAGGGTGCTAATGATACGTTCCACTGTTATTGTGAGGTCAACATTAACAGGTCGCAATCTAAACAAAGGAAAGGCAGGACAGAAGCCCTCTATTACTTTGACCTTGTTAAATAAAAACACAGTGGTGAACGTCACTGTATTAAAAAAAAAAAAAAAAAAAAAAAAGTTTCTATGAGTCCTGCAAGGAACTGGAGGGTTTTGGTTTCAGAATAATTGGAATAGTGTGAAATTAAGAAGGCAGGAGATCCTGCACTGTACAAAACAGCATACTGAATACACTCATTAAGTACACAGAGTCTCTGTCATGCAGTGAACAAGGCACAGATGTAAGGGGAAAAAAGTTTATACCCAAGGATTGCATGATACTTTATAAGAATATGAGGCCTGAAGAGAGTCTGTACAGGCAACTTTCAAGTTCTTGAATGCAGCTTTACACTAATGCAATTTTTATGGAGCACACAGTTGGGTCTTTCACTGCACTCCAGGAACCAGTAAATGCTATTTCAGTCTCACTATCTTCAAATGATTTCATCAGGTTATATGTGTTGAAAAAAAGAAGAAAAAATCTGACAAGAGCTTTTTCATCTTTGTACTAACATATGTAGAGCACACAGACATTTTGACAGGGTAACTGTAAAATACTATTAATTTATATGCATAATAAGAAAGCTCAACATTCCCTAAGATACACATACGCATACAAGAACTGAAACTCCTTTTTTTATCTTGTGCTTATTTTAAAAGGAAAGAAAGCAGAATAATCATGTTTAAAGCAGAATGAGAGATAGTAACTTGCAAAAAACAGACTTATCTCCAGTGTGTTAGATCCTCCACTTCTTCAGAATATAAATTGCTTTTATTTAAAGTTTTTTAAAAGGGCCGTTATTCATGCCTTTGTTTGCTTTTTATGTCAAGGTAAAAAGGGATAATTACTCTTTTGTTCTACAGACCTTGGGAGACACAAAGTTCCAAAAAGCAGGAGGATTGCAAACTTGAAGTCTGTGATGTTTGGGATTATAATTGATATTATGGAAGTAATTCTCTTTAATGTCACAAAGAGATTAAAAAAAGATATCATTCATGTCCTCATTAGCCTAGAAATGGACCAAGAAATAATTAATTTTGGGATGTTTGTAATGCAAACATGCAAAAGAAAATTCCTGTCTGCCATTTATTTTTTCCCTACAGCAATGGCTAAAAATTGCCAGAGAAATATAGAAGATATACGAATATGAAACACAGCATTTTGGTCATTCAGGGAAAAAAAAAAAAAAAAAAAAAAAAAAAAAAAAAAAAAAAAAAAAAGACTGGAATCATTAGTAGCTTTATTAAAACAAAGCCACAATAATTGCTGTCTTCAACTTTCGTCAGTTTTGCAAGGGGTGCAACTTCCTCTTAAATGTGTTCTGAATGGAAACAGAATAAACTGTTTGCTCTAAGTTTGGGTCCTGGCCAGAACATTAAAAATTCCTTTTTAAAAAATAGCTCTTGCTTTACTTATGCTGTCCTCCAACACCTAATGGATTTCAATATGGGGATTAAACTAAAAGATAGGAAGATTAGAATAGATGTTAGGAAGAAAATCTTTACTGTGAGAGTTGTGAGACACTGGAAGAGGATGCTGAGAGAGATTGTGGACTCCCCATCCTTTGAATTGTTCAAGGTCTGGATGGGGCCTTGAGCAACCTGATCTAGTGGGAGGTGAACCTCTCTATGGCAGGGGGTTTGGAACTACATGATCTTTAAGGCCTTTTCCAACCCAAAACATGCAATGATAATACCAACAACCTAATATGCAAGGTGAGAATTGAAATAATGGAATTTGTGAAATTATCAGCCTGTCTTTCAGATGGTAGGTGTTCACTTGATCAAGTTCCCTCCTTTAAGATATTTCATTTTGTTCTCCTCTTATTAAAAAAAAAAAAAAAAAAAAGAGAGAGAGAGAGAAAGAAAGGAGATTGCCTTGGTTGAAAGATGGCTGTTACAGTCTGAGCTTGTTTTCACAGCCTTGCTCTCTGCTGCACACCTTGAAGACACGATCTGTACCATGCCATCCCTCCTGGGAGAGGATACAGCAGCTGTGGGGCTGTGATGTGCAGGGACACAGCAAATCAGGCAAATGCTATCTGCCCACAGACAGGTTCAATGCACAGCAAACTGGATGTATGGAGAGAGAGAAGTATTGGGAAAGCATATCTTGGGGGCTGGGACAGGATAGGAAGTTTGGAGATGGCGAGGTTCCCATGCCAAGGCCAGAGATGATCCAGGATGGCCCCAGGCCCGCAGCTGGAACAGGTGGGAGAAGCAGAACATGGTGAGGCTCTGTGTGCAGGCAGTGAGGGCAGGCCAGGCAACACCACCCTGGGGCTGCACAGAGGAACTGGAAGAGAGTACACAAGGCACGGGATCCTTCTGGAGACCCCACAATGCATGAGAACAGCCTCACTCTGAGGATCTCATAAGTTCATACCACACTTCTCAGGCTCAGGAAGAATTCATATTCACTCTCATGCAATCTGCTTCAGCATTCTGACACAAAAATTACCTGTCTGAGCGGATCAGTGTACCTTGTCTTTCCTTTATGCTTGTGTGATATGAGAAGACAATATTCCCTGACACATGCACACCTTTACAAAAGTACTGAGCACTTGAGACCTTATTGTAGAAACGTATGGAGAGAAGAGAGAAGCAGATTGAGGCATATTCTAGGCCTGGAACAACTATTTTAAACTTTGTTCTCTCTTTGCTCTGTTCTCATTTGGCTTACTACCATAGGGGAAGAGGGGTAAGATTTAAAGTTCATATGATGTTTAGCTCTACATTTCTTTTTCTTCTGTTTAGTTTCTATGTTTCCTTGAGATTGGAGGATTCTCATTAAAAAAATTAATTGATTTTCATCTGAGAGAAATCAAGAACGATGCTGTGGTTTGGGAGCATAACCCCACTGATGATTCTGATTTGACACAAGAAACTTCCCCTAGAAGGGGCAAGGTCTGAACTTTTAAATTTGTTTCTGTAGTAGTCTAGCAGACATTGCTGTTCTCATAAAAGAACAATCTTCTATTTCAGTTTTGTCCTTATGTTTCAAAACCATGAGCTGAACTAAGAAATTGTACGACTGCTTGCTTCAAGGTCAAGGTCTGTTGTGCTTAGCTCTTGGTGCTAAGGAGCTGGCCGGAAAATTGATATAATTTCAAACTCTTTGATAAGACCCTGAATTTTAATCTATCCAGGATAATATTGTTTACAGAGCTGAAGCAGTTTATTCTTGGAATTTCTTGGATTAAGCATATGAAAACTGTTTTGTCTTTGCTTGGAACTGTTCCTAAAAATTATTCCTATTATAACAACTTTGTAAGAAACAGTATCACTATGTGATTGCACGTTGTGAGAGTTAACAATTCAGCCTAGACTTGGCTAAAAAATAGGCTGTATAATCCATTCTATCCTGTGACATGAGATATGCTTCTTTCTTTGAAATTTAGGAATTATGGCATAAACACTTAAAGAAGCGATTGTTATTAATTATTGATTCTATTTTTTTCATTTCTGCAGTCTTTAATTTTGAAGTTTTATAATCTGAGTTTATACAATCTCTTCCAATTTTTTAACTAAAGGTTATATTGCAATTGCAGGAGAAGAGAAGTAATGATAAATTCTGTCATCCTACACTACAGACGAAATACAGGGAAATGTAACAGCTAACCTGTTGTTAAATGTTACTGTGTGATGTATATTACTTACTTGTAGTGTTGCACTAAATAGTTTATTTAGCTGTTGTTTTGCACTGGGTGATTAGAAATTTTGCACTGAGTAATATATTTGTATTTCCCCTCTCACATCACATGGTTTCTCCCTCACACACCCCTCTCCCCAATACTCCTTGGTGCTGGTCTCTCCCAGGTTATCTCCTCCCCTCACCTGTACCCATTGGCTGCAGACACTCTCCTCTGCCCCCTTCCCCAGGGTTTAAAATCTCCCGCCATGAGAGATTCAGCCTCTTTCCTCATTCACCTCTGGGACGTCTCTACCTTTTCCCTTGTCCTCCTGGACCCCTGGAGTGAATTTACAACAAAGCTGTAGGATTTTTGGTCCCAAGGAAAGAGCGCCTCCAGTCTCTTACTATCTGTCCATGAAGCAACGGAGCCTTAGGAGGTCCGGAGCGAGCCAGAACAGACCCCCAAGAGGCCCAGTCATTACTTCACTTACTTAATAACAACCTGTCTGTTAAATATTACTTAAGGGTGTTTTTTTTTTTTTTTTTTGTTTGGGTTTTTTTTTTTTTTCAAATAGACAGGTTCCTTCAGTATTTGACTCAGGACAACAGTGCCCAGCATCTGCTGGACTTAACACTGTAACGTGGAGAAAAGCACAGTGAAACCTGTGCACAGCTAATGCCTGAACAATACCATGACCAGTAACAAAGGCAGATGATAAAAATTTCAGTATCTCTAATTGACCAGAAAGGACACTGCTGCAAGATTTTGGTTAATGTAGTAAACTGCCAGATCTAATAACTGAGAAATAAGCCCTATTTCAAATACTTGATAATAGAGCATATGAAAAAAATTCAGGGGTTTGAAGATGATTATATTGCATAGAAGAAGATGCCCTGGGCCTTAGCAATATCCTGTAACCCTACTGTGTTACATTAAGCTTTGTCATGGGAGCAAAACTTATTTTAATACGAATTAATGGGCATTGTACCGCCTCAGTAACAATTCATGAAACAACTCCATACAGCAAGGAAAATAACATCAGTTATTTGCAATGTACTGCAAACAGAGAATTGCTTCATTTTGCTCCAGAGTCACTAAGAAAATATTTTTTCCAAGACTTGCTGAAAATATTTTTATTTTCAAAAAATTATCAAGGTTCCCACAGCTTTTGTAGGTCTATGGAATCCTATTTTCTCTATTTCATGCACATTCATAAACAGTATGTATGTAGTTTGAAACACTGAGGACATACATCTTTTCATTAACTTCTTTGTCTTTGCTTTTTCATAATTCTGACTGCATGTGTTTAATAGTCTCATTAATAATGTTTCTCCTTCTGACTGATTGGTGCCTAAATATAGGAAAGTCACAGATGCAAGTTGAGACATTGCAGCTGTAATGCATTTTGATGAAAAATAAAAAAGAGAAAAACCTTATTCATTTACAGACAACATTGTAATTCTATAATGTGAGTGGATGAAAAGGCTCTGTCACTCATTTAGCAACTACTTGAATATGGCCTTGGGTTATGGGATTCCAGAACAAATTACATCTGATGTCAGGAAGGAGAAAATCATAAAGTAGTTTTGAAGCAGGGACTGGCTTTTACAGGATATAAGTACATAGGTGCAGTATATATCAATAAAGGATCCATTCTGACTAAAACTGGCTGTGCAATTACAGCGTTGATTACCATCTGACATTTAGGCAAATCACTATCCCTTTTTGATGTTTCCCTGTCAGTTCATTACCTGAACCCAATGATTCACTCTTCTTAGATATGCAAATCCAACTGAAAAAACTGCAAGACTGAGGGGCAGGTTAAAATTTGAGTGATGATAGCTATAGCCTGTGAGTCAAAATTTATCCCTTGAACTATTTTGTTTATTTTACAGCTAATGAAAGCCAAACATTCTTTCAAATGCTTGGGAAAAAACTGCCTATGGCTCTCATATGTGTGATGATTAACCACCTCTTCAGAGACCAACAGAGGCTGTTCCCTCTTCCCATGCTCACAAAGGCAAGTCAAGAGTCTGCAGCCTTTAAATTTTGCTAAAAGCAGTTTCTTGATCTGTCTGCAGTATATGCTTGTCCACCTGAGGCCAGACAATGTCTGCTTTGAGTTACTTTCTTTCTGCTGGGCTTTTATGAAAACCATGGAATGAAATAATCAGCAATAGTCAAATGCTCATTCATCTTTTGCTGTGGATATGATTCTGACCCTGTTCCCCAAACCAAAGAATCATTTCTTTTGGTTATTGTTGGGTTCAAATGCCAGTATTAACCTTGCTCTGCCTCAGGACTGTCGTGGCAACCAAGAAAACTTGAAAAATATCTGCAGCCTCTTTTTTTGTGTAGGTGAGTTTGAACATCCACAGGTGTGAGAAGAGACAATAAAAAGATCATCTGGCCAATAAAACAAATTTGGAAGTTTGAGATCCCAGGTGCAGCTGGCTATTAATCTACCTGACACATTCACCAGCACAAAACCATGAGCTCTTGTCATATAACCTCTTCTGTCAGACGTCCCTCCATTTTTCTCTCTTTTTAGTTAATATCAAGCATTCATCACTGCCTATTTTAAATGAATAGAAGCAAGCAGTGGAGCATGTATTTATGTAGGAAAGCAAAAACATCTACTTTTAAGACTTTACTTACTTACTTAGTTTTCTTTTGTATATATGGTATATACAAAAGAAAGCAGAAAGAAAATTAAGTCATAACTGCAAAGAGAAGTTGACACCCCTTTAACTGCAGCTGTGTGACTTTCTTTACCACATTCTTCAGAGATTATTTACTATGTTTTACCAAATCAGTGAACAAAAGCATCATTCTGTGGAAGTACTCTATTTTAAAATGTTACTGAGAAGTATCTTAAGATATGCCAGACAGTACATTTTTTTGACTTCACAATTTTTATTGATATCAAGTTTCTCTGCAGGCTCCTATTACTCTGTTCTTAAGCAGCATTTTAACTCACTGGGATGGCTCACAGTCCTAGAATAACTTACTATTTTGATTCTATGAGATACAGCCACAAATAACATCTTTGCAGAATTTTATAAATAAAGCAGAAAAAATTAAAATCACAGGTGTTTGCTTCTAACATAAAAGTAATCACGTTATCACATTAATACAGTGTTTGTAGGATACTTATGTTCCTTTATCTATGTGTTTCCAGCCATGCATGGATTGAAATCCAGTTCACTCCTTCACAGGACAGATAACTTGAACAGCAGAAAATTGACTTGGTGACAGTGTACAGGAACCAGACTTTCTAATTGGCAGCAAATTTTACAAATTTAACAGCAAATGTTGAAAATAATTCTCATTAATTTTTTGTGGTATCCAAAATGAGATGCCAACAATCTGGAACATTTTTTTTAAAGTAAGACTAAAACTAAATGACCCCATCCTTGACTTGTTCAAGAGGTTAATGGAAATTCTTTCTCTTTCTTTTCTTCACAACAACTGGTGTCAGTACTGAGTACTTCTGTAAAATGTTGTTGTTTTAACAGTTGATAACTTCAGGGTGGGGAAACTCAGTTGGTAAATTTCTGATCATCTCTGAACAGTTGGATCTGCACATGAGAAGTAGCAACTTGTGGGATGCCATGTGAGTCTATATCAGCTAAAAGAAGAATTTTGATTCATGTGTGGTTTGAAGAGAAGATTTGATACAGCTTTTATTTTACTAATTGTTTTACTTAATTGCTAGTTAATTCATGTTGATTTGCTACTGAGTCTTTTCCACTGTAATACTGAGTAGCTTTTTAGGCCAAGGACAGTTTTGTTTGCCAATGCAGTAGAAGAGCTACAGGTTTTTCTTATGCAAGTCAGCTGCATCTGTGCAGGGAAGCATTACAATATCCTTCATTACAAATCAACGTCACATTGTTGTGTGAGCTGTGTCACCTTTCCACAAGCTCCAGCACACCAGAAGAAGCTGTATGGGTAGTTCAGAGATTTGTTTGCGGACTAAACCCCTTTTTATATAGTTCATTGGTTTGGACAGCTGGCTCTTTCCAGGAATTATATATGATAAGTTGATCATTGACACATTGGCTTCTTTGTAATCCCCTTCTGGGAAGCAAATTGGTGATCTCAAGTCAAAGGCCAGGTTGAAAGGTTGCAGTAACAAAATCCACCAGACAAACAGCAATACCCTGGCACCTCCAGCTGAGAGTTGCAAGCAGGCCAGAGGACCCACCTCTTGAATGAGAGGGCCCCACTTTCCTGGTGAGCTGCTGCTAATGAGGCTGTCCTGGGAGATGCACTTGTGCACGGCAGCACTGCCATAACAGGGCTGTCTGTAGGAAAGGAAAGCAAAGTCCAAGAGTCCTCCAGGAAGGTGCTGTGGCAGCTGTCCCCTGGGAGATTGAGGGAGAACCAGGTGAAGTACCCTTGGGGTCAGCTTGAGTGGTGTGGGAAGCTGAAAGGTTTGAGAGCTGCTCTGCCTTCCTCTCATGAAAATTGATAGAAGCAGAGAAACATCCCATGCCTGAAATATGGGACTCCAGAGGAAGTTTGAGGGTTTGTTTTTTCCATAAAACCAACATTCACCCAGTCATGGTGCAATTAATTTAACTTCCTTCCTGCTAAATGTTGACTTTTGCCCTTTTAAAGTATTTTGGTTTTCTTTTCTTTTTTTTTTAACCTTCTCAGTCAAAATTTGTGCTAAATGACTTGCACAGCATTGAGGCAAATGCAGTTTTCTGCTTCCCTTTTGTTCTAAAGCATGTAGGAGGATTTTTTTTTTGTTTTGTTTTTTTTTTTGTTTTGTTTGTTTTGTTTGTATTCATGTCCTCCAACAAACTTTCCTCCAACAAACAAAAGTATGTAGTACTAATCCAAAAGGCTAGCTTGGAAAATTTCTGACTGAAAGGTAAAAACTGCAGAATGCCCTGTATAGCTGAAAGCAAAGGTTTATAACAAAAATAGTTCAAGAAACTTAATTCTCTGTGTTGTGGTCCTTGGAGGTTCGGCACTAATGCAGTCCTCATATCTGGGCTACTCCATCCCAGTCCTGGGCAACTTGGAGAAGAAGTCACAGATATAATGTTACAGTTGTCTGCATATCTCACTTAAAACAGCCACAAATGAATCCCTAGGATTATGACTGGGAATTAAACCAGCTAATTAGTTCTCATTCCATCTCTGCTGGAAGTTGCATGTTCTTAAACACTTAGTTTATCCTCCTGTTTATCATCCACTGCACCCTGAGTGCTGTGTGGATGTTATCTTCACATGGCAGGAGAATGGGATCCTTGTGTCTGCCACAGAAACCTGTGCATGATCCCTCTTGTTTATGGACTAGGTGCACGGAAGACAAGTTGCAGCATGGTTTCAGATGCCTTACGGGAAAAACCTGGGATCTGATTCTATAGCAGACATTCAAGAAAAAAATGCATTTTAAGGATCTTGTCGCCAGGCAAAACTATTTGATTCAGAAATTGGAGCTTTTATGAGGTTTGCAACTGTATATTCAATGAACTAGCCTTCACAAAACAGGCAATAAACTTTTTGGACTGCTTAACTGTAATATATCTCTTGTGAACTTAGGGCTGCATAAGCCACAAGTTACTTATCCTACCCTTTTATGAACCTAGAGGTGAGTAAGAAGTTTTTAGTAAGTTCTGTGGGTGCTTTTCCCCAAAATGCAGATAAAATTATTTTTGTTTTGGTCCCAAATGAGATGCACCACAGTTTTCCAAATGTCTGACTCTTTTCTTCTGTCAAAAAATCATTATTTAAGTTGTTCCAGCCATGAATGGAAATGTTGACAATAAAACACTTTTCACTGAAAGCTGTCCATCAAAGTGAATCCTACATTCTTATCCATTTATCCTGTAGTTTGTACTTACTAATGGGGCATAATTGGACCAAAATTTCCTAATGCAACCTGTATATTTTTAGGCTTTTTGAAAAAGTTATTTGCAAACTAATACTTCAAGCTATATTTCTATACTACTACACACATGAGAACTTCCTGTTTAATTTTCTATGTTAATTGTGTGGCTAATTTTCTAGGAGAAATAGTAGTAACTGTAATACATGACTGGTTTTATATTCCTGCTGTGATACTGGAGTAAAAATCCCTGTGTACCTGTTGGAAGAAGGAATGCGAGGAAGCTGTGCTTGTTTTTTAACCTGTTGATTTGCCATGACTTAATGTTTCTAGAAGGCAATTTCTCCTGCTTTAGGAGAAATTGATGTTTTGTTTTCTTGCACCCAAATTTCAAAAAGACATGGAGATTAGTGCATGGAAAGAATATACTTACATGTTTCTTGCTAAATGGTTCTTTGAAGAAAGGGTTTCTTAGGCCATTGTAAATCTCAAAACCACCCACAGAGAGAAATAGAACCTTTGTGAAAGAAAGCAGTGCATCAGTGCTGAGTTAAAGAGAAAGGTCCTAAAAAGAAAAGATAATTAAAAAACTTACTGCAAATTGCCACTAGTTCATTTGCCTTCAAATGAAAATATCTTGCAAAATCAATGTCTTCTTTGCTTTCTGCTTATAGAAAATTACTTAAAAGGCAAAGAAAAACAAAAGAAGCTAAATTATCAAATCACAAAAGGTAATCCAAGACATGGAGAACAAAGTTCAATCCCTTTTTTATAGACTGATTTTTATAGATTGATTTAGCTTCTGATGACTTGTATGAAAAGCAATTGGAAACATGACTTTCATTACTGTCTTGTGCCTTTGATTTCTCTTCTCAATTGTTACTTGTTTATTTGTTCAAGCTATTATGACTCTGAGTCACTTGTGATGTGTGGAGCAACACAGCTGAGCTGATGGGAAATAGTTCCTAAGAGGTTCCCTCTAGATGAAATCAGAATGTCTCTCCTGACCATAGTGTTCCTTTTGTGGGATCAGCAGAAAACCTGCATTTTAGGGGACATGTTTTTATACCATGTCGATTCCCACAGAGAGCCAGCTGAACAGACAGATCAGATTACTCCTTGGGAAATACTAGTTTCTATTGGCTTGGCCCTGTGGGATTTTCTGCCTAGCAAGGATTGTGATTTCCCTCCTTCCCTCCTTCCTCTGTATCACCATCCATCTTTCACTACTTTCTCCTTTTCCCACTACAGCTTCTCCCAGTATAGTACTTGGCCTTTTTCTGCAAGTAGGATACCTGTCCTCTGCATGCCTCACTTTGAAAATTGCACCATGGCAAGCTGAGTGTCTTTTTGCTAAAGTCTTTGATATTCTGTGTTGTGGGTAAGGGGTTTCTATCACTGAACTCTTTAATAACTAGTTAATAAAACAACTGATTATGCATGCTTAATATAGAAAGGACAAAAAATATTATAGTATCAGGCAACTTTTCTGTTGGAAAAAAATGTATAGCTGGCAACCCCTCAGATTATTTCCTCCAGCAGGTAGGAGGATAACGGCTCATATGGCACCAGGTCTGTTTTTCCCTCCGATTGCAGAGAACTGAAATAATCCTTCCTACCTGATGTTTATTGATGCTTCCAAAGGCTGGCTACTGGCAGTCAAGTCGTGTTGTTACTACCAGCAATCCTGCCTTTAGACATGGTAACAGTAATCACAGAAGGAAAAGATATGGCAATTTCAGATTCTAAATTTGTAAATCAGCAAAATATTTAAAGTTATGGTGGTAGTTAAAAACTAAGGGGAGTGAGGCAAACTGGGAACTACTGGAAAGGTAAAGTAGATTTTTGGCTGCAGCATGTGTAGGGTGTGAAAAATTTCCCTCTCTGCTCCTTCCTTCTTCTTTTGGAGGTGATTTCTGCCCTAAAGATATCTAGATTGGAAAGACTGGAGATGAGGGAAAAAAGGCGTTCCTCTGGGTGCTCTGGAAATAGCAGAGGTCTGACATCTGCTGGTAAGAGAGTTCTGTATCAACTTCTGTCTTTCTGCTCTGAATTTTTGCTATTTTGAAGAAGTTTTTGACCTTTTTGGTTGTTTAAATCTGAACTTTGTTTTGGTTTTGCAAATCCCACAGAATAAGAGGTGGGAGGTTTCTCACTCAGTAAAAGCTATGAATGCCTGGTAGCTAAAGAGGTGTCATTCTCAGGAGAGAGGCCATTCCCTTGTAGAAAATACCCCAGATTTTTCCACTAGAGCTGTCATCTTTCTGACAGGAGGTATCCTTCCTGACATCCTCTCTGACATGTTCTTTGGGAGAAAGAGCTAGTGAATCTCCTTGATAACTGCTTCATAAGAGCTACATGGAAGGGGAGTTCTACTTGGCTACATGTGACTTGACTAGAGTGGAGGAAAAGTCTCCTTCCTGTCTTTCATTTGAAATCTGAGGGACAGCCATGTTCCAGCTTCTCTTCCATGAGAAGCATGTTCTCAGGGAGACAGCAGAGCCTACCCCTTTCACTGGGTAAGTGTGTGATCCTCACAATGACGTCTTAAAACAGATGTGAACATTTAATAGCAAGAGGTAGTAATGTATACCTAGCTCATGTAAGTGTTGCTATTAGAGACAGTCTAAAATTTTTCTTCATATTTATTGGTGCCCGTATATGCAAAGGAATAGAAAACATCTGCTCCAAACTAGAAAATCTGGATACTGTGTTTGCTACAGGATTCCTTAGCACCAACAAGGTCAAAATTCTGGAGTCAGACCCCTTCATAATTTAACTTAAATTGCTATCCCTTTGAATGATGACAGATACAGGTTTATTCTGTATTATTTTATGATAGTATTGTTAGTTGCAAGTTCAGAAACATATCATTTTCCCAAAGATTTTTAACAATTTCCTGCTTTTTGAGACAAGTGCCTTATTACTGCATACATTAAAACATCAGAGGGCCTAGCATCTGAGAACAGATGTTTAATAGAAACAAAACCAACACTGTGATAATCTCTTTTCACTCTCTGAAAATCAGTGACAGACAGAGATTAAAAATTTAAATTATGAGATATGTTTTTCTGCATTTGGAAATATGGACTTCAACACATTGCTGGATGTCTGTGAAGTGGAATACAACCTACCTATCTAAAAGGAAAAGTTGACAATGAAAATAAGGTTAAAAAAAGTCAGATTACTCTCTTTTCAAAACTGCTTTAACAGTAAGATTACTTTTTGTAATAAATGCATGTTCATTCACTTCTTTGCTTAAGAGGATAAAACTGGTTCTAAAATTTTTAACTGTGATTTTATATTTTGGCTTGTAGAGCAATACAATTCTCTTAAAATGATTAAACTTAAAAAGTCATGAGCTGAATATGTTGAAATCAGTGGGAAACTTTCTTGATTTTAGTTGTGTACCAATTCCTTTAACGTGATCATTTTTTTCTTTGCTCTTTTTCCTTCATTCTATTTTCAATATACATGTAGGAATAGAAGGAAAAATAGGAGGAAGTCTTAGGAGGTATGGTATGGCTACCACATGTTTTCCCATCCTCTACCTTCCTTCTAAAATATGAATTTCTGTTCAGATGCCTCATATAAAAAAAACCAAAACATTGGTTTATAATACTTCTGACTTTGCATTCAAACAATAACATGCAGATATTTATGTCTTTCAGATCCCAATATATTGTCTCTATTAACAGAGAAAGATAGCTGATGGCATTTCAAAAACCAGTATTCATGGTTTTGTACACAAAAAAGTACATCTTGCTTCTCACAGCAATTTAAAAATAGCTGATTCTCTGTATACAGGCAGGGAAACAGAAACACAGGAGGACTGAAGGATTTGTCAGAGGGATTTCTATCCACAGCAGATCTGAAAACAAAATACTTCCTAAGTACTCTTTTATAACCAAAATGTATAACTTCTCCCACTTTTGAATGCCGATGTTTCTGAACTGACACGCCAAAATCACCATCAGAGAGCACTGCAATACATGGATCAGGGTCAGCGGTGAAGGCCATGCCCTTTTGAAAAAAAGATTCACCAAATGAAAGTAACTGGAATGAATTTTGGCTTCTAACGCAGTATTTGGGAATGCATCTGAGGAACTCTTTTTATGTATTTCTCACAAAATAACATTATTTTTCTCCAGTCTCCTCCACACCCAAACAACAACTTCTTAGACCAATGGTAGCATTATTCCATATTTAAGTATACATATATCAGATTTAGTTATTCATTAGTAAAATAAATGCAGAGATGATCTCTCTTGGAAGGATGTTCTGTCTGCTTAATGTTTTTTCTGATGGCTGGGCTTTTTCTTTTATTGTGTCTGTTTCCTCAACTTTTATTTTCCCTAATCACAAGAATAGCTGTTCTGTTTTCTCAGCTGAGAAGCAGACTTGCTTGTCTCAACTGAAAAACAGCGTACTGCGGGTAAGACGTTTCTTGCAGACTTAACATGGTCACTGTATTGAATGTGATTTCCTGTTGGCTGATCTCCTCCCCAGGCATGGGAATCTCTCTGGGTTGGCTGCAAATACAGAATGCTGATGAGTGGCAGGGGTCTGAGTGCTGGGTCAGTGGTGGGAACAACAGGCCTCCACAACCAGCCCCGCAGCACCAGCAGTCACAAACAGGAAGGAGGCCCATCTTGGGAAGACACCTGCAGTAACAGAAAGTCCATCTATTTGGAAAGCCTTTATACAGAAGGTTTTTCACAAAAGGCAGAAGTGACAAAGAGAATTGCTGATCCTTTCCCAGGTAGTGACTGGCAAGACACAAAACGCATCCCAGCATTCTTTATCCCTCATTCCACACCCTCAGCTGCAGATCTGAGCATAGGTCTGTGCCTCTGGGGAGAGATGAGGCACCAAGGCACATGCACCTGCCTCACGTGCATGCAGCCAGTGCAACATAAGTGTAGGTTATAAATCCAGATTTGGTTGTACTATGACAAGAGCAAAACAAAAAAATAAGACATAAGGCAGAAGTGGCAGGCCATTGGAAGACAAATCACCCCCTGGGGCCTGGTTTTGCAGATGGACTGTGAGATGCACAAACACAGGTGGGCTGTTTGCCTAGGTGCCTAGTTTTTGTGCTTTGCATGCAGGTAGTGGTGCTTATAAAGCATGTGTAAAACAAGACTTACTCCTTACTAATTTTTTTTTACTTAGAATATTGGAGTTTTTATCATTAGTATTCTTCTTAAAGTACTCAAAATAAATCAGTTAAATGTTAGACAGAAACACGTTTGTTTTCCCTTTTGTCAGTACATGTGCATCCCTGTTCTCTTGTGCTCTCTCTTCCTCTCTTTTGTGTTTACGTCCTCCCAGACGGTTCTTGTGCTTACAGCTTTCTTTAACAGGACTGTTTTATTCTTTGTAAAATTGAGACTTATAAAAGAAATAAATCTTGCTATTGTTCTCTTGGGGTGCAGCTGTGCTAAACTGCAATCATGGGAGTTGAAACAGGTTTCCTCTCACAATAACACTTATATTCGTTTCCTAACACTCTTTCTTAATAACATGAGTGTCTTCAGCTGACCAAGGGGAACAAGAGCCCTCTGCTCAGCACTTCCAAAGCTAAAATAACACTTGTGGACCACAGAACAGTTACTCTTATATTACAGCATTTTAAATTATCGTTTGCATTGCACAGAGATCCACTAGATCTCTAATTTCTGAGTTAATACTTCCATTTCCCCCTGTTCCTTCTCTGTCTGAGGTTTCTCCTACTACTGAGACATATTTTTGCATGGAGAACTAACTAATCCAGGCCTTACCACTTACCTCACCTGCTTCTCTTTGATTTTTCCTCAAAGATGAACCAAAAAAAGTAGATCAAAACATCTGAGAAAAATGCAAAATAGAGCTTGTCAAGTCTCATGAGCATGGAGAAATATGACACTTCTAGCATATTGAGGCACTTCCTCTGACTTCTAAAAGTAAGAGTTAAATGGGTATCTTTGCATTTCAGATTTTTCACTTGTAAAACTTACTGGAGTAGTAGAATGGTGTTAACCATATCTCCTCTCTGTGTCCAGACCTTTCGATAAAACTTGTGGCTAGATATGTCTGATTTTTAGCAGTGATATATACACGAATGTGATGCTCTCACTTTGGAGGACAGATCCTAGTGATTGATACCTTAGTGGCTGACAAAAAGATGTCTTTTCCTCTTTTCTTTTCCTGACATGAATAAATAATGTTTACAGAGCAGCCAAGATATTACAAATGTTGTTGAAAACAGGAAGGAGTGAGTTCCTCTCACTTTTATTTCAAAAGATGTTGCAAAAGAAAGCAATATCTGCTTTAGATAAGTGTGAAAAGCTGTACAGGAAATGAATCTTTTTATGTTAATACTTTTAACCAATAAATTGTCTTTCTTTGTATATAATAAGGACTTTCCAGCCCTTCAGGAAAACCTGCTTTATAAACACAAAACTGCCTCATGTTGTGTTTGCATCTTCCATGTCTGCCCTGCAGCTGACACATCCCTCTGTATCTTTTAATGAAGATGAAAAGCACTGCAAGACCTTATTATTATAACCTTTCTTTTAACACAGGGGAGAGCCTGGATCTGGTACTAAGAAAGAAAATATGAAAAGACACTTTTTCTTTTTTTTTCCTTTTTCCAGGGTAACAAGGTCATGAAAATGACAATCTGCAGGATGCAATGCCTGGGTATTGCCTGCCTTCCACTGCTGGTATGGAAGGAGCTGCCAATAGGAAGAGCACCTTTAAAGGGCTCTGTGCTATCTCATCCTCACTGTGTCTCTCTTACTATACACAAAGAGCACTTTTTGCAGAGTGGTGTCACAGACCTTTGCTGCATGTAATTCTTAAGGGCAACCTAACAGACCCAGGCAGAGAGAGTGCGAAGACCGTTCCACTGATGTCCGCAGCAACATTTGCCTGCTCTAGAGTATTCACAAGTTGCCATTTATTTAAGCATAGCATTACATGGATTTCAGAGCCTGACTTCAGGAGATTTGGATGTTGCAGTCCTTGATACACAAAATTTATCCTGCTCAAAAACAATAATCAACAGTGTTTTGAAGGGCTATGACATACTGGAGAAAAATGCCTGGCACTGGAAATCATATGGCCTGACTTCAACTCTTTGTAAAGCTTACTATGAGGTCTTGGGAAAGACATCTAATGTACATTTAATGTGTGTCAAGTTCTTCAGCATGAATAATTGTTTTTAACATCTGTGAACTTCTATAAGATCTACAGTGGAAAAGCACTAGGGAAGCTCGATCTATAACCCTATTCAGAGCCCTCCCGCCAGTCATCCACATGTTTCTGGCATGACTCACTCCTAGCTTTGTCCTTTTATCAGCCTTAAGCAAAGCTGTGTGCATGGGTTTTGCCTGAGGTTGAATTGTTTGTGAGAGGTTGAGGAGAAAAAAGCATGGTTACCCTGTGCTGAAATGTGAGATGAGAGGAAGGAGGAAGAGCCCTAAACAAACAAAAATGAGCAAATAAGTCCTGAGGTTTTTATGTGAACATCTGGTAGTACCAAAGCCACGAGGCCAAAGGCTGAAATTCTGGTTCTAAGAAAGGACTTAACGAATATAATAAGCAGTACTGATAGTTTCAATGAAAGATTGCTGGGATTTAGCAAAAATGAACATTTGAAAGCCATAATTTTAGTAGTTCCAACCATAGCAATGTTTTCAATCACAATTTGCCAACTTTCTAGCAGAAGTTTGTATGCTTTGTTCTTGTCTGGATGGCTGATTAGTCTCCTTATTAAAAATACACAAAGCTAAAACTCCTGCCAATGGTTCCACAAAGACTCATGTTGCTATTTTAACTTTCTCCCTGACCTAAAGGTAGGGACAAAACATAAGGACAAGGTCACTTATATTACAATTACCCAAATAAGGGTAAGAATGTGTTTGTAGGTTTACAAGAAGGTTTGAATCTTTAATTGGTTATTCAATTACTTTTTAATTACTGATTACTTAATGACAGAGAGTTCACTCTCTACCTATGATATACAAAAGAAATGTCTCATTTTAGCATAAAGTATCTCCCTTCAAACCACAGAAAAACAGTTTATCTGATTTAGACGTAAAATGAAAACAAAAAAATTGCCTAAAACTCAAAACCTGCCCTTGGATGCAACTCCAAAAGTCATTGGGAGACCTATGCCAGTATCTAAAATAGAATATAGCCCCCAGTTTGGGTTAAAATTCAGCATTGCTATGTCTCCTATTAAGCTGCTATCATAGGTTAAATCAGTGATGATTTCCTTCCTCAGCACTGAGGCTGAAACCACCCCCAACCTCCGCACCCTAAATTTATATAGAAAACTGTGTATTCTGAGCAATACAGTAGATTTGGACTTAGTAAATCAAACTTGGAAGGTCTTTCTTGTGTTAGTTACAGCATATTTAATAGGAAATACTTCTCTGGTTAGAGAAGTACAGAGAAAGTTATCACATTAGTACAAATACAAACAGATTGCCTGAACACTCTAAAAACTATGTCGTTGTGGTTTTTCCCTGTCTATGCACTCACCCTGCAAAATGTCAATATAAATTACACCTCCTTAATTTGAACCTGGATTGATATCTGCCATCAGCTCTTTTCATGATTATCCATTTTGTGTCAGGATGTTTTCCAAATAAAGAACAAATAAGCCAAAACAAAATATTAAAAGGTACCTTTCAGTGCTTACACTGAAAAAAGATGGGCAACAGTTAAATATTTCCAGAGAACTCTGCTGAGTATGTTGCCAACATTCTTCTGAAATAAAAATGTAGATTCTAGTGTTGTCTCCTTCCTAAAACATTTTCTGCCTTCTACAGCTTTTCTATGACTTTTTCTACAGCTTTTCTTTTCTTTTTCTGTGAGCAAAATAGAGCTCTAAGGATATAAAAGATTCGCTTTCTGCTGTATTTTTTTTTCTCTGCATATGTACACTGGCAACTTAGTTGAAAGGCAATATATATAAAATGTATAGAGGGAGGAGAAAGGTTCATTTTCCAAAATTTTTATTTTACCTTATAACAATACAGTTAAAAACACTCATGGGATATATATGCTAACAATGTGTAGCATATGGATAATCTGATATATTAGTAAGTAAGGAGCTTCACTGATTGAATTCTTCAGTGGATTTATACTGGTTTAACAAAAGGTGAAAGTTTCTTAGGTATTGAATGTTGAGGCATGCTTACTTGATACAGTGTGGTAAGTATGGCTGTCTTGGAAACAATTTGGACTGAATTACAGGGTTTCTTAGCAAACGGTGTCAGAAGGTGACGTTTTGGCTCAGAATGCATCATTCATGGGGAAAATTCTGGAACTGAGAACTTCACTTTTGCCAATGTGCTTCTTCAGTAGATATCCTACCTCCCAAGGGTATAATTTTATGTGATCTGTTGCATTTATTTCTTATTCAGCAGATCAAGGGATCTGGATATTTAGGATCAAGATAATACACAGAAAAAAACCCAACCAAACAACAAAAACCAACTAACCCAACAAAACAACAACCCAACCCAAAATCTCAAAAAAACTCCAAACGCCCCAAAAAATCTACACATAAATATTCTTTCAACACTAGTTTTCAGGAGATTTGTTAGTGGCAAAAAGTTACTGCACAGCAAAAGTTTTCCACTGTTTGCAATAATGGTTTTAATCATACTACTTCTAGGCATTATGGGCATATAAACTGGTTAAATTATTGGAATTTAACATGACATTTGTGTTCTTTGCAGCTGTTCAGTGGTATATACACAGAGAAAAAGATACAGACACAGATACTTAGATATTATTGACAGCTGGAGAGGGGCTATTGAGAGCAAGTTAGCCTCACACTAGCTAAATGAATGCAATCTTTAAGTTTTTATCAGGTTTTTTTCCCACTACACAAAAAATGGAGATTGAATGATGTTTATTCATCTGTTGATTGGTTTTGTTGAGGCAAAACATAGAACACAAGATCACCAAGAAGGTGATCAGGAGTAGCCAGCATGGATTCACTGAAGATAAAAGATGATAGAACAACCTAATTGTCTTGTATAATGAAACAACAACCAGTATGGCTGAAGAGAGGGCAGTGAATATTATTTACCTTGACTTCAGCAGTGCTTTAGATGGTGTCTTTCACAACATTCTCATAAAGAAACTCAGGAAGTGTGAGTTAAATGACTGGACAAAGAGATGGATTGAGAACCAGCTGAACAGATCCCTGAAGGTTGTAATGAGTGGCATAGAATCTGTCTCTAGTGATGCCCCCCAATTTGGACAAAGAGGCAGATGCCTTCTCAGCAGGTCACTGATATGCAAATCTTGGAGCAGTTTCCAATACCCCAGAGGGCTGTGTAGCCCTTCACAAGGGCCTCAACAGGGTGGAGAGACAAGCAGTAAGGAACCTTTAGAAATCCAGTAAAGGCAAATGCAGGGTCCTGAACTGGGGGGGAATAACCCCAGGCAACCCCAGGCACCAGCAGAGGCTGATCTGTTAGAAAGCAGCTCTGTGGAGAAGGACCTTGGGGTTTCAGTGGACAAGAAGTTGTCCATAAGCCAGAAGTGTGTCCAGGTGACCAAGAAGGCCTGGGGTGCATTAGGAAGAGCATTGCCAGCAGGTTGAGGGGGGTGATCCTGCCCCTCTACTCAGCCCAGGTGAGGCACATCTGGAGTGCTGTGTCCAATTTTGGGCTCCTCAATACAAGAGAGAGATGCAGGTCCTGGAGAGAGTCCAGTGGACAAACAGGATTGAGGGACTAGAACAACTCTCTTGTAAGGAAAAGCTGAGAGCTGGGCCTGTTCAGCCTTGAGCAGAGATGACTGAGAGAGGAGCTCATCAATATCTGGAAGTATCTGAAAGGACAGTGTCGAGGATGGAGCCAGCCTCTTTTTTGTGGTGCCAAGCAACAGGACATGAGGCAATAGGCAGAAACTGATGCACAGGTAGTACCACCCGAATACAAGGAAAAACTTTACTATGTGAGTGATGGAGCACTGGAATAGATTGTCCAGAGAGTTTGGGGAGTCTCCTTCACTGGAGAAATTCAAGAATTGTGTGGACACAATTTTGTGCCACATCTCATATGACCCTGTCTTGAGTAGGGAGGTTGGACCAGATGACTCACTGTAGTCCCTTCCCTTCCCAGCATTCTGTAATTCTCTGAAACCAAAAATCGCAGTCTTTAGAAAAGCTTTGCTTTTTGTGAATAGTTTAATGCAAAACCCCTATTTGAATTAGAAAGAAAAGACTGCAGCCAAAATATTTACTAAAAGCTACCACCTGGACTGTGATGCAAACCTAGCTCCATGTTACCTGCAATCCAAACAGGCAACTGTGTGAAGGAAGCAAGCTTAGAAAGAAAGCTTGATGACGAGGAGCATTCCACTGATGCTCGGAGCAAAGCCTTAGGCGCCAGTCTTCCAACAGAAGTTATATTCCTGCTAACCTCTGCCTTGCCAAAAAACACCTTGATTTTCTGCCAAATTTGAAGCTAGAAGGGTATGTCTGAGACAACACACGATCTGTATGTTTTACAGCAGTAAAACTTAGTATGTGCCATCTCATATCAGTAATGTATATGTTTCCTTGCACAGTGTTAGAATGATTCTCAAGCCCTTCTTCATTAGGCATGCACTGAACCCTCCATCCTACTGCTAACCAGCTGATGAAGAGCAACTGAAGTGGTCCAAATACCATTAACTATAAAACACCACAAACACTATAAATCCTCCTGTGTGACAATACAACTACATGTATAATCTTATACTGACGTTACTTGTTTCTAGATCCCAAACACTGCCATGATTGCAAATCCTAGTGCTCTCTTGTTCTTTATTTTAGGTAGCCATCACTTGTCCACCAGACAAAGAGATGGCTCTTTGTGCTAGGCAATGTATAAATTTTCTATAAGCTTACATAAGAAGCTTAAAAAACACTTCTAAAATTTGGATATACTCTGATTTCTCACTGACACAGGTTTCCCAAAAAGGTGGTAGAATCTTCTTCCTTGGAGATCTTCAGAAGCTCTCTGGATATGGACCTGGAAACCTGCTGTAGACAGCTCTGTTTGAGTATCAAGGTTGGACCTCCAGTGTTTTCTTCCAACCCTAACCATTCTGTGATTCTCTGAAACTTTCTGAGAAAAGAAATTAGATTTGTCCTTCCTAAGAAGCATATGATACACAGAAACAAGACAGACAAGAAGGCAAGGCAGAAAAAATGTGAAGAAAGCAAATTAATTTTTCTTGTGTTTACAGGATAATGATTCATTTAATGTGGCTACACAACACCCAAGCAATTCTAAGATGTTGAACTTGGATTTCTTGAAATGTCATGACAGAGATCAGTCTGATTCTGTTTTCCTGAGCTGGAGATTTTATTTTCTGTCAAAGCAGATGTTTTACAGCCAACTTGCAGTTTTGGTTTCCTACCCAAATTCATCACTGCCTATGTGACCAAGAAAATATTTGACCTCACAAGATGCTGGACTTTTTACCAGCCACTGAAACTGAATTCAGCAGTGGTGTAAACATTAATGAACTGGAAAAGGCTCTTAACTTTCTCATAGAATCAGACTCAATGATTAAAACCAAATAACTAATCAATCATAAAATCAAGTAACTTTGAGATCTTCATTTTTCATTCTTTCTGCTGCAATTGTTTTAGCTGAATTTGGACATTAAATAAGTGATTCATGTGAAGTGGTAATTTCTTTTACAGAAGGTGAAGAATAACAAGGAGACCAATAGTAGCTGAAGGAATTAGAACTGGAATCTGGAAACCATAAAATGTGATGTTTGTATAAACCTGACAGGAACAGATCCTTTAATCAGAAGTAGAGTATGAGGAATTCTGTTGGAAGCAGACACAAGGAAAGCAATGTTTAAAACTATGTTTGAATGCTCCTGAAAATTTTTCCCTGAAGCAGATTTGAAAAGGAAGAGCAGGGGATGACAAGTGATTCCATATGACTTTCTTTTGGAAATTACTTTTTTTTCCAAGATCATCTCTGCTGAAATCAATTTCCCTTAATGGAGCTGACCCAACTACTGTTCTATATTAAGGAGCCAGGTGTTCTGCTTGGTCTGTTTTGAATAAATGGCACAGTGTATCTGAAAGACAATTTTTCATTTCTACTTTGTCATATTTATTTGGCTTGTTCCTGTTTTAAATTGATGACTTGGCTAATCTAGAATAAAAAGCCCTACGCTAAGCACTCTCAGCTCTTGTTTACTTTAATCAGAGTTTTAACGTGATGTTATCTTCCAAGTTGATGTTTATAGCATTTGAAATATAGTCAAGAGCAAGAAAAGGACAGATTCTTCTTGGCCAAAGAAGCTAGTCAGGATTTTTTAAATGGTTTTACAATATTAAGTGTAGATTCTAAAAAATTACATTGCATCATGAAGTTTTCCATTTGTCTCAGATATGACATGTTAATATTTCACATAAGGTCAGCCCAACTGGCTTTGAAATATTTTGTTTTGTTCAAACATCCCCAAATATTTCTGGTCCTATTAAGTAAATTAGGATGACTCTTCCTACTGTGGCAAGCTGCTGCTAGGGAATATTGCTTTGTTCAGCTCTCCTGATGCAGTGTTGTCCTTCCCCCAGCTAACAGTCCACTGCTGTCTGACTGCAGACTCCATGGGAAATGTAATCTGGCCCATAAGGACCTTTGGGAGAATCTAATAAGCCACAACTCATGTGGTCAATGATACAACACTTCTACCCCATGAGCATCTGCACAAGTCTCTGAGAGTGTAAGTGTCCAAATAAGAACAGGATGAGGTAAATATTTTTGGCATTAGCAGGACTTCTGCATTTCTAGAGCAACATGTACACTGAATACACTGTGGGCTTGCAGAATACATTGGGAACAGAGGGCTAGTGTCTGAAATAATTGTGTCACCCTGCCTCATGCTGATTAGATACTGCTGTACTCTTACTGAGATAACTGCTGTAGTAATTTCAGTGCAGCTTTCTTTAAGAAAAAATGGATATAAACTGCTACCACTAAGGATATTTCCTAGTGTTTTTGAAAAAAAAAAAAAAAAGATTATTTTCTCTAAAATCAAATTTATGCTGACCACATAAGTGGTCTATCTTAATGTTATTCAGATGAGCAGTAGAAAAACAGAAGCATTTGACTTTCATCACTGTATAACATAAAATCCACAATGTAATATGGTCCTGGATTCCTGCTGTGACAAAAGAAGTAGGAAGTTAATCTAGGTGAGAAATTACTCTAAATTAGAAAAAATAGGAAATTACTCTAGACGGTTCTTTGTATAATAACAAATCTAGAGGCTAGTACAGGACACTGTAGGTTTAGCCAAGTAAGAATCTTTCTGAGCTGCCACTTTTGCAAGATATTTTTCAAAGCTGGAAGATGTCCAAGGACTTCCCTGAACAAAGAAAAGAGGTGCTTTACCCACCCCCACCCCATATCTAAACACCAACCGTATTTTTCTGGTGGTTCAGTCAAGGAGTAAATATTTGCTATGATGGGTTGACATCTGCTTCTCCATGGTCTTCACCCTGTTCCACCATTTGGACCACTCCCTCCCTCTCCTTCTGCACTGACCTTGGTGTCTGCAGGGCTGTTGCTGTCACACATTTCTCACTCTCCTCTCTCAAAACTTGTATGAGATGCTTTTTACCCTTTCTTACATATATTTCTTCAAAGGTTGGACTGATGGATTGCTCACCTCTGACCAGCTGAGGTGCCATTTTAACATTGACTGGAACAATCCATGTTGGGCATGGGACAGCCCCTGAGCTCTCCTCATGGAAACCACCCTGAATTCCCTGCTGCCAACCCCTGGCAACACTTTAGCACAGCTCATTTTGTAGAGAGGCTCTTTGTTTCTGTTGTCTGTTGTGGTGAAGAGTCATAATCCTCCTTGAGTGCAAAATCCCTTGACTGCACATGAGAATTTCTCTTTAGACCCAAAGGATGCTAGTCTCCTACACCTTAGGTCACAGCTTTGCTCCCCATGTGAAGCTGCTGGAGCTCTTGCTGGGACTCCCTGGTTCTCCCTGTCATGACCTGTGTGTCCAAGCCCTACAGCTGTGACTAGCTGTTCACCGTTCATTGTTTTGTCCCAAGTGACAGCAGTGACAAGGTGTGTGAGCTGTGTTTTATGTGGCATGCACAGATTAGATTGCATGGTTTTGAGATATTATAAGGATGAAGGAATTCAGTGAGTGCTTAGCTTTTTGAGGTAGAGAAGACAGATCCAGAAACAGTGGAAGAAAATGTATTTCCCAGGGCATTGCAACAGTCTGACAATGAGCTCTCACATCTTGACATAAAGACACTTTCTACTGTTCCCGTAGTTCACACTTTTTATAAAACTATCCTGCCCTGTTTTCTGGGCAAGTTTTGTGTAAGAAAGAGAGGACCTTGTGCAGTGGGATGACATTGATAAGTGGCTCACTTGCTACTTGCCCATTCCCACAGCACTAGAAATCTAATCTAGTTCTGCACTGGGCTGCAGAGCATTGGCTGTAGGCAACTGAAAGGGAAACTTCCTTGTGGAGAACAAGCCTATTATGGAGTGACTACATCAGTGGACAAGGGAAAAGCCATGAATATCATCCATCTGGATTTCTGTATGGCCTTTGACATGGTTTTCATAACACCCTTCTCCCTAAATTGAGAAGATATGGATTTGATGTGTAGCCTATTCAGTGAATGAGGAATTGGTTGGATGGTTGCATCTAGAGGTCAGTAGCTCAATGGATGGAGATCAGTGATAAGTGGGGTCCCTAAAGGGTATTTTTTGGGGAATAATGTTGTTTAATGTCTTCATCAATGACACAGACAAAGGGATCAAGTGCACTCTTAGCAAATTTGCAGATGACATCAAGTAGAGTAGTGAAGACATTCCTGGGGACAGGATGCCATCCAGAGGGACTTGGCCAAGCTCAAGAAGTGAGCCCATAAGGCTCTCTTGAGATTTATCAGGGACAAGTGTAAGGTGCTGCACCTGGGTTGGGGCAACACCAGACATAAATATAGACTGTGAGAAGAACTCCTTGGGAGCAGCTCTACAAAAAGACATGGGTGTGCTGGTGAGTAAAAAGCTGGACACGACCTGACAATGTGCACCTTCGGCTCAGAAATCCAAGTGTATCCTGGGCTGTATTAAAAGAGGAGTGGCCAGCAGGTTGAGTTATTCTGCCTTTCTGATCCACTGTGATGAGACCCATCCTGAGTGATTTTCCAGCTCTGGGATCCTCAGCACAGGAAAGACATGAACCTGTTGGAACAGGTCCATAGCAGAACTATCAAGAGGATTGAGGGCTGGAGCACCTCTCCTGTGCAGACAGACTGAGAGAGCTCAGGTTGTTCATCCAGGAGAAGAAGTAGCTCCAAGGAAACCTCATTGCAGCCTGTCAATAACTGAAAGAGACCTACGAGTAATATGGGGATGAAACTTTTAGCAGAATCTGTTGTGATAGGACAAGCGGTGATAGTTTTAAACTGAAAGAGGGTCAATTTACATGATGCTATAGATGTGTAATAAGATGGTTGGCTCTCACAATTAAAGAATGAAAATTATATGTATGTTAAGAGAAGTTTTATAAATGTATAGTTATGTTACTGCAATGTGTTCCCCCCCAATATTGTCATCACAGGATGGTCTTGGTAATCTGGGCATTTGGGAAGTTGGCTTGGTACTGTGGTAACAGCTGACCTCCAATCAGAATGTAAGAAAGCGACCTCCACCACTGGATGGCAAGGAAGGAATTGACTGAGACTGAGACAAAGCTCTAGGAGGGGCTAGAGATATAAAAGGTGAAGCACCCATCTTGAAGATGAGCCATATGGCTAGCAGCCAAGGGGTGGGGCTCCTAGCACTGTAATTTTTCCTTATTTAGTCCTTTTGTACTTTTTGTTAAAGTTTAATAAACCTTTAAAATTTAAAAAAGTGAGCAATCATTTCTCACAATTAGATATATTAAGTTTTTACAATGAGGATGATAAAAAACTGGCACAGAGAGCTAGTAGATATCCCATGCCTGGCAATATTCAAGGTCAAACCCCTGACCAACCTGATCTAGTTGAAAATGTCCCTGCTAACTGTCAGAGTGTTGGACTTGGTGATCTCTGGAAGTCCATTCCAACACAAACAACTCTATGATTCTGTGATTTATCTGTCTACCTATAGATACATGCAGAGAGTGCACTGGTAAAATCAAAGGTATATTAAATCAGGTTATTTTCAGGTAATGTGCTTGCTTGATATTATGCCATAGTAAATCAAAGTGCCTAGATTTGTTGAGATCATATCCATGCAGGCCAGCATGCATTAAAAAAGACTGGGAGTGGCTGGATTATATCCCCAAATCGTATTTAACATTTCTAAAAGATGGGAGGGCGCTGGGGTTCAGGATTTTTCCTTTTGTTTCTTTCTATCATGGAATTTTGTCCCATGTGTCGCTAAGAAGCTTTAATGATTGGTGCTTGGGAAAGACAAAAGAAGCTGCCAAGCACAGGGAAGGAGGGCACCTGGCTGCACTTCTCTGATCTGAAGGGTTTCTCTTGGAGCAGCAGAGATACCTTGAGCTTTAGGCTGGGGGAAGGAGTTGGGCACAGCTCCAGCACAGCTGTGGCAGAGGAATGGCGGGGCCAGGCTNCGACTGCGGCCGGAACCGCACCAAAAGTGCTGAAAGAGCGGGAAGAGACTCCATGGGATTTCTGCTCTCGTTTGTGGGGGTAGCGCTGCCGTTGTTTGTTTGTTTGCCTGGTTATACTGACACACACTAGCAAAGAACTGGTATTCATTTTCCTGTATCTTTGCCTGAAAGTCCCTTAATTTCAAACCTATAATGATTTGGAGGAAAGGTCATATCTTCCATTCCACGGGAGGCTCCTGCTTTCCTCAGATGATATCTGTCTTTCAGACCAAGGTAGAGGGGATCAACACTCTTAATAAGGAAAACCCTGAGCAGTGAGAGGTGATTTCTTAACCTTGGCTTACTCAGTTGATATCTCTGGTGAATTTAGGTAATGCCATTTACTTTATTGTGTTTATCACTTCCCTGATTTCCCATCTGTTTGTGTTTCTTTTATAACACTTATTTCAGTCATTGTTTGTGCTATGCTGGAGACTGAACTTTAAAACAGAAAAAATATTTGTAAGGAATGGGCAAGTGCTATATTTATAAAAAAGTGTATTTAATAATTCCTAATATTTATCAGTTCACAGCTGTTCACTTTCACATACTGTCTTAGAAGCTAGTTGCCACGAATTAGCTATCACAAAGCAGGAATTCACTTTGCACTGCCATACAAAACTGTATGTTACCATTTATTAAGAGAAAATAAATTAAAATTTATATGGGTGAAACCCATCTCAGTAGCCTTTGGACCCCTGTAACAGAAACACAGGACACACAGAGAGCTTTCATGTCTCCATTACCAGAAGTCAAATAATGACCATTTAGTGGGATTCTATCATATTACAGGAAAACACCCCATGGTAACTTGAACCCCCACAGTCATTAAAACAAAATTCCTTGAAATATTAGTCCATTTTTGTTGTTTATGTGTTGACTTCACTCAGATTAGAAGGTCAGACTGCCCAGATTGCTTTTCACTTCTGTCTTAGTGAAAGATAAATTGTTTAGTTTTCTCACTAATATTTTCAGTTTCATGACCTGATGGAATAGCAGCTGGCTGTCCAACTCTCCTTAGCACTGCCTTTATGTTATATTAATTTCCTGGTCATTTCCTGGTGACCATTTACTATGTCACTTAACTCTCTTGTCCTTCCAGTTTCTCAGGCATGGTCTTTTTAAAATGCAGGATGGTCATAGCTTTTTTGGCTAAATGGTGGGTGACAGTGGATCTTTCCCACCCCCCAATTACAGCAGTGATACTGGGAATGCTAGGCTGTGTTCAGGGACTGTCATTTCAGCTGTAAATACCTTCTGCAAGTCAGGCAGTTCAAAGACTTCTGGAATAAATAAAAAGAGCTTGGATTCCTAATGCACTGTAGCGAAAAACCTTTGAGTTTTTTGTATCTATGTGAGGCATTTCTGTAGTGCTTCTTTCTGCTATGTAGAAGATACATGTCACAGAAAAACTGCCTGTATTAATATCACAGAAGCTGGCCTTTTAGTTATACGCAGCCATAAAACACAGGCATGGTTGCAGGGATTTAATTTCTGATATAAATAACACACATTAGAGAGTTTGGCTAAAGACATGTTAATTTCTCAGCAATAACAGTACCCTTGAAAATATGACCACGGCAGAAAATGAAAGGTAAAAAGCCTGTCACATGTCTTTTCACTTACCAGAATATAACAAAGCCTTTTCCTTTTTGCATTTTTTGTACGCAGTGTTTTTCTTCAGGGCTTGCTAGGTTCTTTGGACTGATACCAGTTTTACTAGCACATACTACTCTAAATGACACCACTGTTTTGTGGGACTACCTAGAGCGACCACACAGAATGTTTGGGGTTAACAAGGTTTTTTGTGTGTGTAAAATTGCATTGCATATTTCAAGGTATCTCTTCTCCTATATGCTTCTAAGATGGCAAAGCACGAGTTAAAAAAAGAACAGCAGAAAAGTGAAAGAATCAAATACAAAACCATCTTTTCTCACCTAGAAAAACGTTTGCAAGAAAGAAGAGATTTATTTCTAGGCTGAAATGATGTTCACACCATGTTTGCTTGGAAACATCTTGCTCTTTCAATGGCATGCTTTGGTTGGTAAACAACCATTAAAATTCTGAGCAGATCTGCATAGCTTGCAGGAAAACCTCTCAAAACAGCTGCAGCCTCCTTTCCACAGATGGGAATTAATAATAGCCTTTGTTTTCCAGGCTCTTCCATTTTTACCCACAAAATGGGGTGAAAGTTGCTTTTCCTAGACCGCTGGTGGCCACCGGACTGTGACCACTCCTAGAGTGGGAGCTGTGGGTTGTGGATGAGCATGGGAGGGTGTGCATGGCACCAACCTCTCTTGCCCTTCCCCCTTGCTGGCCCCTGCAGCTAACAATGCTGAATCCAGCTGATGCAGAGAGATACAGATCTGGTCTCACACCTCACCTCCTCTGGTCTCTTCTCTCGGTGTGGGAGAACCCATTGAGGATGCTTTTGGAGTCTGCTGTGTCTCCAGGAGATGTGTGTTTGGGACTGAGATTACAGCTTGATGCATGGCAGAAGTGCCACAACAGGCTTGGGATTTCCAGCAGTGATGATGGTGTATTACCAGAATGGATGAAAGGCTCATGTCTGATGGCAGAGAGAAGCTGACAAGAGGTGTGAGGCATTCCTGAGCCCTTGGCATGGAGGCATTCTCTGGCCTCTGTAGGTGCCTGCATTCATGGGGGTGTTGGCCTGTGCCAGTGGGTGAGTGTCACTTAGTTTCTCTTTATTGTCCCAGAATGTATTGTTTTGGTTCCAGAGTTACAGATTTCTGCTAAAACGTCTGGCCGGGCCCTTTACGCTATGCTTGATAATTCTGCCCTAAAACTTTTGTCACTTATTGTGGAAGAATTGCCAGGTATGTCTCTTGCTTCCCAAAAGTCCTTTTCATAAGGCCTAGAGGCTGACCTGGGCCAAAGTCTCAAACAATCGTACCCTCGTGCCCTGGACTGGACTTTTGTCCTTACACCCGCTGTGGGTTGTGACCTGAGCTCTGTAGAGGCCGCCAGCCCCTCTGAGATGTCTCCAGGCAGCGCTGTCCCTCGAGACTGCACGGCATCGAAGGCAAGAGGGAAGTATGTGAGATGCAGAGACAAAATGTTCTTGGCTCCCCGAGGAAATGAGAACCTGCCAAAAATCCCTGGGAGACCACAGCATGCTGCAAAATCTTCCCGTTCAGTGGCACTTTCCCACCCTCCCTCCCTGTACGAGAGGATAAACAAGCACGGCTCGGAGAAGGCTGGAGCGGGAAGAGGCCTCGAGGGGTGTCCTGCCGGCGGGGCGGGGGCAGAGAGAAGCAGGGCAGTGTCGCTCGGCACCAGGGCAGTGTCGCTCGGCAGCAGGGCAGTGTTCCTCGGCAGCAGGGCAGTGTCCCTCAGCANCCCGCCCTGCCCGCGCCCGGCCGGGTGACGGGCCCAGCCGATTGCTCTGTTATGACTTGCTGGGTGTGTTAAATGTTGTAAATTTGCCTCTACTGCTGTGTTTGATTTCCGTTTGGGAACCTGAAAGTGGTGCTTCAGTGTTGTGATTCCCCCTTCTCTCTGTTTTAATGCAGAACAAACAAGTCTTTATTGCTGACTAGTGGAATCTGCAGAACACATCCCTGAATGACAGTTTTTCTGTAGTGTAAGCTGCAGAGGTCTGCTGAATTTCTTTCGCACTGACATTTGATTCAAGAAGGAGAACATATTTCTCAATCCTTTTTAATTTCAGTAATTTTCTTGCATTGTTTGGAATTGTTTAGGCCTTAAAATTCTTTATGTATGTTGATGATGTGTGCCTCAAAATCTTTTTACTTCAGCTATTATCAGATGTCCAACTGCACAAGGATGTGAGGATCTAACTGACATGGCAGTATTAGAAGTGTTGCAGAGAAACAAGAAGAGATTTTCTGCATAGTAAAATCTCAGACTGAATTTTCTTTTCTTGGTCTCTGCCTACTGCTGCTCTGATAGTATGTTATTCTTCATAAAAAATAAAAAAAAAAGAAGCCATGGGATGTAATAATTACTGCCACATATATCTGCTCTTTTTTCCCTTTCATAGTGAGATGAAAGCAGAAAGGCTTCTTTTACTGTTTGATGGCAAGTGGATTGAATGATCAGTTTAAGGACAATAGGGAACATTTTTATGTGGCAGCATGACATCTCCTGACATGTAGCAAAATTAGGTGTATTCTGGACAAGCTAGGGATGTATCCTGTATTATACTTAGAAGGCAGCCATCTTCACCTTTTTGTTACTAGCATCTGATGTTTTGCAGTCAGCTAAGGAAAATCTGCAGCACTAAACTTGGAATGTTTTGGGAACACAAACCTAGTTCTCAGGTAAAACTGATTTTGCTTATGGTCTTATGAGCAGCAAGCCACCAAGTTACCCAAACAAGTAAATCCCAGTTATCCTCCAAATGCCAAAGTTTCCAAGAGACTGGCAGGGGGGCAGTAAGCAATTCAAACTGATCACCATCAACAACCATGAACGACTGCTGCTGCTCCTTTCTGATGACTCATATAATAGCATTGTTTGGTTCCATTTTTTAGAGAGAACAAACATTGCCTCAGTGAAAGGAAAAAGGAAACAGAAGCAAACTGATAATGATTGTACTTTCTAAAGGAAAAAAAAGTCAAGATGTCTTTCAAGGATGACTCCTCTTTGGGTACATTGGTTGAGATGCAATCAGTTAGTGCATCTGAAGTGCACTCAAGATAAATTTAATATAAGTTCATATCAGACCTCAATTTTTTTTTCAAATTTGTAAACATTCACTCAGAATTTAGACCCATCATGTCATACCTGAGTCATAAATTAGCCAGAAGTAAAAGAAAGAAAACTGAAATATTTGCAAATTCTATCAGAAATTCACATCACTGTAAGTATGTATATGGTTTCCTTGACCAAGGGGAGAAATATATATATGGAAATACAAAGAGAAGTTCATTTTTCCCAAACAGGGAGAAGATTAGTTTACTGGGGTACGTATTCATATTAATTTTGTTGCAACTTGTTATATATAAAGATACTCATACGATAGTTGCTGCACAGGACACATCTACGATATATTGCTTGTCAGGGACTTACAATTGTGAAAACTGTTGCAAAACATCTTATTTGCTTTACTGGAAAAGTCTGTTTACATTTCAGGGCAAAGTCCCAGAAAAAATGGTGAAAGAAGGAAAAAGTGTGTTTTTTTGTGTTTCCCATTCTGCCTTAAAGCTAAAGAGAATAGTAAAACATATCCAAAAAGTTACAATAGAAAGAATTTTGTCATAAAATGGAAAGTCTTGAGTCTTGTGTTTCAGGATCAAGAATAGTAAAATAAAATACCCTGAACCAGTGAAGGCAGTACAAGTATCCATGTGTATAGGGTCATTATGCAGCTGATGATTTCAGAGAAGAGAGGACAGAGCAAAGTGGATTGCCTCTCTCAGATACATGACAACAAATAGAAGACATTTTATCAGTATGCTGAGGAAAGATGACTATTGATAGGAAGTCCATCTGTTAATAAATTAGGAGGGAGATTATATTAAAAATAACTTAGCATGGTTGAAACACTGAACTTCCCTTGCTTTCATCTGAAAAAAAAATATACAAAGTAGATGGAAGAAAAAATTCTTGACATATAAAGGTCTCCTGGATTACACACATCCTTAGGTGTTAAAGATACTGTTTCCTGAATAATTTTATTCCACTTACATCTACTTGAAAACAGTGGGCAATTGTGGAAGTGCTGAAAGATGGAAGGAAAGGAAATACCACATTTCTTTTCTAAAACAAGAAGCAGACCAATTCCAGCATTCTACCGAGATCCACAACTTCCAGCTCTCCCCAAAAGATAGAGCCCATAGGAACACTCCCTCCCTCCTTTATCCTATTAAGTCTCTCAGCTCAGGGGTGCACCTCAGCTCCTCAAGCCCAAATTTATCTTAAATTATACATAAGCTTAGGTGTAAATGCTTACTTGGATCTGCACCGCTGAGAAGCAAATCTCTGATTATTTCTAAATATTCAGACTGTTGGCAATGGAAAATGAACATGCAGATACACAGGAGGTGCTGGAGAAAGAGATGAATGGGATATAAATACTATTTTCCTTGATATTAAACATCTGGGATTAGCACAGCAAAATGCAGATGATCTGAAAACTCATAGAGTGAAAATATATTGGTGCAACGCATCACAGTTTCAAGAGTAAAGCCAAAAATCTGCAGCAGTATTAAAAAAATACAAAAATAACCCTATTCCTCCGGCAGGATGCTATTGATTTTGTCTTTTGTATGCTGAATAAACTGGGGAGGTACGAAAGAAATAATGAGATTCATTTGCTATTTTTAATATGCAGCAATCAATTTTAGTCCCTAAAGTGCCCCAGCGGGTGTAGATGTGATTGTGGAATAAAGAGATGCGTGGAAATTCTAAATGATGAACAGCTCAACAAAAACTTGCAATCTACTGGCATTATGAAGAATATCAGTATATTATTAATTGTGGTAATTTTTTTTGTTTTGAGAGAGAGCTCTTCTCTTTTGGGAATGTAAATATACTCACTGCAGCTTTATTAAAGGGTTTTCATAAACTAAGTTTCATTAAAGGGAAGATCTGCAGCATTTCATCATGCCTCTAATGTCTGATTTGGACAGATCAGCTCCTTGATCTAAGCTTCTGATACTTGTGTAGCCCTGATTCAGGGAAGCATTTATATTCAGGAGCAGCCCTTAGTATCAAACACAGACACAAGCGATTTTCTAAATGGGAAAGGCCTCAAAGATGTATTTAAATTCTTGCTTGGCTCAGGAGTTGCTTGCTGTCTTTTATGATGCTGTGAAACAGAAACAAATGTGACGATTACTGAAGTATGAGCTGTGAACAGCAGCAGTTCCAGCTGGAGAGCCCTCCTCTACAGGCTTCTGACTGCCCTTGCATAGCCTGATCCTAAAGTAACTGGGACAATGATTTTACTAGGTTCATTTCTTTTTCTTCCTTCAGGATCTAGCTGTACATAAAAAATCCAAAACAGATCAAACCAAAACCAAACAAAAAGCTCATGACCAAAACCAAGCCCATATATACAAATTTTGAGTTCTTGAGGAGAAAGGAGTATCTGCGTGGCTGACTTGGGAGAAGTTATGTCTTGTGGGAATAGCACTGTTTCACATGAGGAGGCTTTTATTTGTTAGTGCTTTACTCCCATGGAATAACTCAGATGATGTTTGCAGAGGAAGATTTTCCTGCCTGAAAATTCAAAACTCCCTTCACTGCAGACCAGGGTGAGACAAACAGGGCCCTTTCTGGTGGATTAGGCTGGAGTTTGCCAAGGAGCACGCCAAAGCAGGGAGGTTTGACTAGTTTTAGGACATGGGGCAGTAGAAGGACATCCATGTGTGGTGCACAGAGTTGCCCCACTGCTGAAAGCCCACAGGGGAGGGGCACAGGGAAGGGAAGCACTTCTTCTTCTTCTGCCTCTCCATTTTCCTTTACCTTGTCATCTTCTTTTCTCCTCAAAGTGTTTCTCCCTCAGCCCCCACAGCGCCACAGGAAACCTCACCCACTCTACTTATTTTTGCCTGTTGGCATGTGGGCAGGTATACCTGCCCTGTGTGCTTTAGCTCAGCGCTGCATCATGGAGCAAGCACTTTTGTTCAGAGCTCTTTTTAAAGATATTAAAATTAAAAAAAAAAAAAAAAAAAAAAAAAAAAAAAANAAAAAAAAAAAGAAACACGTACCCTGAAGCCTGAATAGCAGCATTTCTATCATCTGTTGTCATGACACACAGCTGACGTGGGAACACGGCAATAAGGCTGACTGCTATATGGGTTTAATTTTGGTGCAGAAATTTGCTAGAAGAAGCTTTCAAAAATATCTCTGGGTGGGAGGAAAGCAGGTGGGTGCTGGTTATGTGTATGAAGCAGGAGGAAATAGTTGTCAATCTTACCTAAGCATTACTCCGCATCCATCAGCCCTTTGGTACCCTCACTGCTCAACGGGGGAAATAAATGATACTGTCTCTCTCTCTGCTCCTCTCTCCTGTTACTTCTGGAGAAGGTGCTGGTGAGCCATAGGGTGCAGGGAAACTGAACATGGGATGACCAAATGGAACCATGGTTGTCTTGGTCATGCCGTTATGGTAAAGATATCTGTGCAGGAAGGGGATCACATATCAACCACTGGAGGCAAGCAACAGTGAGATCCACTCAGGACAGACTTCTGGGCCAGTATCGTCTAAAATGACAACTGACATTGGAGATGGGTGGTGAGTAGTGTATGGTCTGTAGGGACACCTAGGCTAAACCCATTTTCTGTGGTTGTCCATGTAGGTGAGTGGACTCAGTTCAGCCTGTTGTCCAAGAGGCATGTTCAGCACTGTGTTCCTATGCCATATACACACTTGTTTCAAAAGTATCTCTTCTGTCCACGTTAGTGTACCTAGGTAAATCAGACTTAGTCTGGTTTTTAGATACTTCTGAATTATCACAGCTTCTGCTGGCTATGAAAGAGTGTAGGTGTTCAGAACTATTCTCTAAAAATTGCTCTTCTAACCTGTTTCTAGCTCATTTTCTTTTACCGCAATTACCCTTTATTAGTACATTTCTAATCTGTTAGTCATCTTGACTAATGACTTTACTCATCTATCCTAGTTTACTCACCCATTTCAATACTTTCCTAGATCACAGTGTGATTTAATTAAATAATCAGTTAGAAGCTCAGAGGTTTTTGAATGAAAAGCATTATGTTTTATAAGAGCAAAATACTATGATTGCATGACTGAAAAACATAATTTAATGTAGGGACTTTTCTTCTCCACATTTGGTGTTTGGACATCCACTGTAACTGTGGTGGCAAAACTGGGACCCCCAACACTGAGAAGTTTGAAAGAGGGCATCCACACTGTCACAAGTTGGTGGTCTTTACTGAGATTGAGGCAGAGGAAGAAAAGGAAGAGAAAAGGTGCACTGGAGTGGAAGGACATTTAAGCCTGTATGAACAGAGCAATTCAGAGTACTTCTTGCAGAGAAAAGCTTGCATCTATTGTAGTCATAAAGCCAAGGAAACCATAGCATTTTATTTTATCCCCTTTTCATTGTACTTCACACAGTTTGAAAATCTGGCTTTTCCCATACCAGTACCTCTGTTTACCCAATGTGTGAAATTCTCCCTTCTGCAGTCCCAAAGGAGAAGCCTTGTTGAGTTGAAAATTTGATAGCAATGTACTATCCTTTGCATCTTTACTTAGCTTTTTGTGTTTGATCCTGTCTCTTCTTTATACTCCTCTGATTCTCCTGCTGCTTTTAGAGTTTCCAGCCTCTACATTGAATATCTCATAATGTGCTCAATAAAAATTGAATAGTTTTCACTTAGAATTCTAAAAATGGTTTGCCATTTCCAGAAAGTGACAGTATCAATATTATCGTCAGTCTCTTATGCAAATTGCCACCCTGTTGCTACTCACCAAAGTATCGCATATATCTCTGAAATTAGGCTCCACATTAATCCACTCAGATTCTCTGGAACTCCTGGGCTTTCTTCTGGACATGCCCAAACCACTGGCAGTCACCTTGCTGCTGGCTGGGGTAGGTCTTAATAATTTAAATGGTATAAACAGTCATCAGCTGGGAAACTGTTCTTGATACTCTCCCTTCGCACTTGAAGAGAAACAAAGAGAATAGATGGCTTGTCTGAATTCTTATATTGCTCCTTTCCCTTTCCCTTTCCCTTTCCCTTTCCCTTTCCCTTTCCCTTTCCCTAAATTCTAGAGGGCTGGAAAAAAAATCAGTTCTGAATTTGTCTTTGGGGGAAACATAACCATCTGGGAAAAATATAAACTCTTGCTGTAGGATTGATCTAGCTTCCCATGCTAAACAAAGACATTGATTTTTCCCTTCTTTTTAGTTATTGCACTTCACATCATTTTTTCAGCCACCTTGAAAAGACAGCCTGGAATAGCATTCTTCCTATATAAACAACTCTGTCTTTTGTAGAGATATTGCTTTCCTTTACATGAATAGCAGCCATGTGCTCTCAGTCAGAATACCCTATGCAAGAGAGGACTCAATTACATTTTTAAGAAGTACATTTTCTTTGTAGACTCTCCACTGCCTGCTCCAGTCTGAAGACAAAATGACTGTCTTTCTGAAGACAGCAGATGTCTCAGAGATGTAAATGCTCACCAACCCTGAATCAAAGCCCCAGCATAGCTGAATAGCCCACTGTATAGGGACAATATTGACTATCTTTGTGTTTGTTTGCTTTTTGTGTGGGGGGTTGAAAATGCTAGTGATGTTTAAACACCTCTTTAGAGTCATTACAAGATATTGTGCAAATACAGTTATTTTTCCCTGGTAAGCAGGCATGAAATGCACATTTGCTTATCAGAACGAAACAGTTCCTGGGGAGGCCCTGATGTCTGTCAGGTGAATCATCTAATCTCCAGATTTAGTGTATTGAACAGGGTAAATAAGTCACTTTTTGGAGATGTCTAAATATACAATTCCCTGAGAGCTTTTTGAGTCTCTAGGGTAAAGTCATTCTTATATAAAGACTGAGGTTTTGTTTAGAAGGTGATTACCTGAAAAAAAATTGTGATATAACCATGTAGTGCACACACTAAACAGACTTATTTCCAGCATTCATCCCCGTAAAAGGGCTTATTGCCAAGCTGCATCAGCCACTTAGGATTTAATAATCTGTCATAAGATATTTCCCCCTCCTACTTAGAAGAAAAAGAAAAGCAAAAATAAAACAGATACAAATTTTGCAGTCAACAAAATTGCCATACCTCTTAGGAATGTTTAAGTTATAATATAACCTGACAAAAATAATGAAATTAAAATGCAAAACCAACCCTCTGTCCTTAATTCACCCCTTTATGCTTTTCCTTATTATCATGCAGAAGAACTGTGCCATTTCTGCTGTGAATCTTTGCGACACTAAGCTTCCTTGCTGCATTTTCAAGATGACTTATTCTGGCTGTTAGCTACCTCCAGAACCGTTACAGTAACATCATCTCTGCCATAGTGCAGTTAGTCCCTACTGCACATTTACAAGGGCTTGTACTGCCTAATGTAAATGCCCTGTATGAGCTGGCTTTCTCTTTATCTTTGCTTTACTACTGCAATATTTGTTAGCCTCAGAATGTGTTAAAAAATAGATTTAACCAGGATCTTTTCCCTGACTACATTTTGTACTAAAACAAGTGCTTGGTATTTCTCTGGAGCTGAACAATATTGTTCACTGTATTTTCCTTCCCAAAAGCTGACATCTGGAAGTATTGTCCTGGAAGGACTGCCCAGCCATTGACCTCACATTTGGGAGGGGTACTTTACCCCCACTTTTCCATTGCAAGGTTGTTGTGTTTTGCCACCTGCTTGAGAATACCATGTCTTCATGTCTGCCTTCAGTTCACAATACCCAAAGTCTTAGTGTCAAAATCCAGCCAAGGTTTATTCTCAAAGTGGTTTAAAGTCAGGCGTTGTCCATTTCTTCCTGTTCTTATTTGCATCTTGAAGATCCTGGCTGGGTTTGGAAGCCCTTTGGATGACTTGACCTGAAAACATGTGCCCTGGGTGCATGTGTTTTGCTCTGAAAATAGTATTCAGGCTATTTTACCTTTCCAATCTCTCCCTGGGAAAGGGCATCTGAAGACCCAAACCAACTTTCTCCACCGTGCCTCCTCAGCCCCAGGACGCCAGCAGCATTGTCCCTGCCTGACCTTGGTTCTTCCTATGGAGCACACAAGACAGAACTTGGTTATGATTAATGCTGGCAGAGTCTCCGCAACAGGCTGGTGCCATGGTTTATAGGCTCTGAGTGAGGCACAGATGCTCAGCAAAGATCAATCATGGCAGACCCACATGCACCCATGTCAGAGCAAGACTATGAGAAACTTCCTGCCTTACCCATTTTGGTGTGTAACCACTTGTCCAGGCCACTTGTTTCTCAGTAAACAAGGGATTTGTCAGCTGGCTCTCGGTGTTCTCAGTGATTTTTTCCAGCCTACATTTAATTTTTCCCAAGGTTGGGCAGGAAAATAGAAGGAAGAAGCAGAGAAAGTTTTTCAGAACTTTTACTTTCATTGATGTATGATATGCAAATTATGAAGAACGCTAGTGGGAATATAGTTATTAAAAGTAAGTAGTAGAATGACTTAATACAGCCAATCATAAAGAAAGAGATGATAGGGCATCACTGTAGAGTCCACTCTACTGTTATGAAGCTGGGAATAAAATGCAGTATTTAGTAACAGCCTTTAACATTTCCTTTATTTTATTTCCTTAACCTTTAACTGTGATGTAAAACTGAGCCAGGAAGGAACTGCTTATTAGCCTTGCTAAGTGTATTGTTCATGGCAATTGTAAACAATTTTGCTGGCATCCAGAGGACGGAACAAGGCACAGGCTGGTTTTGAAGACTGTGATGGAGCAGAATCAGGCTGATGTTCCTAAATATTGCCTAATTCTGAAAACAAGTTTCTGAAGCTGAAATTTTCCATTGTTTATATTTATAGGGAATTTTGCTCGATTTCATTGATAATATAAATATTTAAATGCTAAGCACAAACATTTATATTGTTATTAACTTTATAATGAGGAAAGGAAAATAAAAGAACTGGCCTGTCTTGTCCTTACTTAGACAACTTACTATGGGTTTTTTTCTCTTTATTTGTATATTTTTTAGTGCTGAACAGACAAGAGTATTTCATAAATGTTTTCTTCATAATTTACCCTTTCTAAAGAAAAGTAGCCTCCCCATTCTGCAGGTGACTGAACCAGAGACTGACTCATTGCATATTTGCCTAGCATTCAGACAATGGGAACAGGAGCCAGGCTGCTTTCTCTGACACTGATGTGGAGCAGAACAAAATTAATTTCAGAAAATCAGTAGGGAGGGAAGGGAGGGAATGTCACAAATTTCCATCCACTTCTGTTTACACTTGCATTGTGATCTGGGGCTAGTCTGTGCCTGGACAGGACTTGCAGGAAAGTTAATAAAATTTTATTTTAAATGTATTGGTAAAATTGCATTACCTCACTCAGGTGACTTAAAAAAAATTAAAATAGGCCTTAATTCTGTTTCTCTTAATTCTCTTTGCAGTATAATGTGGTTTGCCTGATCCAATTTAAATCTACACCTTAAATTAGCTCAGCTTACCTTTCCTCAGCTTCCCCACATAGTCAGGACCTAATTTTGTTTTCTAAGTCTTGAAGCCATCTTCCCCATGAAGGATGGACCTAATCTTGTCTTCAAAGTCTTGAAGCCAAGTTCTACCATCTCTTCTCAGTGCAGCTGGGAGATTTCTTATTTCTGCACTTTGCAGATTGCTCCCTGCCCCGCCATCACACAGTTGATATAACCAGCTCTTTAAAAGGTCAATGATATTAACAGTTCTTTGTTGATACAGAGTTACTTAAAAAACCTGATGATTAAAAAGAAGGTGTGAAAGAGCAGGCTGAGATAATATTTCACAGAGTAAAAATGATGAAATGATGGAGTAATTACAGGCTCCAAAATGAAAAAAAAACAAGTATGGCCAGCTGTGGGACTTGTGACAAGTTTTATTAAGGCGAGGGACTGAAGAGAGGGTGTGAACAGGGGCTTTTAAAAACCATTTTCCTGGCACGAGGATGCGGAGGCCCTAGGTTTGCACTTGGTGGCAGTGCTCTCCTGCCCTGTCAGCAGCCCTGCTGCCCGTGCTGTGCTGCTGCCTGCAGAAGACATGGCGATAGAGTGATGTCTCTGCTCAACCCAGGGCTCCTAACCTGCCTAATATTGTTTTCTTAATTATTTTAAAATACTATTCCTTTACTCTGATAGAGTTCTCCTGCTTTAGAGCTTTCGTTGCTGTCTAAAGGACTCCCTAAAGAGAAAGGGAGGAAAGAATATTCTGGAAATGGGTGAAAATGTTTGTAAATATTGTAAGAACAGTTATCTCTGTTATCAAGAGTCCCTTAAGAGTAAGGCTAGATGGTAGAAGGAAAACAGCTGGTAGGTCTTAGGGCCTTACTTGGTATTTAATTTTTGCCTGGGAAAGCACTGACCTTCATGGCCCTATTATTTGCTCTCCTTCCTCCCCTTTCTTTCTCCTTCCTTTTTCCTTCTTTCTGTTCCTCTCTTCCTTCTTCCCAAGCAGGCTGTAATCCTGTAAAGGAAATGCTGTACCTTCCTCACTCCTAGCTGGGACACGTTGAAAGTAAGAAAACAGACCAGACTACAGCAAATGCCCATTGCCAAGGCATTTATTTACTGTCCTTCAGCTCTCCAAGAGGACAGCAGAATTGATGCTCAAAGTCAGGTTAATTGTAAGGTTAGCTGTCAGCGACAGCACCAGAAACCACATATTGCTCTCAAATGAAGCTCTGATCCTTCTGGGATTCACAAAATTATGAGCATTGTACTAGACCTGAGCTGTTGCCTCTCCTTCAACAAGACATCGATAGCACCACAGGTGTTGAGGGGGAAATAAAGTGTCCTTCAAATGCCCTGTGCCTGTGTAAATGGGAATCTTGCATTTATGTAGTGTCCTGACTGCTCTGCTGGTAACAGATGGGATTCCTCTAGAACCTCTTTAGGGTGGGCTCACTGATGGTCTTGCAGCACATGATAATACAGACCTATTGACCACTCTGATCAAATAAAGTAGAATTAATGTGGTGTGGTCAAGTCTCAAAGTTTTATTATGAATTTCATAACACTAGATGTTCTTTTTAGTGCTTCAGTCTTCATTCACATGGCATGCAGAGAAGCTAATTTCTTTTAAAGGGAATGAGTGGTTTTCCTATTTGTGTGGAACAGATCAAAAATGTGAAAAGCAGAGGCTTTGATTGTAGGAAGCAAACTCCCTCCATTTGCCCAGGAAAATACAAAACACTTTAGTGTCATGATTTTTGCAGGCCTCAGATGACCAAGTAGGCAAGATTAGTGGAGTGGTCTTTGCTTCAGCTTTACAGACCCATTTTTGCCTAACAAAATGAAATGTCTGAGACTCTGCAGCTGTTCCTCAAGGTACATTGGTTGGTAACGAACTGTGGTGGAAAGAACTATGTAATCAGAGAGTAATACCACTGGCATCAAAAAAGAAAAGGTGAGTCAAATCTGACCATGTGTAAATACAGGATGAAATAGGAAGCTTTTTAAAAATTAGAGAGAATTTGGAGATGTCCTTATTGAAGCAGCAGGAGAGGAAAATGAAATGGATTTAAAAATGAACTTGTCCCTGAGAAGAATGTGAAATTCACCAGACCAGACACAGTGACACAGAAGACCTCTTTATTTACTCAAATTTGGAGGTTGGTTATGCACCATGTAAGTTCATAGTCCATTCTAGGTGCAGAGGTTAAATACTCAATGCTCAAATGCACCCAAAGCACAGAAATCATCCCTACCATGACACACAGTGAAAGGTGAGGCTAATGTGGTTTCTGTGGCTGCCTGGTGCAGGTTGTTCAGCAGCAAACATTGTTCATGGATTTATCTATCACCAGAGATGAGCCTCATTGCAATTCAAGTTCAGTGGAGCTCCTGATCAGCTTAATCTCGGTAACGAACAAAGGCTGTGAAATAATTTGTATACCCTATTAGAAACAAACAAGCAAGAACACCACTTAAGGAAGCAATATAAATAATGAATGAGTAGAGAAATATGGCCCTTTCTGACAGAAATGATGCTGGTTTTAATTTGTGTTTATGGCACCTAAAGTAATGGGCACATGAAATATGCATGGAAAGAAAGGACCAGGAAAAAAATCCCTGCAGAACCTGACCGCAATCCCCTGGACTCTGACCAAAACTTGCAATGGGAAAAATGTAATGAGGCAAAAAGAAAGCTCCAGTAGGAAGAGAAAATAATAAACAGAAGAAAAATACAGTGCATATCTTTTTCTTGTGCCTGCTGCACTACTAGGAAATCAAAACACTTTTTAGGAAATGAGCTCAAAGTGTAAGATTGCCTAGTGAGACAGTCTTTAGCATTTGGTATAATGAAGTCAAATCTTTATGGAGGGAAAGATAGTGTTTCAGTGTTGCTTGTGTATAGAAAGTCTGTTTAAAATATATGAATGTCTCTTTCAGGAGTCATTCTGAGTGGTTTTCCTCTAAATTTAGGAATAGTATGCCATGACTCAGAATAAAATAAGAATGTAGCCCATCATCATGAATCTTCCTCTGGAAAAACAGGTTCAGTTAAGTTTTTTCTTGAAGAACATTTTAGAAATTTGCAAATAATGACTGAAATGATTTTCAGGTTTCATAATTGAAATTACTTTTTCCTGGACTTTTTAAAACCTAAAAAGTTTACAGAGATGTTAATATGTCTGAATATGATGAGCAGAGCCCTATGTTTTTTTTAAACTATAATACTGAACATTAGGTACTGAACAATAATGGCCCAAACCTGCAGTGATTAGAGTGATTACAGGATACTGGTTTTTGTCCTAAAACAAGAGTGCAAACATTTTGTTTGAGCTTGATGGTAGAATCTGGTTTCCCAAAGTTGCACATATGATTTTCATCTCAGGAAACAACAGGCCAGTTCTTTCAGCAGTGCTTGGAATGGAATGGGACACAGGTGCTATATACTTAAATTTTAAATTCAGATTTTTCTAAATTAATTTTTCCACAAAAATGAAATGGTACCATATATTTCAGAACAGGACTTCTTCATACTGTAACAAGAATTTCTCTTCACAATTGCCTAAAGCCATGTGGCTAGAACTCTCCTGTACATGTGTAACCTACTTATCAAAATCACATCTCCAAAGACGGTGTCTTATCCATCAAAATGTTTGAACTGGGTATGCATGGCCTGGTTTTGGTAGCAGTGGGACTACAGGAATTCTGTGAGAAGCTGCTGGAAGCTCCCTTCATGTCCAGCGGAGCCAATCCCTGTTAGCTCCAAAGACAGGTGTTCTGCCGACCAAGGCTGGGCCAATTAGAAACTGTGGTAATGCCTCTGTGATAGCAGATTTAAGAAGAAGGAAAAAAAAAAAGTTATTGTGCAGATGTAATTGTGGTCAAAGAAGAGTGGGATGAGAACATATGAGAGAAACAGCCTTGCAGACACCAAGTCAGTGCAGAGGAGGGTGGGGAAGTGTGCCAGGTGCCAGACCTGAGGTTCCCCTGCAGCCTGTGGTGCAAACCATGGTGAAGCAGCTGTTCCCCTGCAGCCCATGGAAGGCCATGGGGATGCAGAGATCTACCCACATGCTGGAGCAGGTGGATGCCTGCAGAAGGTTGTGAGCCTGTGAAAGACCTGTGGAGAGATGGGCCCTGCTACCACGCTAGAGCAGCCTGTCCTTGGAGGACTGCACCATCTGGAAGAGTGACCCAGGCTGCAGCAGTTCTGGGAGGGCTGTTGCCTGTGGGATGGACTCACATTGCAGCAGTTCACTGAGAGCTGTTGCTCCTGAGATGGACTCATGTTGGAGAAGTTCATGGAGAACTGTCTCCCATGGGAGGGACCTCACAGTGCAGCAGGGGAATGACTCCTCTCCCTGAAGGGAGTGAAGGGACCCTCGGGTGATGAACTGGCCATAACCCCCATTCCCTCTCTGCCTGCACTACTGGGGTAGGAGATACAGCTGGGAAAGAGGCAGGGGAAGGCAGGGGGGAAGAGGATGGGGTTTTTAAGAACTTATTTTACTTCTCATTTGCTCTGATTTTGTCATGAATAAATTCACTTCATAAGTTGGGCCTGCTTTGCCCTGATGGCATTTGATGCATGATCTCTCCCAGTCCTTACCTCAACCCATGAACCCTTAGTTTTTGGTTTTTTTTATCCCCAGCCCGGCTCTGGAGGGGGGTAAGAGAGTGGCTTTGGTGGGTGCCTGGCATCTGGCCAGTGTCCACGCACTACCATGATAAAGTTATGAATCCTGGAGAGGCTGTACTGAAAATTGTTTGTACCATACAAAGTGAAAGATAAATAGTCCCTAGGCCGATGAAAGTTTACAGGAAAGAGAAAAGAACCCCACTCCATAACAAGAACAAAGCCAGAGACAAAACTTTCTAAGGGTTAGGACAGCAAAGGCTTAGATGTCCTGATTGTTGAGTATGCATCTCTGAGATGCTAGAAAAATGTCTGAGTGCAGTTTCTGTCCAACATGACCTTGGCACAGGCAATTCTTCAGGATCATGACAGAAGATGAAGAAGGAAGCTGCATGAGGTCTCTTTCAGTTCCACTGGTTCAGTGAGCTTATGAAATGATGTTACTGTTTTTGAAAGTTCATGGAAGTATTTAGGTTGTGGTATTGCTCTAGAAATACTCATCAGAATTAATAATACATCTCAGTTAGAAGGATAGCGTGATGCGCAATGTCCAGCTTCCAGGGTGTATAGCAGTCTTTGTACAAATCCTTGGTGTGTTTTCTTCCTCCTTGGTTGAAAGGTTTTGTCCACGACAAAGGGAAAATAATCAGTCAAGGGTGAGCAGAGCTGTGCTGGAAGCAAAAGCCTGGGCTTCACTGGGAACCTTGTCCTGGCAGGTGAAAGTGGAAGAGTTCTTTTGTGTTTTGTGTGCCTTACAATGCATTTGAGAATGCATCTATCATTTTTTTTTTTCTCAAAAGGGATACCTTAAGTATTCAATACCTTAAGTATTCATAAACTATTGTGTCATTTTTTTTCAGCTGAAAGTCCTCTGCAAGTCCCATCTGAATCTGCTGAGAAGTCTAGGCACTGAAGACATTAAATTTCCAGAGAATTTGCTGAAAAGAAAAAAAAAATAGAAGAAGGCCCATCTCTAATGATTCTAATGACAGGATCATTTTTCTGCAAGAACTTCTCACAGATGACACAAGAATTTACTCTTAATGTCTTTGGGTCAGATCTTTGCATGATACAAATTGGAATATTCCTTTATGTAACTCAGTCTTTCTCTTTCAATTGATCCTTCAGAGATTTTCTATGATGTGCCTCCATTTGCACAAAAAAAAGTAGTGAGGCTTTGGCCATGCCAAAATGTACCAACAGGACACAGGCTGGGATCTTCAGCAGGTGGAAGGCAGTCTATCTCCATGATTTAAATGGTTTATATGGGCCTTAGCTGGCATAAACTGCATATGCAAGGAAGGACAAATGAAGAGTTCATCATTCCTTCTCAAGGACTCCCAGCCAGATATTTCTCATTCTCACCCGTTCCTTTCTCCAAAACAGCCCACAAAACCCAGTCTGTGGCATTCAGCAAGTACTGGATGACAACTGCGGTAGCAGAAAAGCCTCAGCAAGCCTGAGATTCACTGCGTAGGTAAAGGACAACTGTAAAGAAATGCCCTTTCCAGGACTCTGATGGGAAGTATAAGCAGGTTCTTTGCTTGCACACTGACTTTTCACTGTGGATTTCCTACTCAAAGGCCTTCTGAGCACAAGGCAGCATAAATGAAAGTATACCAAACTACTGGTAGAAATGTACATGTCCCTTAGCTGTTATTCATAAAGGTCTCTGTACAATGAGCAAGGATCAGACCTTACTAAAGGAAATAGATATACCATGTGCAAGTATACCAATTAATATCTCTTTGTCTGAAAAGCTAAACAAATATCTTACATTATATTGTCCAGAAAACCAAACACTGTTAGGTTAGGACTGTAACTTTTGTTGCATTGGGCTCTACAGGAATCCTGAGCTTCAAGCAAACCATGAGAATTGGGTCCCAGCAAGTCCCAGGTTTACAGTAAAAGCAACAAAGCGAAGTGTCATGGACTGCAGAGCAAGA